>OU911051.1:18161169-18761169 GCA_918358695.1 Melinaea menophilus ssp. n. AW-2005 | reverse complement strand
GAAGTTACAACCAATTTTGGAAGAAAATAGATACCTAAAAACTGAGATCCAACGATTGAATGAAAAAGTGAAGTATCTGGAAGACAAAAGTAGAAAAAATAATTTAATATTACATGGTATAAAAGAAACTGAAAAGAATCACCAAGAACTATTTAATATAATTAAAGAAACAATGAAAAACCTAGATATTAGCATAGACATTTACGAAACAAATAATTATTATAGATTAGGAAGAAAGCAAGAGCAGGGAAAAACAAGACCAATACTTTTAAGTCTTACGTCATTTCAAAAGAAAATAATGATACTGAAAAATAAGACAAAAATGTCAAAAGAAACATACATTACGGAAGATTTTTCGAGGGAAACGATGGAAACACGAAAAAAATTGCTGGAAAAACTTAATCAAGAAAAACAAAACGGAAAAGATGTATTTATTCGAAATTACAAAATAGTAACCAGAAACACACATGATGCCGAGAAAAGAAAAAGGAACGCTTCAACGTCACCTAACATCATACACACACCAACGGCACAAGCAAGTGGCTCGAAAAATATTATTGCACCATCTAAACTACAAAAAACAAATGTGTTCGAGTATATGAGGGAAAGATCCATATCTTTAACGGAAAAATCATCTCAACAAAATAAGGCATAGGAACTATCAGGCACCGGTTACGAAATTAAAACGAATAAAACTACAAAAACAACAAAGAACAAAAGCCCCAATACGGTTGGTCACCGCGGGGTTTCCGACCTCTCCCCCCAAGTACTTATAAGCAGGAAGAAAAATTTAACAATGTTGGAAAACAAAACAGCATCAAACCCACCAAAAAACAGGTTACACATAGCAACACTTAATACAAGATCATTAAAATCACGGGAATATTTAATAGAACTGGAGCAAGCATTGAAGAATATTAATTGGGATATTCTTGGCATTAGCGATGTACGTAGATCGACGGAAATGATCGAAGAATACGAAGAATACATTTTATACTATAAAAATGAAATACCTGGGCTATACGGCGTAGGATTCTTAGTTAAAAAATATTTAAAAAATAAAATTATAGGATTTCATGGTGTGTCAGATAGAATAGTCGTACTACATATCAAACTTCCGGGTCACAAAAACCCCACGTCTTTAGTACAAATATATGCACCTACTGAGGTAGCAACGAAAGAAGTCAAAGATAAATTTTACACTTGTCTAAATAAAACAATGGAGACTTTGTACAACACCGTTATTGTGATGGGAGATTTTAATAGCCAAGTTGGAGAGCGACAAAAGAACGAAGACACGATACTTGGACTCTATACAACCGGTAAAAGGAACGATAACGGACAAAGACTGATTAATTACGCATTAGAAAATAAATTACATATTATGAATAGTTTTTACAAAAGAAAACCTAAAAATAAATGGACGTGGGAATCTCCTAATGGCCTAGTAAGAAACGAGATAGATTTTATAACTACGAACAAACCAAAGCTGTTCCTAAATGTAGAAGTTCTTAACAGATTCAACTACAATACCGATCACAGGTTACTACGAGGCCATTTACGTATGCTGGAACCTAAAAAATCAAGAAAGAACATACAAAATAAAAAGGTACCAATTTGGCTACCTCTCCCAAATAACGTTTTAGAACCATTAAAGACTAAGTTAACGTCATTAAACGAACTTCAAACGGTCCAGGATAAATACGATATAATAGAAGAAGAACTAAAAGAAACTAACAAACAGTTTTTAAAAGACAAGACAGTAAGGGATAAAATAGGACCAGAAGCAAAAGACCTTTTTAAACAAAGAGCTCTTTTATTCAAAGACAAGAAGAACAATAAACAAGAGATAACTAAACTAAGCAAAGAAATAAATACAAAAATAAGAAAACACAAACATAAACTGAGCACACAAACGTTACTATTACACATCGAAAAATCAGGAGGAATAAAAAATGCATATAAAGAACTTCAGGAATACACAAATTGGATTGGTAACATAAAACATCCTAAAACCAAAAAAAATAATTCAAAAAGAAATGACATACTGGAAACAGCGACTGATTTTTATCGTGAACTTTACAATGATAATCCAACAACGCCAACTTTAAATGACCAGAAAGATATTGAAGAACCAATTCCCGACATACTAAGAGATGAAGTTATGAGAGCCATAATGTCCCAGAAGAGAGGGAAAACACCAGGCGAAGATAATATTTCTAATGAACTATTGATTGGAGCATCTGAAACGATTTTACACACATTCACAGACCTATTTAACGTAATTCTTGCTACCGAATATATACCACTTCAATGGACCACGTCAACTATAATATTACTACACAAAAAAGGGAAAATGGATGATATTTCAAATTTTAGACCTATCTCGCTAATGTCCAATATATATAAAATATTTTCTAAGATATTATTAGAACGGTTAACAAAAATCTTAGATGAAAATCAACCGAGAGAACAGGCAGGGTTTAGAAGTGGTTTTTCGACCATTGATCACATCCATACCATAAAACAATTAATTCAAAAATGCAATGAATACGGAAAAACATACTACTTAGCGTTTATAGACTACAACAAAGCATTCGACTCGCTTAACCATACGAAAATATGGGAAGCCCTGACGGCACAAGGGGTCCATAATAAATATATCCGTATAATTAAGAACGTATATGCAAATATGAAAGCAAAAATACGGACTGAAAAGGAAGGGGATTACTTCCCGGTTAGAAGAGGAGTCAGGCAGGGTGACCCTTTATCACCTAAACTCTTTTCGGCAACCCTAGAGCACGTATTTCGGCAGCTCGATTGGAATAATTACGGTATAAATATTAACGGGGTCCTACTAAACCACCTAAGATTCGCCGACGATCTTATACTAATAAGCGAAGATCCAAAAATCATTCAGGTCATGATAAATCAGCTAGTGTATGAAAGTGAGCAGGTTGGATTATCAATAAATACTAGTAAAACAAAGTTGATGACTAACTCTGTTAAAGTTTCTATTAAACTTAAAAGTATTACTAATGTGGAATATGTAGAGGAGTATACATACCTAGGCCAAATAATATCTCCTACAGACCTAACTACAAAGGAAATCAACAATAGAACAACCATAGGATGGAAAAAATATTGGGCTCTAAAGGAAGTCATGAAAAACCCGGACATACCACTTACAGGAAAAGCAAAAATATTCAACACGTGTATTCTACCCAGCATGACTTACGGTTGTCAAACTTGGAGTTGCACAAACAAAAATATCAAAGCACTAGAAACTTGTCAACACAGAATGGAAAGGAGTATACTTAATGTAAAACTAAAAGATAAAATCAGGTTAGCAACTTTAAGGAAACGAACAAATATCATAGATATAAAATACCGGATCAAGCAGTTAAAATGGACATGGGCTGGTCATATAATAAGAAGCAAGACAGGTAAATGGACCAAAGAAATAACAGAATGGTGTCCTAGATATAAAACGAGAAAAAAAGGACGGCAATGTCGAAGATGGGAAGATGATATTAAAAAAGTGGCAGGAGTAACTTGGATGAGGAAAACAAATGATAGATATTTATGGAGAACACTTGGGGAGGCCTATGCTGGTAAGCAAGACAATCAAGAAACCGGTGTCTAATATGAAAATTATAATATATATGTTATAATTATAAATGTTTTTAATGTAACACTTACTAGAATTAAGATTAAATGTAATTAGAATATAAGATTGTTAATAAAGGCTATTATTATTATTATTATTATTATTATGTATTAGGATGAAAACAACATCTTTACGTCTATATAGACGATATATCTTACAATGATTGAAAGACATCACGTATCTGACGACAGCAGACTGCAGAGGAATGGATTTGGCAGCCTCGATATTAATATTAGTAAAATCAGATTTGTCGATTTGTTTACTTTGAATATTGAATGGAGCACCTTAGCCCTAGTCTTCTCCCCCCCCCCCTGCCCTGCACAACTCGTTTCTCCCTGCAGATGGTCGTCCACACGCGGCGAGGGCCTGGTCCGTCTGGGCGGTGCGGGCTACGCGTCGTTGCGGCGCTCCCGACCCGCCGACCGTCGACGCTTCAGCCTCGCCCTCTCCTTCCGCACCACCGACTACCACGCGCTACTCTTCATGGCACACGACCACGCCAACGTATGCCTACATCTACATGGAGCAATATTTTTAAGCACGCCGGACGCTGACCCGCATCTCCATTGACAGAACCGTTCGGTGTCGGTGTGGGTGCGGGATTGTCGAGTGGTCTTCAAGGTGCAGTACGCGAGCTCGCGGCTGGAGATCACGGCGGGAGGAGACCACTGTGACGGCAGGCCGACCCACGTGCAGGCGACCAGGGTGTTCAACGGACTGGAGAGAGGTACCGTGACGGCGACTGAAATCTGTACGGAGCACCCGCATACGGCGTATAACATGTAGTGGCCCGGTCCAGGCAGCCTGCGCGTGAACGGCGAGGAGACGTTGGGCTCGCCGTCGCCCCCGGTGCAGGCCGCGGCTGACCTGCCCGAGCTGGAAGGGGCCTACTGGGTGGGGGGTCTCCCCCCAGACGCGCAAGGGCTGTACGACGCGCCGTCGCTGCTCGGCTGCATGGGAGGCCTCGTGGTAGATAGGGAGGGCTACGATCTGCTGGACACTCCTACGCGCTACGGATTGGAGCCCGGGTGCTCGGCAAGGGTGAGACGAGTTATTGTGGTATATAGAAACCTTTTTTATTTATAAGATGCTCTTGTCTTACGTTATATATTTATTTTAATCCTTTTACTCAATACTATTATTCTATTAATATTAAATATTTAAATTTTCAGGCACTCCGGTCTGTAGTGCTGGATGGCGACGGCTACATCGAAGTGGCATCTCCGGCCATTCGTCGAAAGAGCTCTATAGGCGTATCGTTCAGTACGCGGGTTCCATCCGGCCTGATATTGTATCGAGCACCCGCCATTTCCGTTCAGGACAACGAGGTGGATGAGGACGGAGACGACAGTCATTACCTAGTGCTGGCTCTTGTTGAAGGTGAAGTAAGGCAATAGGAAATTAAAGATTTCGACATCCCGCTCTCTTACAGTACGAAACATAGCTACTATATAGCCAGTCTACGTCTACGAGACGGTTTCGTTGTCTCGGTCAAGGCAGCCCATATGAAATGACTCGAATATTGAAGGTTACAGCTATTCTTTATCATATCGACGTAGTTTCATGTTGGTAGGGTTTTATAAAATGGGGCTCCGGAGACATTGAAATAGTATCATGTATAATTTTTAGGTGAACTAGACGTAATAGCTAACGCAGGCAAAGCGGAGTTGCGATTACACGCCAACGGCACTAAGTTAGACGATGGCGGCCTGTACACCGTGCGACTGGTCCGGGCTCATAAACAGGTAAACCTACTTGTTTCAGAACAAAAACTGATCTTTTATCTTAGATAACAATTAACTTAACGTTCGTTCGTATGTAAAGCTGGAAGTGTGGATCGACGAGAAGCGTGTAGCCGTTGGAGCCCTGGCGGGCGGTGCCATGGCCGCGAGGGTCCGCGGGCTGTACCTCGGAGGATCGCCCTCCCCCGTCACTTATCTCGGAGTGCCGCCCTTCACGGGCACCATAGCGGATTTCATCGTGGATTCCACGTGAGTGCCACGAGTCGACCGCTCGCTTTACCTCACACCATCGCTACAGTGTCCCGTGTCGTCAGGTGGTCGGACCTGTCGGGCGCCGTGTCCCGCTCTCGCGCCAGCGTCGGCCGCGCGCGCCCCGCCACCCCGCGTCCTTCCGCCGCCCCCGCACGCTCCGACCCCGCCTACTGCACCAAGGTAGATTCAAATAGATCTTTGATTATAAATTTAAGAATGTCCCGCTTCCGGGCCGAAGAGAAAACCTCCCTCGAACATTGTTACCTTCGAAAACTACAACCTACGAAAGATTCCCGAAGTAGATAAGCCCCTTCGCCTCTTAGATATTCGTGTTTCAGCTTTCGTCGTACGCGGTTGAGGCAGGCGCGGTGAAGTTCGGCGATGCGGTGCCGAGCTACGCCGCGCTGCGAGCCGAGCGCGCCGCCGCCTTCTCGTTCAGTCTGCAGCTGCGGACTTTCGCCGGAGACGGGATCGTCATGTTGCTGCCGGTATGACAGCCGACGACCCGACCGTGATCGATATCGTTTTCTTCGGTCGTCCTATTTTGGCAACCTGTAGTCTATTAATTAGTGTATCCCAACTAATCGATCACTCAGGGTTCGAAACAGAAGCCACGTCACTACGTGGCGCTGTTACTGCGGGAGGGTCGGGCGCGGCTCGTGGTGCGCGGGAGGCGACGCAAGGAGCTCACGCTTCCCGGAAATTTCAGCGACGGGGAATGGCACGAGGTAGACGTAGTTCAGATTTATTCATTACCTGTATTTTTTAAAGTCTAAAAACAAACAATCGAAATAATAGTCTTCAAGTCAAACACCTATTGGTTGTCAGCTCTCGGTGCGCATATCTCGCACGCGAGTGGTGCTGTCCAGCGGTAGCGGGGCGGCGGCGGGTCGCGCTCCGCCACACGCCCGCGCCGCCCGCCTCTACGTGGGCGGACCCCCGCCCGCGGCACTCGTGCCCAACGTGCCAAACTCGGTTAGTACTTTAAAGTTCCACGTCTGTTGAGATGGAAGAGCAGCAGTCTTTGTCGTTATAATAATCGCCATACCGACAGCTGCTGCGCGTGGGCGGGCTGGTGGGCTGCGTGCGTCGGCTGCGGGTGGGTGGGCGCGCCGAGGACCCCGTGCGGGACGCGCGCGCGCACGTCGCCGTGTCGCAGTGCTTCCCTCGCGTCGAGCGAGGGGCGTATTTCGGGGGTATTTTTTTTTTGTTTATCTCTGCCGTTAGCCCTACTGGCCATGACAGCGTCACCGGTTCAGACCTGAAGATCGATTTTATTTAATGCCCGAGTTGTTTTGTGATTTATATCCGTTATTTTTTTATATCCGTTTAGACTGAAACTGCGCTCTGAAGGTAATATTTTCATTTATCTTTATGAAGCTATTGTAGACTTAATACTAATGACATGCTTTCGACGTTTATAAAACACTAGTATTATATTGTTTGGGTTTGGTTTATTGGTAACGTATATTTTTATAAGCTGCTCTAGATCCTAGGTCTTTCATTATATAATTAAACCGTCAAAGGATAAAATAGCATTTATATGTATTCCACAGTAATATTGTATTCAACTGTTCCAAAGCGTCTGTTCTACCCCTTACCTTTCGATTAATCTCGAAGAGTAGTACGCGTGTAGACCATTAAATTTAGCGCAATTCTACTAGTGGAATTATCATAAAATATAACTTAAATATTTTTGTTTTTATTTAATATATTTTTAGAAAAGTAAGTCTTCGAAGCAATCTGGTAAATGTAAAATCAATTGCCAAGTGGTCTCACTTCGATTTTTGTGTTTGGCGCAAACTGGCACCTTTTTTCACCTTCACGGTCAGAATTATCACATTCTTATAATACATTTTCAATTCTTTCAGACATTTATAGAATTATTTTATACAAATTGTATTTAATAAAATGTTAAAACTTCGTTTCAAGTACGAACAATAGCGCTATAGCTAAAGAACTGAAGTAAACTAGTAAAATATTTCAATTAGAGAAACAAAAGAAAAAAAAAATGTTAAAAGCGTTATCTATATTAAGGTCAGTGTAGCTAGAATATAAAAAAGATGTGCAACAATAATAATATTTTTATTTTTAGAATTTGAAAAATTATAATATACTAGCTGATTAAATAATAACAAAGCTAGCTAGCTGGGCAAATAATAACAAAGAATCTCAAACTATATGTGGGTTAATTGAAAATAATCACAAATTGTATGTGGGTAAATTGAAAATAATTACAAATAATCACATACTGTATGTAGGTAAATAGAAAATAATCACAAATAATCACAAACTGTATGTGAGTTACGGAACCTTAATCAATAAACATAGTGAGAGGCCAAATAATTTTAATTTCTACTGCAATGGAATGGGAGAAGGGAGGAAGCGGGAGGTAAATTTTGCAGTTTTTTAGCTGTAACTTTGGAACGGCTTGGACCTTTGCAAAATCCTTTCTTATTACACCTATTCAATATGTCAGAAGTCTTGTGTCCAAATTTCAGCTTTCTAGGTATAACGGTTTGGGCTGTAGAGCGATGAATGAGTCAGTGATTGAGTGTCTTTGTGCTTTATATATTAAGATTGCGTGCGACGCCCGTCAAATTCGTATTTTGTACAGAAAATCTTGACGGGCGAGGCCGTCGTTTCCACTCAATGAGTTAATCTGAATGTTGAACGCTCCCCGCGTTATAGTATTACTATCAGTATCGTGAAGAAGGCATTGGTTTTAGAACGTTAATCAACAAACTTTCGTTATTCCGGGATATTAAATGAGTGCAGTTTTTACTAGGAATAGAATAAAAATATAAGAAATAAATAATTAAATTAGGAGCTCAACATTGCTTAAGCAATCTGAAATATTTGCCAAAGTCATCAATATTTAACTAGTTCTAGTTAAAGGTATGAAGTAATAAAATAAAAAAATATGTTTATATCATCAGGTGACGCGTACGCCGAGTGGGCGGAGCCCTCGGTCGCCGGGGGCATGGCCGGAGACGGGGAGGAGGTGGACAGCGTAGAGCTGCGGCTAGAGTTCCGAGCGAGCAGCGGCACCGGCCTGCTAGCGGCCTTCGCGGGGGCCGTGCTCGAACTTAAGGACGGCACGGTAAGGAAGCCTTGGATTACATCCATTACATGTCACATTACATCCGCTAGGTTTAGTCTTTTTTTATCGACACCTTCGAAGTACGAAGGTCGTCAAGTGTTCGAAAGTGCCGTTTAGGCCCATTTCATATCGTAGTTCTAACGTGACCCTTAGGTGGTGCTGAGTCGCGGCGGGTCAACTGTGGAGGGCGGGTTGTCAGTGTGCGACGGGCGCTGGCACGCGGCGGCGGCCCGAGTGTGGCGCGCTGGCCTCAGTCTGTCGCTGGACGCGTCCCCGCCCGAGCGCGCCGAGCCCGCGCTGCTGGCTCCCGCGCTGCCGCCGCCCGCGCACGCGCTCTACGTCGCCGGGTTGCCGGGTGAGCCGTCGATCCTTAACATCCGACACTCGACTTATCGCCCGCATACTACGGCGATAATTTGTAAATTCTTTTTACACAGAGGGCGCGCGAGACGTGAGCGAAGGTCGGGAGAACTTCAAGGGCTGCGTGCGTGACGTGCGGTACCGCGGCGCGTCGCGGGGTTGGCGGGCGGCCTCGCTGCACCACGTGCTGCTGGACTCCTGCCCTAAAGGACATTGACCCCCAGGGACCGACTTCAAGAGACATTAATTCTGGGGCAAATGTGAACAAAATTCCGAAAAGAGAAATGTGTGTAAGCTATCGCAGCCGTGCCGCGACGTCTTTCTTAACTACCCATGTGTGCGGGCTGCAGAGGTCGGTTGGTGTCATGGCGAGGAACCTAACATGGGAGAGCAGTAGATTGTAAAAGCTAACGAGGCTATACATGAAGTCTGATGCTTTTTGTAAATAGTTTGATATTTAATATTTTTAGGAACGGACCCGATCGACATGGAATATAGTTAGAGGTGAACTACATTTTCTAGGCCTTAAAGATTTATCTTCCACATCTCACGAAATGTATATAGATAATACAACTAACGAACAGTATTCGTACAATAATTGTATATACATATTTAGTTTAAACAAGTATCTTTAGAATAGTAACTGTGAAGATTAATTTGAAACCATTGAATATTTCTTACTGTAGGTAGTAAATTTTCCGACACATTTCTGAAATGAGTTATAGAACTGTAGTCAGCGGTCTGCATTCACCGGAGTCACTAATTACAATATTGTGTTTAACTTGGAGGTTAACTTTAGCAGTTAATATTCTGTACATAACACGAATACGAAGCTTTAATTAACGACGTTAATCTCACTTGAATCGACAAAAGTTATAATTTAAAAGTATTAATATTAAGTGTCGTCGGAGTGGCGACGTGTAGTGTAATGTGGTCGAGGCCCCCGTGTTCAGTAGACTAAGTGTAAATATAGTTAGTGTTGTAAATAATTATTATTTATTGTATGATATTCTCAAATAAAAGCCAAGTTGGCAATAAAAAACATTTATTATACGAGTCACATCGCTCCCGCCGACCCCGCTGACCCCGCCGACCCCGCTGACCCCGCGGACTGCGCTGTGCACTGATGCCTCAGCGACCAAAAGTTAATTATTTTAATTCAATACTTCCACAATAACAATTTTATTGTCCTAATTTCAAATTGAATAACCATAAAATTGCTATTGTCTATATGTGTACAAAGGAAAAAAAATCTCTCGATTAAAGTTTCACCGGTTTGACAGTTTGACATTGTTACATAATGCAACTTCGACAATATTGAATCCCTCCCTGATTATTAAGACGTTAAAACCATTGAAAAACAATCTATGCTTCGGGAATGAATGACGGAGCATACGAACCCCCCCCCCCCCCTCAGTTCACAGCGGGCCTCACGCGCCGCCGCTTGGACAAATATGAATTATTCAATTATTAATAATAAACTAAGGGTTACATCGAGAGACAATAAATGAAAGAAAGAAAATGAGATTAACGTGTGTTAATCTCATTTATTTATATAAGGCCGTAACACTCCTCGGTTACTACGGACAGACGTCAATGACAATACATTGATGTAATTCTTTATTATACTGACTCCAGTAACAATAACACAGTGCTTTGAGACATTCAAAATAAAAACAAACGAGGACAGGTCGGACAATAACCTCCACGCGACGACTACGACTACGCACGGGTGTGATCACATTTCTACATAAATTTATACATTTATTGATATATCTTTATTAATATTATCTGGAAACTCGGAATTAATATGCAAAAAATATACAAAGACACTTTTATTATTATTATGTTAAATTACTCTTACCCAAAAAATATAAAATAAAATAGGTGACGAAAACATACAATTTTATATTAAAATGTCCAAATACAAACAAACAGTCGGGTTGAGCAACGCGCGCATACGATGACAATGAACTCCGCGATGCGCTGAAAGAAGATGGCCGACCACTGCTACTACTCACTACGCGCCAGCGACGACCTCCATCTGCGAACGGCCAACTCGACATTACATATCTTACATTATACCTACAGTTAATATTTATCTAACTTAAATATCTGAACATCTGAACGTAGGAGAGCCATCGCCGTCGAGTGGTTCTAAAGTGTTTGTTAGTCAATATCGTCAAGGCGTCTCACCTCTACATGGAGAGGTATCCCCTGGCGGCGGAGCGGCGTCGCCCCACGAGGTAGGCGGCCAGCACCACCAGCACCAGCCCGCCCAGCGCGCACCCCACCGCGATCGGCACCGCGTCCGGCACGTCCCCGCCCCCGCAGTCGCGCGCTGACGCACACGCGCACACACACACACACACATTAACAACCATCTATATAATATATTAATAACAGAGACCCTTCAGAATTGTAATTTTTAATGTTGTAATTTTTAATGGTTAAAAACAATGATATATTAATAAGTAGTACAGTGTGTTTGTGTGTCCTTGGTTCACGAGAAATGAGGAAGAGGTTAATAACAACACATATACCTACTACTTGACCGTCTGGACCGTAACACATATACCTACTACTTGACCGTCTGGACCGTAACACATGTACCTACTACTTGAGCGTCCGGACCGTCCGGACCGACGCTTCAGAACCGATTATTGTGGAGATCAAAACTAATTAATAAAGAGCAACTCTTGAGCTTCTGTGAGACTCTTCTCAAAGTGGCATGTAAATATCTACTTGAATAAAGATGTATTGAATGCCTGTCTGTCTGTCTGTCTGTATGCGTACAGACGACGCTGTCACGTTACGAGACGACTGTCTTACAGAGAATAAAAACATTTTAAATGATGTCGTCCGAATATTATTAAATATATATTTAAATCTCCTCACTCGATACAACACGTGGAGAACCAATGATATTTAATAGAAAACACGTTTTGTGTGTAAAATTAATTTATGTGAGAAAATATTTAATACTATATGTTGTGATGAAGTGTGCGAGGCGGCCTGCAGCCTCCGCGCCTCTGCGCCTCTACGCCTCTGCGCGTCACATCTCGGCGAATTTAAATTATTTTACTTTTTAGTTTATTTAATTATACTATTTTGATATTATTGTTTCTTATATTTGTTTAAAGTGAAATGATTCAACGGTTTTTACTTTGTACGATAAAGATATCTCCGAGGGACGTGACTAATCTTTCATGATTGATTATCTTTTTGTTTTCGTGCACTGCGACTACACATGTAACACACGTAAAGGAGATTACTTTTAACTTGTATTAGTTAAAAAAACACCCGTAATAATTATGTTTTTTCTTGATAAACTCGTAGGAAATGTGGTTGTCATTTTTATAACGGATAAATAACGTTGAATGTTAAGAGTTATGAAATCCAGGTCCCCTCAATCGGGACGTGTTTGATATTATTTACTAACCTAACCGATAAGGCTTATCGCGTCTGTCGATAGGCGGCGCGTCACACCGGGTTCGGCCCACTATTGTTATTATTAATGGAGCAAGCGCTGCCCGCTTTACTCAGGATTTACTTATTACCGAAATATACCAACTATTTATCTAGCGCTTTGAGAGTATATGAAAAGTTTATTATAGCGTGGTTCTTCTCGGGGCGGCGGCGGCGCCTCTGAAACACTCGTAGCCTCATTTTAGTTGGAATGTCTCCACGGAAGGGCGTATTTTGATGAGTACGCTATCAAAGTAGGCCCTCCGACACTTCTAATAATACACAGTAATCGTTGGTATTGATTCAGAATGGAAAAGATATAAATTAAGTAATTAATTAACCGCTGTCTGTACATTTGTATTCCGCCGGCGTTACTCATAATGGAGTACGTCCAGTGGAGGTAGATACCGCCGCCGCTCTGAGGATTATTATCCAACTACACCCAACTTCGAAGGACGGAACAAACCACTGTTGATGCAGATAAAGGTTTTCAACTGCAAGTCACTCTCCGTATGATATACTTCTCCGTCCATACATTATAAAATTTGTTATCATTTACTCCGACATATAATAATATAATTTTCGGTCAATTTATTTATTCTATTCGGTTTATTCTATTCGGATATCTTTCATTATTTTCCATTCCATAATAGGTATACCGTTCACTTACGTTTTCAATAATATGTCAAACAGTTGAGGCCGATCGATTATTTTACATATTATAACGACAGGTACTTAACCAACACCCCCCCCCCCCTCACCCCCTAAAATAAAAATTACTTATACATCGAGACACGTCACAGTGGACAATTGTTATTATCTTCGTCAGACACTCGCTTAATGAGCTCAGATGAATATTTACAAACACTCGAGCTCGATACAAGTTACGCACTATTTGTTGTAATAGCAATGTTTAAAATAAAACACCAGGTGCGGTATACCTATGACAATAGTGCTGAATGAGACGGTATGGAATATATAGAAGGTACATATTAGATCCAGACAATTACTAGACGCGGCAGCTGTGGCGAGAGCGGCGAGGACGAGGTCCCAGAGGTCGCAGGTTGTCGCACGAGTCTTAATTGTGTATTTTCGATTCCATCATGTGAGTGCATGTGTGCATCTGTGTGTGTACTTACGTGCGCTGAAGGCGGTGCCGTTGGCGACGGTTCGGAATGCCTCCTCCTGCAGCTGCGTGAGCGTGAGCGTGGCAACCTGGTTGACGGCCTCCGCCGTGAGGTTGAGCTGCGTGGGCGGCGCGCAGCGATACGAGGTCGCCTCCTCCGTGCGCCACGCGGCTCCGGTCCACTGCACGCGCAGCTCGGACGCTGCCGACGAGAACGGACGGGTTATAGACGAGGATCGCACTGTCGAGATTCCCACCGCACGGTACTCACATGCGTTGGGGAACACCTCGGGCTTCAGCGTGAGGTTCAGACGCTCTAGGGCGTAGATTTTCGTGGTGGCGTTTTTGGTGAAGACCATAACCATGGCGTTGGAGGGCGAGCCGGTCGCGTTGGTCGCGGGCCACGTTATCTCCACCCACTGCTGGGTCCCGTTGCAGCTGCCGTTCACCACGTCGGCGGTTGGGGGCACGTTCAGGACGAGGTGGCCCAGAGGAGCCGCTGGTATTATTTAGATAAAATACAGATTAAAATAAAAGACACGTTCAAATATAGATAAGCAACCGTCGTGACGTCATATCGATTTAAATTAATATACCTAACTCTAAAATACTAATTATAATCGTAATTATTATCACGAGGACAAGTCCTAAAACGAATTTTATAAGGTAATTTGTTTATTTCCATAACATACTATGCACTTCATTAGTAAACATTTGAAATATATTTTCCTCGGTTATGAAATGAACCCGAGGGATATTAGATAAATACAGATTGTTCTAAGAATGTTGTATATCCCGCATCCGAACCCATTCACCGGAGCGCATCAATCCACACCATAATAAATAATTACTAATTTGTTTTACTATCTGTTATATAAAATAGTTAATAAATTACATAACGAGTCAGCAGAGAAGTAAGTTACTAAAGAAACTGACTAACTATAACTAACTCACTATAATTGACTGACTATTTAAGTAATAGTGATCTGACCGCCGATACGGAACGATACGATACGTCGAATCTTCAGAAATACGATTACGTTATTGGAGTGATACTTTATCAGATTACTCCGGAGTAAGCGGCGATGGATCTCGGAAACGTAAGACGCGGTTACGCAGTTACGCACGGACGGACGTTCAACTGGCACCGAGTTTGAGTTTATCTTAATACTCGTCGTCTGTCACTGCTCTCTCGTTTCGACGTACATTTGCATTATCGGAATGAGGCACAACAGAAAACTATAAATAAATATTCCACATGTTTTTTGTGAAACAATCAAACCTCATGACAAACACAGTCGCAACAGTGAGTCACGTATTGGTGTAGCTGTACGTACTTGCACGTCCCCGATTGGTTCATTTTATTTAGGATTTTAGATTAATTCAACATCAATAACATTTTATCTGAATACATTGTTATTATATTTAATCGTAACTCCGTGTTTTCGTTATTACCGATGCTGGATTGATAAACCTCCAATTAACTGAAATTCACATCTAAATTCATGAAACGTGAAGTAGCATTCTTTAGCGTCTTCTCTCATTAAGGCGACCTACATCTGAGGTTCAAAGACTCTCCAAGTGACCGCTGTATTACTATTGCTAAACTGAGCTCAGCTAACTTCACAATGTCTTTATACAGGTTACTGTAGTTGCTTTGGGTATTAAGTTTTTTTGACAAAAAAAAATACCAATTTGACCAAAGAAAAGTGAAACCCACATTTATTGTGATAAATGAGTTAGTTTCTTTTACAAATACTGTTGACACCCGCTCGAGGACACCTACCGAGAGTGTCGCAATCGACTACTTATTTCACTCACTTTGCTCACGCTGCAATATAACAAGGTTGTTAGTTTTCAATATTACATTTTATGTGTATATTAATTTAGATAATTTAATCTGACTGATTAACAAATATACATTTTCGCATTAATACTTTGTACTAATTAATATTAATACGTAAGATACTTTCGAAATAAAATACATAAACAAAAAACGTTCCTAATTGTATGTGTTTAAACAACCTACTCCCCCTCACAGTACAGAAAGTACTCTTTTGCTATCCGAAGGTTGCAGGTCATCCTGGCACTTCTCCAAAGACTGTAAATCAATATTATACAATAATATTCTGGCACGATATCCATTACATACTAAACAACAAAATATATTGACCTACTTAAACTTCAGAACACGTAAATACCTAACATGTCCGAAAATTAAAATCACTGGGCGCCATATTATTGTAAAAATACAATAAAACAAACAACGATGCGGTATTAGTATGATACTCAGTAATATTTTAAAAATAACAAACACCTTCAACTCGGTTTGCGAAAATTTAAAAAATCACAATGTCACCGAGTGACGTTTAGTGCAGTGTCTTTTAATTTTAATAACGCAGAAACAAAGCATTTAATAAGTAATACTAATTCTGATTTTATGTTGTATAATTAGACAATCATTCTATACAAGTTATACAACAAAGAAAATAATACACCTCCTTTACACTGGAACCATACGATGAGATACAAGACCAAGTTTATATTTGTGTCATCTTCAAATTCATTCGTCAGTACTTACACTGGCACGTACCGGCACGTACCGGTACCTACCAGTCGGTATTCCCGACAAATATTATAAACATTCTTTATAAAAGGTTTTTACAATTAATTAAAAATTTTTACTCATGATATCTGGAATCAATTATTTTTAACTTTATTAACAATAACTTTTGATAAAATTAATTATTTTCTAAATAACAAATGAAATAACCTAACGATACTTTATATATATTATTGCAAAAAAATATGGAGATTTTATTTATATAAAATTAGTTTATTCGATTAGTGAGGACGGATAAGTAGATAAAAAAGTTGTATCTCCATAACTGTGATGTATTGTGCAGTGAGAAGAGACGCCCCACGAATGGGACCTTATCATGTCAAGTTAACAAACAACAATTATGCGAAAACTGGCTCATACAAAGTCATACACTGCGGCGTTGATTACTTATCAACGGACACCATGTGCAACAAGGTGCATCTGTCGCAGATGACAGAACGAAACACTTATGTTGGATATAATGATTCATTGTGGGTCTGTTCCAACGATAAGGTCAATAAATCTACAGGATTCAATGACTAAACTTTCCAGGGTCGTACACGCTCACAAACAAGAACATCTAGCCATTTAAATATAAACACAAACACTAGGAAGATGTAAACGATGTTATGACTGTCACTGAGTGCAAAAGCAATAACATATAGTTACGTAACTGTCAATAAGGCTTAAGACATCTTGCACAACCAACACAATTCATAATTTAATAATGAATTTTGAATAATTATTCAATCTAAATTCAACACAGACCTATAGTCAATAATTATTAAATGACAATTATTGTCTATAAATTATAAATTAAAAAGATGGCCGATTAACTAATTGATGCATTATACATCAATCCATACAAAGCCTAAATCACTAAACTAAGAAACTTACATTTGATTGTACTTCTTTTACAAGAACACTTGCAAGTTTAGAACCACACCTGAAGTTACTACAGGTCTCGGGAGCGGCACAGAAATGTTATATTTTCTACCAGAATGAGGGGAGACAGTTCAAATTTTAAGTGATTTGTTTTTTTTATATGAAGAGGCACTGTTTACATATCACCGTGTACTTAAGGTTTATGTACAATAAACAATACACAAACCAACCAAACATTAACTGCACTTACAATAACAATGGTAGGTCTTGTGTGAGAAGCTCCAAACAAGGAGTTTGCTAATTCAATGTTTGAAGACTGATACCTCTCATATTAGGTTTAATAATCAACAAACAACAAAAACAAGCTCAAAGTCCATATCGGCACAAGTTTACACAAAATTTACAACTGATTGGTTTAGAATTACTTCACATTTTGAGGTGTAATGAGTCATAGAAGTACAAAATTATTCAATTTAGATATTTAGGTATCATTATGTAAGTATGTAATAGAATTCAAATTAATTGTAAAAAAATCATAGGTGTAATTTAATACTCACATGAGTTGGCGGTTGGGTATGTGACATTCAATTGAGCTGCAAACTTAATAAGAATGCAGGTTACATTGCTTTTGTCCGTGTAAGCCCAAGTGCCTTGCTGTGGTGGTGGCAGCGGACCGGGAGCCGGTGTTGGAGATGGTGCAAGAGTTGTTGAGGAAGATGGGGCTGGAGTTGAAGGTGTTAGAGCGGGACTTGGCGCGGGACTTAGCGAAGAGGGTGGTGTGGTTGCTGCAGATGTGGGTTTAGTCTCTTGAGAGGAAGTTGACAATGAAATTGGAGCAGGAGTGGACTCAGATATGGACACTGGAGAAGATTGCTCGGTCGGCGCCGCTGATTGTTCAGACGTAGAACTGCTAGACTCCGAAGACCTTAGCGACGCAGTTATAATAATGGGTTTCTCCGTAGTCATTCCACCTTCACCTATATCAAAAGAGGGTAAATTACAACATATAGGGTCCACCTGACGGTAGGCGAAGTTTTCATTCTCTAAGAACAATATAAATCGCTTTTAGTAGTACATACTGCGCATATGGCGTAGTTTAAAAAGACACGAATGCGAACAAAAACGCGATAAGCGACAAAGAACTATCTACATTTATAATATTTATTACTTACAGAATACCGTTATACTGCATAAAACTGCCGCCAACAAACAAAACCTTAACCGAGTCATTTTTAAGTACAAAATATTATAAATAACAGGCTAATAACTCGCTTTCTTCCTTGAATGTTGCAATTATAAATTAACTTTATGTGAGTTGAGAGCTCAATAGAAATGTCATTTCAGTCAATTCGGAATTCGGACTGAAATTGTAATTGTAGTTATTTGACAGCTATTTAGTGTTGCTACTTGATAGAAAATCAATCAAATTATTTTGAAATACAGTGTATATTTTATGCTAGTTTGGTCAATTAATATCCTGAAATGGAATATGGAACGAAAAAAAAAACAATTATATAATTCTCTGTCAAAAATATAATGTTGTGTAACGTCAAACAATTTTGTATAGAAAAAATAAAATCATTGGTTATTTGTTAATCACTTTATTATAAACAATTTTAAAAGAAAGATATTTAGTTAATTAATTTGTTTTTTTTTTTATCTTCACTACATATTTTTTATAAATCGCTTTTAATGACCATAAAAAATTCCGGAGTTTTAAAAGTCATTCCCTTTATTATTTTTCAAAAGAATGAAAAGCATATGAGGGTGGTAAATACAAATAAATAAAATTCAGTTTCTGCAAACATATCATGTATAAACCTCTGACCTGGCGGGGCTGCCAGTAGGAAAAAAAATTGTACCGGTGAAATTATGCATATCATGTAAATGTCACTTACATTAACTAATATATTTTTTGTCATTTAGACTTCACTCATTACATTTTTCCATTTCATACAAACTATTTGATAAAAATAAAGAGTTTAAAATGCCCACTTCTTACATCACGCTAACTAGCGTCATCTTTAAAAAACCTAAATCTGTATATATTTTTAATCTAAATCAAATATTACCTGATGACCAATAAGCGTCTACTTTTCAAATAAAAATGGAAGACAACTTTATACTTTATTTGGAAGATTAAAAATTTATTTATTAACTTACCGAGAGAATAAATAATTGTTTTATATTTTAATTCTTTCGTATACATCCAATTATACTGAAAAATGTTGTATACAGGATACAATATTTGTATGTATACGATTAACTAAATTAAAAGAAGAAAATTCCGGTATTTAGTATGTCCGGTTGCTGTTCTTTAACTGTACCAATAACAAAACGTAACTAATATTAGAACTTTAATTCGTACATACACGAGGTAATGTTAACTCCAAAGTCATCGAAGACGCACTGCACGTGTTCGTAGTCGCGTAAGCAAATTAACCATCTTCCCTTTACACACAGGACAAAAAAAATCCCAGCTATCGACAGATTCAAACGTAGTGTTCTTTAAAACCAACAAAGCCGCCATGCCTATGTTTCTAGATCCGTAATCAACAAAAAGGACTGTCCAAGTCCCGCTAGTGGCAGTCTTGACTCGGTCACTCCGGGTTCGAGCTGAGCACATCTCTCGTATCATTGTATTAAACGGATCTTAAATTAATAAAGAATCAATTGTACGACTGTTTCAGTTTGATTAGACAATTATGATGAACGGCCGAGATGGTTGTATTGAAGCCCCCTTCCTCTTATATACATATCTTAAATTTGAATAGCTTTGTAAGAGTATAACGAGTTTCAGGCATCTGTTTCTTGTCGTGGATGGACAGGTTGGACGGCGCAAATGTTGTCCTGTTGTATGCAACTCTTCTGTGCAATAGAGTTATTATGTGCAGAATATCCCAGGATTCGTGATATTCCTCTATAACTTTACATAGTTCCTGGATCATAAATGAACCTTCGCTATCCCTAAATGAAACGTGATCTGCAAATATATTAAAATAATGACCTTACACGTCTAAGAACATTTTTAGAATATTATTATATCTTATTTCTATTTGTAGATAGAGTCACTGACCAAAGTAAGTATAGATTTTATAAATTGTAGCGACTCCATTATATAAATCGATCAGGTAAGTAGCTTAAATATAAATATTGTAGCTGCCTAGTTTAAAACTTTATTAGTAGGTACCTTCGACACTTGAATACAAAACAAGCAAGTCTGCGTGTGTTGGGATCACGAAGGAGGCTTCGCAGCCGTCCATCTCCAGCCTGCGTCCCTCATCCACCATCTTTCCCCGACACGCCTACGATACAAAATACTAACAACATTTAAATAATTGGATAGATCGCTTAAAAATATCTCTATGTCTGTCTTTCAAAAGTAGTTTCAAACCCTAAGATATTTTATTCCTCACCTGAACGAAGAAGAGCTTAGGCTTCCCGACTAGACCACGATCACCATTTTGTAATATGAGCGTCAAATCTCGGAACTGATAGGGTCTGTCCGCGGCGTAAAGATCACCACACTTGTCGCCGTGAGTCAGGAACGCAAAACACACGCAAGATGTCTCTCTGTGATCTCGCTTGCTAACTACAACAAACCGATATTTTATCGAATACTCAATTAAGTAATTCAAACAAACTAATTTTCGTAGCTCACAGTCCAGCACCGCATCTAGAATATCACCGTGTTCCAGGTCCTCGTGGGTAGTGACTTTGTATCCTATGTCGCCAAACACTTGTTCTAATCTTTTAACATCTTCGTCTGTACCATTTCGGGACGGTGGCTCCTTATAACTGTCCAACAGTTTTAAATAATCATAAAGTTCAATATTGTCAAATTTATACATATAATAATATGGAGATAAGATAAAATCTGTAAATAAAATATCTAAGTAACAGAACTCTGAGGGTATTTTATTTTAGATCACAAACAATAGCTTTAAAATTCTTTATCGATATTTTATACGGCAAGCAGGTGTTATTTAATTAATATTATATTTTCGTGTAACCAGTCCGTGAATAATTATTGACTATACCTAATCGAATATTCTCAGTAAAGTGTCACGTAAAGTTCGCGAATACTTAATTGTATTGACGTCCGATAACATTTATTGAGAAATATTACAAAACATAATTTCTTTAAAATATCTTTTAAGAGTTTTTCATACAAGAATTCTTATAATAAGCGGTAGCGGTATCCTCAACTATATGTACATAAATATAATAACTGTAAAGTGTACTCACTTGAAATACCTGGTATCCTGATATTTATAGTGGTTAAAAATTACTAGAAATTTATCACCAGACATATCGTAGTGCAACATGTCTGCGCCCCCAACTGGTTTAGAATCTTCGGTGACATTTCTGAAATCATGTTTTAGGTAAACAATTAACTTTAATGATTTATAACTATGCAAGTGTAAACAAAATTTGTTAATTAAAAAACAGTCATCTTATTCCTCTAAGAAAAATATTTACCTCGGATTAGAAGTTTCGCTAAACGGACTGCCATCACTCACAGTTTCGTTCATTTCACCAAAACAATAGTACCGACACGTACAAAAAGATACGTGTCTTTGTTTGAATTACTAAAAACAAAATAGGTTTAAGGTGAGTAATGAAATCGATGTCTGCTATCAGACAGATAACGATGATAACCCTGACGATACATTACAGTCAGCACTTCAAATGTAGGTACTCGGAGCTATCTAAATGTAATCAGCCCCGGTCTAATGTACCAAGAATCATGACGCTCATTATAACAGCTTCAATTATATTTTGGATGTTTAACTCTTCTGAAGCTACTCTTTTACTTATAACACAGTTTCCGAACATGCCTGTGCCAATACCAAGTCACGGGACCTACGTAATTCTATTACACACAATAATCAATATGATATATTTAGAAATTAAGATTTGTACTACATCTCTGCCGAGCCCGTCGACCACTTATATTCGAGACCTTGTATCTTCTATAAATCTTATCTTCTTCCTCTATTCTTCTCTATAATTCTATGGGTTTCAATTTATTATCAAACGTAGATTTTCCTATCAGTTTATATTTATTTTGAATTAGAGCATTCTAAAAACCATTTTGAATGGAAATTCATTGATGTCTCTTATAGAAAAACTGTTGACAAAAATCTATAAATTTTTCCAATGCACTTCTACCACGCACAAGATCTACTGTAATTTCAAATTGGAAGAGTTCACGCACAAGAATTCGTTAAATAAAATTCCAAATTCTATAACCACGTCCATAAGAAGAAATAAACAGAAAGAGATAACACCAATTTAATAAGTTCTATTTGTATTAATTAATAAAAAAAATTACAATTGCAATTTTGTTACGTTTCTACACAAATTACTCTTAACAGAAAAACAATACAATACAAGAGGTATGCAGGGACCGTAGCGTTTGGCGCTCCGTCGTCTCTGGCTACCTCGCCAGGGATATGGCGTGAAGCTAAATAAATAAATATAAAATACATGTTAATTATTTTTCCATATATGCCCCTTATTAATAATCATCTTTTGGCAGCGCCCTTCTTTGACTATACATTCTAAAACTTTTTAAATCCAAAGCAGAAAACCAATTTACGTAAATCATTTAACATTATTATATATTAATAAATGGATCTAACGGTGATAATAGATCGTCGCATTGGTATCTTTATTAATATCAGCTCCGGCCGGAGACTCGGTCTGCCTCCCTTTACCTGGTCACATACATGACACCTGGTAAGTCGCACTTTTGATTTGTATTATTAACATATAGAATATTCATTATAAAGTACCTATTGTTGCAAAGACCAGTCGACTTTAAAACAAGTGGTTGTCCATTATATTATCCCAATATTTGAGGTAAGTTTGCTATAGACATTATAACTACTATCACATTGTATAAGGATCTTCTAGTCACCATTATCATTCTGAATATGACTTATGAACCACTTATTTATTCTAGTAAAAAATGTGTAATATTTTCCTATTATGGGGATTATGGCACGAACCATTTGTGTTTAGTGGTTCCCTGTGGAAAAGGTCTCATAAATTCTGATACAATACAACGAATTGGTTATCAGAATTTATCAGTTGAAAAAAAATCTATAAGATTAGAAAAATTTTCTGATACAGATTTCTATAAGAATCTATAAGTTGATGTTGAGACTTATTTTGTATGAGGAATCACTGGCTATTTTTCTATAAGAACCATCAAGATTAAATAAGTCATGAGATTTTATAAGTTAATACTATTGAAGACTTATAAGAGATCGTATGAGAATATTTGTTTAAATAAGTTTATATGAGTTTATTCTGGTTATCTGGTATGGTTTATTCTAATTTAATGAGATATAGAGAGAAAATTTACATAAGATAATACTTATAAAATCTCAGAAATACGATTTTCTATTTAAATAAGGGAAGTTTATAAGTTTATTTAAGAATTTTCACTTCTGAAGTATCTGATAGAATACTTAAGATTAGTTATCAGTTTTTATAAGAAATTTTGCAATATTTTTATTCTCAAATTGCTTAATGCATAAATTCTTTAATGCTTTTCACAGAGACAAAAACTAATTAGTTTTTGTCTCTGTGAAAAGCATTATAATTATTTAATATTGTAACTATAATTAAAATTATTTATTTTGTTGACTAGAGAATATGTTACTATAACTTGTAAGAATTTACCTATTATATTATTTGTTTTGTATTTCGAAATCGTATTCTGTCCTCAGCCCGTTCCAGGTGGCATCAGCACGGAAGTATCCCCATCCATACTATTCATCTAAAGGTTAAGTTAATAACAATTATTATATGTATTTTTGAGACCCTGTGCCACTTGATTCTTTTAATGAGGTTTATCTTTGTTATAATTATGAGAATGAAGGTTGTTTCCAAGAGAAAAATCCTAATCTTTTCGACGAGTCTCTCCCTGGAAATACTTCTAAAAAATGTTATTTTTGACATCCCTAATTACTTATATTTTTTTCTTTTTATATTAAATAATCAACCTCGGTATTGATATCCCAATTGTCGCTGACCCCAACCAAAGCGGATACGTGTATTCTCCAAATTCAATTTCAGTCCTTGCCCCTACATTCCATGCCCCACAAATGAAAAAAATATATATCAAGTATGAAGTCTAATTCAAGTTGCGTTTCATTGAGAAATTCATTTCAGTAAATTCTGTAAAATACTTAAATCATGTATTGAGTCACAGCCTGAATTGAGTTTGATGATTCAGAGTAATGAAAGTGACAAAAGTCAAAAATATATGTAAGTATATAGTGGGTCAGATATTTTATTATTTATAATAGAAGGTAAAAGAGAAACATACAAAAATAATGATTTTATATTTTAACTTCAGATTCAAATCCCTTCACAATAAAAGAAATATCACCATCCTCTCTCTCTTTCCTTCTCCTCGAGTGTCTCTTCTTAGCCGCCCAAGGGACAGTCGACAACTTCATTTTTCCCATCAGTGTATTTAACACAAAGAATATACTTTTATACAATTGAATAACCGTAGTGGCACCCTTCAGGTACTGCTCCATGAATTTCATTGGGTCCTGTTGATTTTCTAATTTTAATGCAATATTATATATGTAAGTTCCATTGTAACATTTTGAATATGCCGTGCATTCAAAGGGGGAGCCACATAACGTGTTTAAGCTATTTATACTATACAAAGCACTTTGAAATTGGGCCATTGAATGAATCTTCTTGATATCATAACTTTTGGGCTTCTTCCTTATACTTTCATCAATCTCAAAGTGCTTCAGAAGCACACTGGCAGCGATCAAGCAATCTTCATAATTTACTTTATTATTGTTAAGGAATAACTCTTCATTCATTTTGTTATCTGATGGTTTACTTTTTATCTCCTCAAGTTTTTTAGCATGCTTATTATTAAAATGATAGGCTCCACGGCTTGTCCCCGTTCTGTTGTCTATTACTCCCATTGTTATGTACGATGTAATCAAACTGTGCACATGGGCTGCAGGTACGTTACAATAGCGTATCCACCAAAGAAGTGCTATCATGAACAGTTGCAAATTTGACGGTAATAAGTGAATATCAGAGAAATCTAGATTTGACAGCTTAATATTTATCAAATGATAGAAACAGTCTCTTAATTGCTCATTGGTTAATTCACAAAAAGGTATTTCAAGAAGTCTCGGTGTACAATATTCCATATCTATGATAAATCTCTTATAATTACTTAGTTCTCTACCAACATATATACAACTTTCATGGGAAAAGTCTGTTAACATATCAAAGACATATCTCAGAATCGGTAATACACAGAAAAACGAGTCCTGCTCGGCGAAATCCTCAGCTTGTGGATTACAAATGTGCAGATGGTGTGGATACAGATTTAAAAAAAGTTTAGGAATTTGATTTTTGCGAATTTTTTTAGTAAACCATTCAGGTAAGATCTTATTGGGATTACTTTCGCAAGTTGTATCCTCGGGTTCCACATATTCTTTTGCATTTTCTTCATTGGAAGAACCTTCCGATTCACTTGTATCACTCTCTTCATTATCTGATTCATTATCTGAATTGGAAACACAGCCTTCCTCTTCCGTAACAGGCATCTGAAGCTGGCAAATTTCTTCAGTAACAGAATCATCAGAAATATTGAAATATTGCAATGATTGGCAATGATTATTGTTATAACCGTTAACACTTTTCTGAAGAATTCTAAAAACTTTATCTTTTTGATGTTTTTTAAGTCTACCTAAAACTTTTGCAATAGCCGACTCCAATGTCTCATTTTGCAACCATGCAAATAATGCATGGATATTTTTTTGTTGAATGTTCTTTTTTTTCTTACTTTTCTTTAATGTTAGCTGAGAAAAGAATTTATTAAAGACTTTTTTCTTTACATAATCATTTCCAAGTAATGTTGCTAATAAAGGTAATAACTCCACCTTTAAATCTCCAAAATGCTTACACAAATATTCTACTCTGAACAGTTTGCATTCCATTGCATAATATCTATTGTCGTCTACTTCTATAGGCTTCGCCTTTGACTCCAGTGTATTAAAAGGAATGTACATGACATTATAAATAAAAAAATCTGAGTCATAACTCAGTACTGGACAATTTAAATATCTAGCCAAGGATGCTATTTCATCGTCAGCTTCAAACTCACACACAGTATAAGGTAAAAGCAAGTTGTCAAGAACCTGAGTGAAAACTTCTCGATGTAGAAATGGGAAAATAAGCAAACTTTCCTGGGTCACTGGATCCAATCTAGCCGTTCCCTTTAATTTTGATCGCAGACGGCTGAATACTGTCTTGAGTTTCCGCCGCTCGTGGCACCCATCAAAAATAATATATGGTGTTATGTTACATTTGCGAATGTTTTTAAAAAACGATTTTATATATGATGCAAATTTATCATAATCTCCTCCAAAAGCTGAAAAACTATTCATTGACCGATACAGTTGAGCACACAGACTGTGACCATCAATAACTAGTTTAGAGTCATGTAAATAATATGTTTCCATAAACACCTTATCATTATAATTTATATAAGTAGTCAATCCTCTGACACCCATTTCGTCTTGATATTTGACTCAATTTGTTTTAAGATCTTGATAATATTATCGGTAGTTATCTTAAATTAAGACTTAACAGTCAATCTGTAGAATATAGATTTGGATAAATATAATACTCGAAACGCCTAAAAATGTCACGAGAAGAAAATGTCGCAAATATCGGTCGCTCAATAACAATAAATAGACAAAACTTGTCTTAAAATTTGTACTAAAGAACTCATTTAAAATTTCTAAAAATAATATCAGAAGATTTAAAATTGTATTGAATAGATTATGTTTATAAAATTATAAAAAAAGATACTTTTTTTTTTTTAATAACTGGATTCTAGTTCTTCTCTATTTTAATTTACTAAAAATTCATATATATATATATATATATTTATATATATATATATATATATATATCTTTAATTTAATATTCATCTGCGTGCGTGTAATTTAAAATGTTTTTTTTTAATGTATATTAATTCAATATAAACATTTCTAAATAACTTCCATCTTAATTTGTAAAATTTATATTAAGTAAAATGTCGTCGTTCAATCGTGACTGACAAATGGACATAATGCATACCGCCCACCTACAGTGCTAATAAAATAACAAACGTCCTTAAAAACCAGCCAACGTATCAGCTATTGGTTTCGAAGTTGCATTGCAGGGCTGCTGTCGTTCGACCTATTCATCCAACAGAAGCTGTCTTGGTTAAAAGAAGATATAGAATATATGGCAAAGAAAGTGTCTCTATCTCTTTTGCTATATACTTCAAATATGATTAAAGATGATGGAAGAATATGGCATATTGTCAGTGACCGCTTAAAGGATTAATAATCGTTATAAAGATAGTTGGGTCATGAAAGTGAAATATAAGCCGACAATCCATCTGAAGAACTGGCGGGTGGACATTTAGATATTAGGAAGCAAATGTGTTACCAGTCTCAAAAAAGGAGAAACATGAAGGAAGGTCTTATTGATCTCCCATTCTTTCATCCCATCCCATCTCAACCAGCCCAACCCATCCCTTCCCATCCCATCCCATTCACCTTCTTTGATAGGATGGCCCTGTCTGTAGGATGGATGGTTGAGTCAGCCCATATGAGCTGATTTCAAATGATTACAATGAGGTACTGCCACCTATGGATACTTCGTGTGACAAAATCGCAAGGAGTGCACACGAGCATCAATTATCCATTGGACAGTGATTCTTCTTTAAGAGTTCTTCTTAAAAGTGATTCTTCTTTAAGAGTTCATTGGAAAGAGATTCTTCTTTAAGAGTTCTTCGTCTTTAATTAAGAGTCTTTTGCATTATCAAATGTTGCGTAAGAGCGTTGCCGGTCGTTGTCACCGTTACTCTTTTTGAAAAATCTTCTTTTTTCTTTACTACTTTCCTATACAAATAAGAAAATGTCAAAGTGGAGTATGTAAGTCTTAATCTCTTTCAACTTACTATTAAAACAGGTGCATGGTACGAGAATGATTGAAGGATAAACTTTTAAAAGCTTGTGCTTGTTACAACATTAACGGAATTTTTATACCCAGACGTAAATTGAGTCTTGCCCAATTCTATTATACGCTTGATTTTTTAAAAGGCTGCTATAAGCGACAGGTATCAGATCGAATAGCTCTACGAAACACTCTCCGTTAAAAGTGCGTTAGAAAAAACAAGGTAACGCAAAATTCCTATATGTCGATGTGCGTCTCTGTTAAAAATATCAAGGCTGGTTGTGCCGTTTCAAGATGGCAGTGGGATTCGTTGAAGTTGGTGTGCAATCCCTTAATATTGCAGAAATCCACATTCAAAGGCCTCGTTTGCCCTAGGCAGTTCTGGGTTAGTATGTCTTGTTGGACCGGTATGATACTCGGTGTTAGTGTTGGACGCCTGGACTTAATACTCATCTATGTAAAACACAGTAGCAATGGTTTGACTTCTGTGCGAGCGTTTTTTTTCTTTTTTTTATGTTAGAAGAGGGCAAACGAGCTTGCGGGTCACTGTTGATATGTGATCACCGCCGCCCATGAACTCTTGCAACATCCGAGGATTCACAAGAGCGTTGCCGGCCTTTGGAAATAGGAATGTATGCCTTTTTTGAAGGTACCCATGTCGTATCGATCTGAAAATACCGCCGAAGGAAGTTCATTCCACATTCGAGTGGAACGTGGGAAAAAAGTCCTTGAAAACCGCACAGTGGAGGATCGCCACGCATCCAGGTGGTATGGATGGTAAAGTAGGCGTAGTACGATTCAGGTCTAATTATAATATTAAAGTTAATGTTATTGTGTTAACATTGCTGTTAAAATTAACAACTGACCTTCGTAAGCCTTGAGAGTAAACACTGTCCTTAGGCTTACTCATTAAAGTCTCAGATACATCTTCCATGGTTGGCTTAAACGCGATCTAGAGCCAGTACTGTACATACAACGTGTATAAAACATAATTACATAATACGGGCGTAGTGCACGTTGTATATAAGATAAAATAAAAAAGAATAGTATGTAAGATAAAATAAAAAGCCTATAAATTAACATTGTCATTATTATAATTATAAGACAAAAGTCTATTTTAATAAGTGATTAAAAATGCATATAACATTCAATTAATTATTAAAATAAATTTATACATAATTTAAAATTATTTTCCTTATCAATTGATATAAAAATTACCTATATTCAATATACAAAGGCTTTTTTTAAAATAACTAATAGGCACAATACACTATATTAATTTATTTAAATATAATAATATAAAAGTTGAATTGGAGATGGAATTTACATTTTGTAAAATACAATTTTAAGAATTATATAGTTTTGATTTTATATTTTATATTCGATATATCCAAGAAAGACGATTCACACTCAACTCTGTGACGAGCAAAATATGGTACTCTGTGGTTACTTACACACAGAGTACCATATTTTGGTCCACGGTAACCCATAACCATGAGATGCTCCATCACTCATGACTGACTTGCCGCACGCAGAATTCATAACCTCGAGATTGAGATAACAATAAAAGAGGAAGAAGAACATAAGTGTAATATAGTCTATACTTTATACTCTGTTCCATACTCTATAGTTGTATTTCGAAACGTCTTGTATCTCACTTCAATTCAATTCTTATTATTTGACTGCCGGTATTTCTGATTAGTAGAGTAAATTACATGTGGCTTTTTATTCCAAACACGTGTTTGTAGTAAAAGTTAAAATCAGACTTGACTGTGCTATTAAGCAACGATTATTGTTACATTTAATTTAAAGACTGTGAAAGCAGATCATTGAAAAATCTTATTTATTTTTGAAAGCCTTAATATCCAATATGACTGAAGAAAAAGAAGTCGCAGCTGAAAATCAGGAGAACAAGGAGAAAGAAAACAATTCAGAAGAAGAAACAGAATTGGATAGTGCCATTATCCGCCAAGTCGAGTATTATTTCGGTATGTAAATTATAGTCTTGGTAAAATTGTGTACATAATATGTATTAACAACTTATAAATGTTTAAAATTTTATTGAAATAGCATTATTATCTAGAAGGAATTTTTGTAACAGATCTTATAAATTTTTGGAAGTGTAAATTTGATAATTGGCATAAACAACAACATTGCTTAAATTGAAAACTTGTGTGAAAGGCTAATAGTGTTTGCCAAATAACTCTTTTAATTAAAATTTTCTATCTATAGATCTAAATTGCTTGTTCAATATCCATAGGTGACCTGAATTTACCACGAGACAAGTTTCTCAGAGAACAAGTCAAGCTAGATGATGGATGGATTCCTTTAGAAGTGCTTACTCGATTTAACCGCCTTGCTAAATTATCTGTGGACATCGGCGTCATCGCCAAAGCTATCACCAAGTCCACGTCGGGACTGCTAGAGGTTTGTTTGGTTATACTTATTAAACACTCCATGGCAATGACAAGTTTTACAATATTCTTTATAGAATGTGAAATGCAATTGCTTTTAACTATTTGCATTTAATCGTGTTTTATTCTAAATTAATGTCTTACCTATGAAGTACATTTCTTCAATGAATGCCTATGCTGAGTAGTGACAGCAATATGTAATAAAATGACAAAACAATACATTCCCAATAATTGGATACAAGATAAGTCAGTCACTAGTCACGTGTGTGTATTGGGAAAATTATAATATCCCTGGCCGTGTGATTAAAAAAAAAAAGATTAATATTCACACCTTTGTAAATATTTGATACATTAACTCTCACAACCTTATAAAAATATAATTATTTAAATTGATTTTTCAGGTGTCCGATGATAGTCAAAAAGTAAGAAGGAACCCTGAGTTGCCAATTCCCGAGATGAATGAAGAGAGGCGCAAGGAACTAGTCGCTCGGACAATTTATGCCAAGGGATTCCCTAAAGACATATCTCTGGATGAAATTTTGAAGTATTTTAAACAATTTGAAGAGGTAGAAAATATTATCATGAGGAAGTATCAAGATAGAAAGACAAAAGAAAGGATTTTTAAGGGTTCAGTTTTTGCAACCTTTAAAACCAAAGAACAGGTGATGAAACCCTCAAACCGTGGGAATGTGATATGAAGCAGATAATTATTTTGATGATTTGAAAATTGTACAGTTTATCTTTAATAAAATCTTTTTTTTATAGGCTGAGAAGTTTATGGACGCAAAGGAACACAAATATAATGAAACTGAGTTACTGATTTTGTGGCAAGATGCATATTTACAACAAAAGAGAGAGGAATATGCCAATTTATCTGCTAATAAGAAAAATAAAAATAAGCCAAATAAGGATGGTGATGCCGAAGTATGTAATATAAATATGACTTATGAGAAATTTATAGAAAATATGTCATGACAATGCAGGTGTATAACTAGAAGATAGGTCCATATACATATATATATATATATATATATATATATATAAATTAAAGTATTTAGACAAGTCCCAACTAGTTAACCTATCCAACTTAGGACTTAATTTTTTCATAGACCCTCAATTGATGCTTCATTTTATTTGAGATTTATATTTTATAACCAATAGTAAATCTATATTATCATAATATAATATTTAATCTTTGTGTATAATTTCAGAACAAAGAGAAAGGAGATTTCAAATTGCCGACGGGGACAGTCCTACACTTCAGTGAAGGACACGACAAGATGTCAAGAGAAGATGTTAAAGAAGCTCTCACACCACTAGGTGGGTCCTATACTCAATATCATTATATCATTTTTATTTATAAATGTGGCTTTTTTATATGTACTTAATATAATAATGATACAGAGGCAATAAACACTTTGCATCTTTAATATTGCAATAGAAACATAAAACAAACTATTTATTCACAATTTGTTAAAGGACAAGTAGATCACACAGTACAGTACCGCAGTTTGTTTTAACCTTTTTGGTACTTTGTTGCCACATACAGACCATTTAGTACATTACAGTACATCAACAGGCCAAACATGCCTTCCTCAAACTGTTTCTTTTGATTAATATTGAATCTTTAAGTCCCTCTCAGAAGGTTTTGTTGTTTAATGCTTTTCTGTCCTGGCAACAATTCAGTATATTATACATACATAATATACTTCTTTTGTAATAATCCTCACGGAGACACCTCAAAGTTGCATGTTAGTTCTCTGGTGTACAATAACAATGAGATATTTCATAATAATATACAAATTCAATAATCTACATATATATATATATATATCTTATCTGTTATCTAAATGACATGATAAATGTATGTGTCAGGTGGAGAAGTGGCGTTTATCAGCTTCAAGGTGGGCGACACGGAGGGATGGGTGCGTCTGGTCAACGAGGGAGATGCAAAAAAAGTAGCCGATAAGATACCAGAGGGAAAAATTAAGATTGGAGAATCTGAAGTCGTCTTCCGTGTTTTAGAAGGAGAGGAAGAAAAGAACTATTTAGATAAGACCATCGAAGAAATGGCGAAACGAAGGCAGAACATGAAGAAGCAAAAGAAGGGCGGTAGACCACAGTTCAGGAAGAGGAGGCAGGATCATCACGAGGACGCACCCAAGTCTAAAGCTAGAGCAAGCTAGTTTAAGATTAAAATGTATTGAATATAACGTACAAGTTTAAGAATGTACCGGGAACTATTCTTTGTGACTCATAGTCACGTCATGTTAAACAGCATTATATACAACAATGTTGCTTCCGATGTATGTATGTATGTATGTATTCCAAACATAAGGTACATTAAAACTCTATTTTAGATAATTGTTTTATTTTTTTTTAACTTTGCATATAGTCAAGTGCTATCAAGATTTACTCCAAAATGTGGTAAAAAATAACAAAAATGTATATTTTATAAATAAATTAGTTACTCAAATAAATTACGGTTTACAACTTTTTATTACATTGATACGAAAAACTTATCCTAAGCTAAGTTTTTTTTCCTGTAAATATATTAATTGCAGATATTTTAAATAATTTGAATTTTTAACTAATTTGGATAATATTAATAATTTTTGGTAAGAGGTCATTGAAAGAGCACTAAATAACATTGTGAAATAGATAAGATAGGTACCCAATTTATTACGTTTCCACAGCGCGCCCATTTCATTATATTTTGATGAAAACTTACAGCAACAAAGCTTTTGCAAGAAGGCAACATGTGCATGAAAACCAATTGAAGTCTATTAATCAATTCATCAGGTTTTAAAGTCATGATAAATCATTACACAAAAATGTTTACTACGTAGATTTATTTTTCTATGTCACATGATTATTTCATAACGCTTATAAATAATAACTTTTTTGGACAAAGAGTTTTGGATATTATTATCCAAATTCGACTCCGGAAAATTATCTCACTTTCAACTGGAAACGCAAATACTGATTTCAGACATAATTATAATGAAATAAAACAAAGTAAGGATTTGTCTATTTTTCGTAATTATAGATCATAGATTTACGTAATCATAGATCGTTTATAATTTGAATCAAAAGAAGGAGAGTTACGTTAGATTAAATCGCTGCCAAAAACGAATTTATTGTATAAACTTCAAAAATATTTGTTTAAACATTTTGTTAGCCCATAAGTGAGGAATGCTTTTATAGTAGTCTGTGATACAATCTAATTCAATCGGGCACTAATAGTTTATCTTCTACTTTGTAAGAAATACTGGCGAGCAAGCCTAAAAGACGAACGAGCACTCAGTTGACACCTAACAACTCTCGTGTTGTGGAATTTGGATTTCCTAACTTCTTTAATTGTTGAGCGAAGCGAACGAAGTGAGCGGAGCGTTTTACTGGAGACTTTTTGCATTCTTTGTCACGAATTGGCTCAAAAACTACTTGACGGAAAATTATGAAACTTTGCAAACAAAAAGACACACATTAGGTGATGGTTCTTATAAAAAAAAAATTGGAAAAATGTCCTCAAAAAAAAAATAATTTTTTAATATCATGTCCAATAACTGATATCCCATTGAAGTAAATGGGAAACGATGAGTCAATACACTGGGCTCGCTTCGCTCAATATGCAAACGGCACCCAAGATTTCGTGAGCGCAGCGATTCGAAATTGAGGGTTTGTTGACGCCCCTAGTTATTACATTGGCGAACACCAAAGTATTTTAGTAGCTCTTAGCAGGAGATTATTATGATCTTGGCCTTTATTCTTTAAGTCTTGTGACACAGCCCTTCTAAGGGACCCCAAGATTTAAAGTAAATAGGAATTTTCCTCTTTCGTACTTGCAGTAAAGCATAGAATCAACAATGGATTCCATTCACCTCATTAATTGTAATTATTAAATACAAATACAAAAGTTCTTCTCGAATTTTAAGAGTCTGTGGTTGTACTATTATATTTATCTGTGCCATCCCTATTTTCATATGTTCAATGATCAATCAATCGTCTATTCTCTATTAATTATTTATCTTGTTTATTCACGTCATACTCTACAAACTAGAATTTATAAAAATATGATAAGAATTTAAAAAAACAATAATAGAATAGTGTGAGTGGTCGCCCGATACTAATATAAGTTACATTTTTATAATATAAATTATGTCGGATCAGCTTCCCAATCGGTGGCTCAAGTGTCCCAATATATGTGAACAACCAATTTTTAGGCAATTCGTTGCTTTTAAAACACCTTTAAGTTCTAAGTTTGACCCTAAAGTGCCTAACCATTATCGTTTCACACCATCGGCGGTCTTTGACTACGTAAAAAACATTAAAGTACGTTAATAAGTATTCATTACAATGAAACATCTGTGAACATATTTGGTGCAATATTTTGACGTTTTGTTTTAATTCATTTCAGAAAAGAATAGGTTTATGGATAGATCTGACAAATACGAGTCGATTTTATGATAAAACAGAAATAACTGATAGACACTGCCAATATGTTAAATTATCATGTCGTGGTCACGGGGAGACCCCTTCTAAATCTCAAACAGAGTATGTCATCTTACTTAAAAACTTATTGCTTTTTTGATTGTTGAAAAGAGATTAATATCGAAATTAACATTTTTTTAGTAAATTCATTGATGTAGTAACTAAGTTTATAAATGAGAAGCCTGATGAGTTAATCGGAGTGCACTGCACGCATGGGTTCAATCGAACTGGTTTTCTCCTTGCTTGTTACATGGTGATAGAGGAGGATGTGGCCTTGGAGACTGCACTTTATGAATTTGCTACAAAAAGGTAATTGTCCCTTGGACCAATTTCCACTTCAGTTTTGATTAAATAGTATTTTAACTCTTATTATCTATAATCAAATACCCATAATCACCTAATTATCTTCCAGACCTCCTGGTATTTACAAACAGGACTATATAGATGAATTGATTCAAAGATTTGATGATGATCTTCAAATCCAGGCACCTCCGAGACCAGACTGGTGTGACGGTTAGTTTTCTTATGGAATTTTTATAAAAATTGTTGTCTGTTTATTTAAATTTGCTAATATTTGGATTCACTAGTTGAGAAATGTTATAGGATAATATCATATTAAAACTCTTTCGAGCAACATGAAACACACCATTTCTAATAAGTACAAGGAAATGTAGCTTAAAAGAGGATTAAAAAAGTAAATCTTCAGTTTCTAATATTAGCATGGACAAACAAAATATATATTTGGTATATATTTTGTATTACGATACTTCAATTTTATGTCAAAAAAAGGATTTTTTTTCTGGTTCACGGCACTTCATTTGTTCTCACATATTACTGCTACTCAATAAAGAAAGCATTTAATTTAAAATCTAAGCAGAAATAATTGAAATTATAAAAGTAATGAATGATTTCATAAGTATAGTATAAGTAAAGGAGATCCTCAATATGATGACATGAAGTTGCATATCCTACACTAGTTATGTGCATTTGTTAAGTTGGAGAGTGTCTTCACACAAGTGATCACCGGTAAACACAGTGATTCAACGTGTAAAAGATACAAATGATGAGTTCCTTAATATAACAAGTGCAGATGATTCACTTCAGGTGCATTGTTGATAGCAAAAAGTTATTATATAACAATTGTAGTTATTATTTGTGATACTTTCAATAAATGAATATATTACATTGAATACTGTTATTTTGTGCAGAAGAAGATTTGGATTACGACGACGACGATAGAGACACAGCCAGTTACTCGCAGAGTGATTCGGCACAGAACAGGTACAGACCACATCAACGTTTAGTAAATAAGTACATTTCATGTTATTACTATACAAGTGGTCTCTTACTCTGTACTAACACACGATTTCTTGCTATTTAAACTAAGATATAAATTCTGTATTTAATGATTTTACGGGGGCCATTTTCTAAACTACAAAATTGTAAAAAATCTCTAGTAGTAATTTAACACAGTACCCACGATGCAGGGATAAGCATGTCCCTTTGATTGCTCATCCCGGATATCAATGTAATATGTTCTAACTTGTATTAATTTATAACTTTAGATAGTGCTTTGTTCAGAATCATTAGTATTGTATAATTATTTCAGTCACATACACAAGAAAGAGAAGCGGTTTATGAACAAGCAGTTCATGATAGCCAGCGACAAGGTGACTCTGTTCAACGAGAGGCCAAGGGTGTGTGAAATACGCGACAAGGTTAGGGAGTTCTGCAAGTGGGAATCGAACACCTTCCCGGGAGCACAGCCAGTGTCCATGGACAGGAAAAATGTCTCACTCCTCAGGAAGAAACCCTACCGAGTGTCTTGGAAAGCCGACGGTGTGAGGTATTTAACACTATTAAATAGCTGTACTGTGATGTCTTTGTATTTACTTTTCTTACTACAGGTACATGATGTTGATCGAAGACAAGGACGAAGTGTACATGATAGACAGAGACAATTGCGTCTTCAAAATAGACAATTTATATTTCCCTCATAATAAGTTGGGTAGACATCTTGTGAACACTCTGCTGGACGGGGTGAGTTGTTACATCTAACTACTTGAACATGTCATTAAGTGTGTAGCGGGAGAAGCCACCGGGGGAAGAGAATATGATAATTTCTAGATCTTATGGCGTCAAACAAACTAATATAGTAATTTTAGATTCATTCATAAATATGAAATCCATTAAATGCTTGTAATTCTATACAAGATAGTAATGGATAAATAGTTTAGTTCATTACATGTATTACATGTATTATATTAAAAATAAATGTTGAATTAACTACGTAGCTCGGGTTTTGCCAACTTTTATTATAAAAAATTGAATTAGAAAGTACACAAAGCAATACACGGTCGCTAAACGTCACTCAATAGAGAGTGACAGTGACAGCTATATGTAGGAGCGCGCAACTGAACTGAAGTAGGTGCGAAATTTAAAATTGAAACATCACATTCAACAATATATAATAATGCCTTATTGGACATAAAATTGAACTTCCGAGAGCTTTTTATCTCAAAAGTTTGACGAATGGAAGAATTTGAGACGATACATTCGTTGATTCATTGTGATGTGGTTTAAGGAAATGGTGATAGACAAAGTGAACGGAGTGGACAAACCGAGATATTTGGTCTACGACATAATAAGGTTCGAGAATATCAATCTCGGGAAGGATCCCTTCTATCCAACGAGGCTGCAGTGTATCGACGTGGAAATTATCAACCCGAGGTAAGTATTTCTCTCTTACTTCAAAGAATGTTATATTTCAAAGTTAATAAACAATTGCTAGGATTTCTGAAAGAAAACAAAGGGACTTTGCCTAAATAATATTATATTTGATTAAATGGCGAATACCGACGGAACCGTTTCCCAAAGATTCAAATGCTGCTTGTGTAATAAATTTTTAATTTCATATTTCTCTAAAACTGTAATAATCGATTTAGATGGAACGTTCGCCGCACAAAATGTCGAATTCAATTAGTTTATTGATTCGTTAATCAAAATTAATTGAATAGGATAATTTATGCTCCCATTGCTTTTGTATTAATATACACCCAAATAAATATGAACGAATCCATGGCATCATTGGTCTCAGATATCGCGCGATAACGGACGGCATGATAAAGAAGGAGATGGAGCCCTTCAGCGTCATCATCAAACGCTTCTGGGACGTGGCGATGGCGAGGCAGCTGCTCGAGGAGAAGTTCGAGAAGACACTCCACCACGAACCCGACGGACTGATATTCCAACCCGCGAAAGAGGTAATGTCATACTTCTGAGGTGGTAGAATACAGAGGGCATCCAAGATGGCGGCTCCTACCAGCGGAGGGAGGGAGATCAGTGACGAAATGCAGTTGCATATAAATCTTATTTCGCGGTCAAATTCGTAATATGTTGGGAATATGTTTTTTTTTAAAGTAATCTAAGTTATCACCCATAACATAAACTATCTGACATATATAAGCCAGTAAAAGTTATTAAAATCGGTCCAGCCGTTTTATAAATTAACCGACACGAACAAACTTTTTTTTTTTAATGTAAACACGGTGTTAGTAAAAAGCTTGTATATTGTAAACAAACAGACACTTCGATTTAATTGATATGTATAAATATAATAATAATAATAAATTAGTAAGCGTCGTCCCCGCAGCCCTACACGGGTGGCACTTGCCCCGACATACTGAAGTGGAAGCCGAGCGAGCTGAACAGCATCGACTTCAAACTCATTCTATCCAAGGAGAACAAACGTGGGTGAGACGATGTCCATACTAAATTACCAGTTAGGTTAGTTTTTGTTTACATAAGTACCGTGTATTGATGTCGTCGTTGTAATTGCAGGATGATTCCAAAAACTACGGGATACCTGTACGTGGGCGGGCTGCAGTGCGCCTACGGGGAGATGAGTTACTCCAGAGCCATCAAGGACATGCACAATAAGATAATAGAGTGCAAGTACGTTAACGGGAAGTGGGTGTTCATGAGGGAGCGAACCGACAAGTCCTTCCCCAATAGCTTCCAGACGGCAGAAGGTTGGTCACCTTACACTACTGATAATGATAACTTATAAGAAATGTGTGTGTGTGTGTGTGTAAAATACACACACAGCAGAAGTGAAACATCTAAAAGGTAGCCTACGAGCGAGTGAGATGGATAAAGAGTATCGGGAGTGATGGGATACATGTAAGGTTTATTATTTAATACTTTAGTATAAAATATTTGTCTCATTATATAAAGCTGGCTATATTGTGTTAAAAACTTAACCTAACAGTTTTACACAAATATCAATATATGCCTCACTTTAGTTTAAAGATTGAAGAATAGATGGCGCGGTGACAGTAATGGGCAATGTCTTCCATCTCATTCTCTCCTATACGTCGTGACTGATTGTAAAAAGCTTTATTAAAGTATTAGTGAATGAAGAATGGAGTTATTTTGATTTAAAGTGTTCATTGCAACATACGACGGATATTAACTAATTGTTCTAATTCACTATTTAAGATTTTTTTTTTCAGCTGTAATGGACAGCATCCGTAATCCAGTCACAAAAGAATTTCTATTGGATTTTATTGAACACCAGAGGTTCTTTGACTCGGGCCCTTCGAACAAACGTCCACGTAGACAATAATTTTGTTTTAATAATGACTAAGTACCATAATATAAAGTAAGAGAAAATCGAATAAAAGACGGTCGCCGTCCACGAGGAGGCTTCGAAATGGCAGAAATACTAAATACAATGGTGTACTGGTATAGTTGAAATGTTAGGTGTCCCCTCGTACAGTTCAGTGTCACATGTTGGAAGCAATTGCTCTGTTCAAATAATTGTGTAAAACCTCCATATCAATGTGATAAGATTTTTTAGTTTATATTTATTTTTATGAACCTTATTTAACTTTTTACATCTTCCACGAGAGAAACTGCCAAAACTATTCTTCAATGAACTGTATAGATTTTACAGCAGCCCCGAGAATTACTTATTTACATAAACTGTCATACACAATGTGTATGTGAAATAACAGCACAGATGATATGTAATTGTTGTTTTATTTCAATCCTCAAATAAACTTACAATGTAAAGATTGCACACAATATAACAGTCTTTAAAATTATATTTGGAGCAAAAACAAAAATAATAACATATAAGAGGCAATCATAATTTACAAGTTGCTCTGCGGAACAATATATTGCCATTTGTCTTGACCATCCTCGCTTACACATTTAATTTTATTCTCTTTGGCTAGTTTTGTTAAATGGTGATTGACATTGTAGGCGGCGGCCGGCCACAGGTGCTCCGGAGTGTCCGTGTATATCAATTTCACCAAATTCATTTCATTAAATTTTTTGCTTGAGTTGCTTCTTAATGTTTCAAGAATTTGTTCCTCCCTTTGGTTTCTATGTTTTATGTAATACTGAATTTTTTCTACGGGATCCTAAAAAAGGTACACATTTTATTTAATTTCATAAAATTAAATAGAAAAAATAAAATGAGATACTAGTCTTACATCTACAATGTTGCCATGTCCGGGATAAATGATTTTCGGTTTAAGATCCAAAATTATCTGCAAACTTTTCATATAAGTATATAAGTCTTCAAAGACAGCAGTGCCCTCACCGAGGATGCAATCTCCACTAAAAATCACATTCTCTTCTAGTAAAGTAAGTACTACGTGATCAGTGGTGTGACCCGGTGTGTGGTAAATCCTAACTGTAGCACCTTCAACTTTAATTTCTTGGCCATCGGAAAGCCAATTTAAGGGCATTCTGCTTGGTAAATCATCATCTAGTCTATCCTTGGAATCACATCTGTGCTTCCATATTTTCGGTGCTTCTGGAATGTTATAAACTTGTAAATAAACACTACTTATAACCAATATGACAAATCAGAAAACAACTTGTATTAAATCTAGAACCATTGTAACAATTATTTTATATAAAATTATCTTGGACTGATTATAATCAACACTTATATAGCATGCGCAGTGATTGTTCCAAGTTTTCGACAAGTAACATTTCAAGTCTCAGAAGACCATAGTTGTCTACATACTTGCAATGGTTCCATACAAATTTTCCACACCACCGATATGATCATGGTGCCAGTGTGTCAGTACTATATGCTCTATATTCACTTGTTCAGAGCTTACTATGTCTGATAAATGTTTTTGGTAATCAAGAACATCTTTATCACCCGTGTCAAGAAGTATGCGACTGTAAAGATAATAATAATGAAAAGACAGTTATAAGATAGATTTGATAAGTTTATACGCAATAAAACAATGAAATCCTGATAAAAATAATAATAAACAGTAAAAATAAATATATTATGTATTATACATACTTTTGTCCAGTCCCAATTAAATAAGTATTTGTACCTTGCAAAGTCATAGGCCCAGGGTTACAACCTAGTATTCTAATAATTCTGGTAGATAATTTGGAAATAGAAGGAATTACAGCCGCCATTTTTTATTTTTCAGATCAAAGGTTACTTTAAAATAATGGTTTCTAAATTATAAATAAAAACTTAAGTTTAAAACTATATATTGTAAATTTGATTCTTGTTAAAATATTCACTGAGATAACAAAACCTATTTTATAAACGTTACATGAATAAAACACTTGATAATTACTTATCTATTAACCTGGCAATAATTATATTTTAACTTTTCAATTTATATAATTTCTTATAAACATGTCATTTGTTATTTTTTGTTTTCCATCAAATAATGATCTGTCAAGTGTCAAATGTCAGTCATTTATAGCAACAAGCAAGAGACATGATGGAGATGATTCCTATTCAAAACATTATCTTCATTTACTTCATAAGAATGTACATTGTTGTAAAGATATAACTAAATACCATACAAATTCAATCAATTGTTAAAACATAATAGGATAAGAATTATTTCCGCTATTTCGACATAAGAATTATTTCATAATGCAGTAAAGGAGGAATACTATAGAATAATTCTTAATTCCTACGTCGCAAAATCTTTTACAATCATACGTAGAAATATAATTTCAAAAGCAAAAAAAAGTATCCCAGGGAAGTAGTTACTAAAACGAGGAATAGAACCATTTTGCACTGTATGTAGTGTTACTTAGTAAATATTTTTAATATAACAGATTTACATTAATTTCAAATGGAGAGCGGATACAATTAATAAAATCACTTTTTTTTCTTTTTGCTGTTCTTGACACAAAAGCTTTTTATACAATGAATAGTTACATATGTATATACTATCTATAATGGTTAAATAATAGTTTCCATGATTCCATGATACATTCTACAACTTCTTTGTTTTTGAAATAATGACTACAGTCACGCTAAAATGTGGATCACAGAGTACTGTACAGAGGATTATATCATCGTTAAATGAATTGAATATAACGCTATTGTTGGGGTAAATTAAGTTTCATAAGAAGGGACTCGTTAAGGTAAGTTAGATATTAATTATATTTATTAATCTTTTTAATAGAAGATAAATGAAAAACAATTTGTTATCTACTTACTAGTAGGTAACAAGTTTTCAATAATAACCTGTGATAATGGTGACATGTTATTATTGTGGATTTTGTCAGGTGTCAGTTCTTTTGACATTTAATGAATTGTGACTGAATAAGGTCTCCAAAAAACTGGAAAATGGCTGGTACGCTGGCGAGAGTAATTCAGGGCTCCAAGAATCATTTAGGTAAGAAATATTTTGATAGTTGGAATGTTGTCCTAACTCATTTTTATAATTCAGTTAAATGTATCTCTGTCGGTCTCGTGTCTAATGCGCAGTGAAATCTTACATAATATTTTGACTTAATTTTCAGGATTTGTCGGCCCTCTGGCCAGTGTCAACAATGGGTCAGTCCGGTTTCAGCAAACAAAGACTAAGTTTGGGCCTTTGGCAGACAGCGATAGAGTCTTCACGAATTTATACGGTCGACACGATTGGCGATTAAAAGGAGCACTGCACCGCGGCGACTGGTATAAGACCAAGGAAATATTATTGAAGGGAACAGATTGGATTGTCAGTAAGTCTTAAAGGAATCGTGTTATTTGTTCAATCACAAAAGTATTTATTAGTTTGAAAATATGGATTAATATTGTTAATATGCACACAACACTGCCTCATTTGTACCAAGGCTTAACTCAATTTTGTTCTCTAAGCCCCATTATTCTTTTTGTAATTAAGTTCAATGATTACAAATTCATATCTCAATTATAATAAAGAACTTGTCAAAGGATGTAAAACAAACATGAACCATTGAATGATTCAAGGGAACAACTTTGTATTTGAAACATTAAATAACTGTATAGTTATTGGGCAAAGCGAGCAGAGCGTTCTACAGGAGACTTTTTACATTCTTTGTCACGAATAGGCTCCAAAACTACTTGACAGAAAATTATGATATTTTGCAATTAAAAAGACACACATTAGGTTATAATTAAAAAAAAATTTTTTTAAAAATGCCATGTTGTTGAGGAATAATCGTCTAACAACTGAAATCTACGTTACTTACATTGTCCACTACGACGCGTCATTACACTGGGCTCGCTTCGCTCAATATGCAAACGGCACCCGAGGTTTCGTGAGGGCAGTGAGATGAAATTGAGGGTTCGTTGGCGCCCCTAGTTATCTTAATATGATGAAAATGTAGAGCATTTTACAATGCCATAGATGGCATCAATCAGATATTTGTAAGTTTTGTGTCTTGTGATGCATCCATGTATTTTGGTGTAACGTCGTACCAAACCAGTTCATTTTGATAAAAACTTAGTTTCAACTCTAAATCATTACCAAAAACCTTTTTTTCATAATTTATATTTGTTTTTAAATATGTTTGTTTTCCAATAACATTTGTTTTTTTGTAATTTAGACCCGTTTTGTTTAAACTTGATGAACATCACGTGTTTATGTAATATTTGAAGGCATGCCGGTTGTGGTATTCTGTTATCATTGGTCTTTGTTTCAGTGAGCTTCAAATAAAATCATAGAATTACATATAGTTTTTAAAAGAAAGAAAATATGCAAACTAAAGTACAAAATGAGACACTAGAATCTCAATCTTCAGATCATTAGTGCATTAAAGCCGGAAAACGGTTAAGTCTGATGATGTCATCTCCAATGAACTATCTATTTACTTCCGTGGTCCAGTTGGATGATTAAATGAGAACCTACAAGAAATTTTGAATGATCTCAAGATTCAGCTTCCTAAACTCTATATAGTATAGCTTATAAATATTTAAACATGATAGGTGTTTCAGTCCCATCCGAACGACTGTTTCCAAAGCGGCACGATTCCTTAGATAATAGTCGAGATCAAATAGACTCAAAGGAAAGCGTCTAAAGAAACTTTTGTTTCTGGAAAGTCAAAAGAACACTGGAAATAGGATGTGTTTAAGACTGTAGATGGTTTTTTTTTATTATAATAGAGATTATTCTCGGTTATTTATAAAAATCGATTTTCAAAAAACCTCGATGTTTCTAACCAATACACTCGAAGACATCGATGCACAGTTCCGATATATCGCATGTGCACTCGGAGTGCAAACATTATTGTTGCAATTATATATTTGTCAATGGTTAAATACCATATTAAATACCACATAATATTTTATTTCACACAGTGAAGTTATATTTTGTTACATTATTAACTTACTATTGTACCAATAATGTAAGAGTGTTTCTATAAAAGATATAAACATGGATGCTTCATCACAGATGAACTCAAAACATCCGGTCTTCGGGGCCGCGGGGGCGCCGGCTTTCCGACGGGAATGAAGTGGTCCTTCATGAACAAGCCTTCGGATGGGCGACCCAAGTATTTAGTGGTGAACGCCGACGAGGGAGAGCCCGGCACTTGCAAGGATCGCGAGATCATGCGACACGATCCCCACAAGCTGGTGGAGGGCTGCCTAATCGCCGGCTGTGCCATGGGAGCGCAGGCCGCCTACATTTACATAAGAGGAGAGTTTTATAACGAAGCGAGCAACTTACAAGTAGCCATTGCCGAGGTCTGTTTTGAATTACCTTCAGTTTATTCACATTTTGAAGAGCGTCCAATTTGTAATGATTGTTTGAAAATATTAACTTATTTGTGACAATTTTATACTTATTTATTTTAGATTTTTTTTTTATCTTTTTAACTCTTTTATTTATTTCTGTTTATTACATTTAAAAATTGCAATATATCGTACTCCTAAACACAAGTGCTATCAAAAGAGCAAAGCTTACTTTTATTCCAGGCCTATCAAGCGGGTCTGATCGGCAAGAACGCCTGCGGCTCTGACTATCACTTCGACGTGTTCGTCCACCGCGGGGCGGGGGCCTACATCTGCGGCGAAGAGACTGCTCTCATAGAGTCCATTGAAGGCAAACAGGGCAAGCCGCGCCTGAAGCCACCTTTCCCCGCCGACGTGGGGCTCTTCGGATGCCCCACCACGGTTAACAATGTGGAGACTATTGCCGTCGCACCGGTGAGGTTTTCTTTTCTAGGATTCTTATGGAGAGGATGTTATAATCTTTTTTGAAATATATGTTTATGATTGTAGACGATCTGTCGCCGCGGCGGGTCGTGGTTCGCGTCCTTCGGCCGGCCTCGGAACAGCGGAACCAAGCTGTTCAACATATCGGGCCACGTCAACACCCCCTGCACAGTGGAGGAGGAAATGAGCATTCCCCTGAAGGAGCTGATCGAGAGACACGCCGGGGGTGTCACCGGGGGCTGGGACAACCTGCTGGCCATCATACCGGGGGGATCCTCCACACCCTTGATCCCAAAGGAGTGAGTTTACATCGTAATCGACGGAAAAGAAGTATGTATTCTCATTCGGAGAGAGTGTGCTCGCTGACCGTGTCCACACCGGCATTGACGTCAACTTAACATCGTCAAAATTAAAAGGTCTTTAGTGAACAGTGTTCCGTTCACTAAAATGTGAGCTGTTTCTCATCATACAACAACATTCATAGTAGCAAGAAATGTATCCGGGAAAGCTCAATGTAATCTGTGGTTGTAGTGTGTGCGAGACGGCCATAATGGACTTCGACGGGCTGGTGGCCGCGCAGACCTCCCTGGGCACCGCCGCCATCATCGTCATGGACCGCTCCACCGACATCGTCAAGGCCATAGCTCGCCTCATCATGTTCTACAAGCACGAGTCCTGCGGCCAGTGCACCCCCTGCAGGGAGGGGGTGTCCTGGATGAACAAGATCATATACAGGTCGGCGCGGTGACCTCACCTGAAGGCGAGCGAGCTCACCCGTGTGTCAATATTATACCGAGTTACGTTTCAGGTTCGTGGAGGGTGACGCGTCGCCGAAGGAGATCGACATGCTGTGGGAGATCTCCAAGCAAATTGAAGGTAACTTTTGTGTACATCATCTCCCGTGTATCGGAAGTACCTTGTCTTATAAAGTGACAGTACGTTCCCGGTAGTGACGCTGCCGGTGTGTTTTGTGACTTTGGGGTCCGGAGCGTACAAATCTACAAATTTGACAAAATGCTATGCGCCGTTGCTGACGGTCTTTTACCACTTTCCTCCGACTGCGGTCGTCTGGCTCGGTGGTTCGAGTCGATAACTAAATAGATCGACTCTAAACCCGAGTTTGGAGTGGACGGACGATGGCCGCTAAAGGGAAAAAAAAGGGCTTCTCGTTTTCTTCTTAGACTAAAGATGATATTTGTTGAAACAGTTATCCTCCGCTCGTCCCGTACAGAACGAGATGCGGAAGTCCATAAACAAATTGCGTCGCGCGTCGTCGACTGTGACGAGGTGGTTAATACCATACGCGTGTGTGTTGCCAGGGCACACCATCTGCGCGCTGGGCGACGGCGCGGCGTGGCCGGTGCAGGGACTCATCAGACACTTCCGCCCCGAGATAGAGCGCCGGATGGCGCAGCGCGCCGCAAGCCACGGACCCAGCGCCGCGGAGAGACTGTACTAGCTCACCGCGAGACACGTTTTTTTAACTTTATGACAACTTGGAACGGGCCTTCGTTAACACCGCCATCTATCTTGGAATCGTAGTAACTACAGAGATCGTTTAGGACGCCGCCCGACAGGATTGGCGGACAGCGCCATCCGTTGGTCTGCCGTAGAACCTAATGACATAACTTAAAACGGACCTTTGTCAATCGTAGTAACTGATGAGATCGTCTTCAACACGTCACCGGCGCCCTCTGTGCCCTCTGTCTGTCACCGGTAGTAAATAGTAAAATCGAGATTTAATTTATTCAACGTGTAACAACGTGAAGTATAACACATTGTCTCCTTGTGAAGTTATTTTTTTAAATGTTATTTGTGATATAATTATTAATTACGTAAATAAAGCGATGGTAAATAGAGAGTTGTTTTCATTGTCTTGTCGGAGGAGGCCCGTCGTGTGTGAGTGACGCTGGCCCGTTGGCGCCATCTGTGTTTCGGCAGTGTTCCGAATAAACATAATTTAATAAGACCTTCATAATTTTGTTTTAATTTCAATGGCCTCAATTTGTTTCACAATGCTTTATACCTTCATTTTATTTTATTTTTAATAAGTTTCGAAATGAACACTTGGAGACATGTCGCGGGAGGGGAGAGTCAATTGAAATTGTGCTTTAATGAGATCGGAATAGAGTTGAATATCATTAATGAATATTATTGATACATAACGAGACGTACATTGTCTTGTGTTAAGTTTGTGTGAATATTAAATGATTAACACTTACTTTAGTGCTGATCTCATGAGTTGGGGTAAACGGGTAACGGGTAATAAAAGCATTACGTAATTTTCTAAATTATTTATTCCCTCTATCATTCTTCCTTTTTTTGATAAACTTATTATATCTTACTTTATGTACAGTTTATATAAATTAAAGTATTAATATTATACAGTTATCTGCTATTGTACAGAGCGCTTTCGACCGAAAGACTTGACTACGACAGCCTTCGACAACCGAAGGACCGACAGGAATCCCAAGATTAGACAACGCTTTACATCAACATGGTAACAATCTATTTATTTGGAAACAATTGATTTAAAATGATCTCGAATATAAAATCGATACAAAACTCAACACCAAGTACCAAACGGTATTATTAAATAATAGGAAGAAGTGCCGCCCGAGCCCTCGCACTGCACGCACTACCACGCACTACCACGCGCCGCCACGCGCCGCCACGCACTACCACGCCACAACAACAAATAAATTAGTTTAAATTAAATAAATGGCACAAACCAAACTACAATCGATCGGTACGTGGTGATGCGAATCACAAAGTTAATAACAAAATAATCCTTTTCATTTCACTCGTATTAATCAATAGAATAACCGAATACCAAATATAACTCTGATGGAAGCAACTGACCGCCGCGGGCCGGGGGGTCGAGCTACCCTCGGCGCCGCGACCATAATGGCAATCAAGTAATCGCTAAATAACATCGGTGGAGATCACAATTACACGACATACATTTATTTTCATATAAATACAAAATATACACCCTAGGTACGTCACTAACACTATGCAACAACTTCAATGCAATATATCCGTCTATATCGGTGTGAAATTGGTTTAACGGGAACGCACGCACCCGCGGGAGCGTACCCGCGGGAGCGCCTTCGTCGACACTCGCCGGATCACAAGAACGCAATATCAGTCTCACTTATTCTGTCATCACTATCGCTACTATACCACAGTTCGCGGAGGCCGCGGAGCGACAGCAGAGGCCGCACAAAGCTCGCGTTTGCGACTTCTATTGCGGCTCCGTTCGCCTCTACTTCATAAATAAGCGGAGAGAGAAACGGACCAGCCGCCTTCTCCGTCCTTTAACACTAAGCTAAGATCTCGACAGGAGACCTCCGTTTGGCTCGGGACGCGCCGCAGAGGACGGAGCGCGTCTTCGACCGACGTTTCGCACGTAATTAGGCCCGCCCGCAATCGACACCGACCGAGGTTACCATTCTACAATAATAAATGCCAGCGATCCAATAAATTAATACGGAAACGAGATCTCAGAATTTTAAGTCAAACTAACCGGTGACGGAAATGGTAACCCTGTATTGCACGACGCCGGCACCGGCGGAGGGTTGGTCTTAGAGGTCGGCCCCGGAGATCGGGTCTAGAGATCGGGCACGAGGCGGTCGAGGCCGGCGGCGGCGCGCGGCGGGAGGTCGTGCCGGGGGTCACGCGCCAGCCAGGGGTGCCGCAGCACGTCGGCCGCGCTCAGCCTCTCGCACGCCTCGCGCCGCAGCAGCGACCTGATCAGGCACTTGCCGCGCGACGATAGACACTCCGGCACCACGAAGAAGCCGCGGGATATCTTTGCGAACAGCGACGCGTGCTCCGAGTCGTTGAAGGGATATCTGAAATGCAAAAGATCCTTAATTATTACAAATAGTTAGCGACCGCCCCAAAATTTGACTAGGATTTATTCGTTTTTATAGAACGTAGACGGAGGTAATGGGCGTCCGACTGTCGTTTGAGAGCAGATGCGCGAAACAAAAACTCAGGTAAGCATCGGAACCCTTCCGGCGACAGGTGAAGCCGGCGATTGCGGCGAAATCCCGAATTTCGAATTTAAATTACGGGTGCGAGGACCGAAAGAGTCGAAAACAAAGGATCGGACGGCAGGTGCGAGGAGCAACGTCTTCGCCACATGACCGCGGCAGGTGCGGCGAAGATTTCACGAAGCTCATTTATATATGTGGGCGATATAATTGGTAGCCGTTGGCGCGTAACGGCCGACAGGTGATCATCCTTGCGTCGCCAACCGCCGCGACCCTTATTGCGATCTCTAAAAACGGTAAGTCCCACGCTCGCCAGTCGGCAGGTGAAGACGCCCACCCTACTGCCCTACGTTCTATAAACATTTACTGGCGACTACCCTAAATGTTTTAATGAATGCGCCGTATAGTTAAATGCTAGTTCTGGCCGTTTAGCTTTATTAAGAGTATACACACCTCCCGACCAGCATGGTGTAGAGAATGACTCCCAGGGACCACATATCTGCGGCTCGCCCCGAGTACGTCCGATGAGCTCTCAAAATCTCGGGCGACACGTACGCGGGACACCCTCTTTTGTCTTGAAGGAGGTCCTCCTCGGGGTCGTCCAAAACTACCGCATCTTCCAACGACTCCAGTTTTAAAGTTGTTCTGTAACAATAGAAAAATAACATTAGTTACGTAAATGATACTCCAATGAACATTGATAGACAATTGATCGGGACCGTATTAAGTATTGTTTCGTAACAGTGTGCATGTCGGAGATGCGTTCAGCCCGCGCGGAGGTCAACTGCGTTTGACGTGCTCCGACGACGACCCATATGTATCACGAGTACGCGTATTATATCGGACGACTCCATCCTTTACGATTCCCTTTATGGACTAATTAGCGAAGCACTACGCGCTACGGCGTTGCAAAATATTCCTCTCGTTCGGGAGCTCTAGTTATACGTCGGTAATAACGCGTAAATGACTACGCTGAACCATAAAGCTGTTCGATGACGCAATGGGTTTTGTTTCATCACCTCGCGGGCTTTGGGCGCACCGCGACCTCGTATTTCACAGCCGCCGCATCGTTTCGAAATGCATTAACTGCACAGTTCGAAACAGAACACCGTTTCGTATGATTACGTATCGATGTGAAGAGGACTGTGACTGTGCGCCGAGCGCTTCGTTCCCAAGGGATCGTGTAACTATAGATATTTGTTCAGTTGAACGAATAAGGCTCCGTTTAAGATTAACATAAATATACAGTAACATAAATGAGACTCTAAAATAGTGGTAGTCTGTTTTAATATGTAAATATAAGTTTATCTGCCCCTCGGGCGCGTCCGGGCAGGTGTATGCAGGATGTGGGGACTCGCATTGGATTCGAACACGCGATGTCTGATAGGCTTCCGAGAATAGCTTAGAGACTTAATATAGAGAAGGGTCCCAATCTATAATTGTGGAAGAATTTTCTGAACTCCAAAATGCGAGTTAAGAAACGTGCAAGATACGATTACACAGGGATTCCGAAAGCTGCGAGTAATAAATATCAGGTTTGCTCAAAGCGTTACAAAACCCGCGAGTCGCGGTCCCAACTGCTCGACAAACAGCCTCCGACAATACTCACGAAGGCCTACGAGATAAGGAGGCGATAAGGTGATTTATTAACATACATAGTTATGAATCGATCGTGACAATGTGAGCTCTGACTAAAGGTTACTCTCGTTAGCTCTGTCGCAATCCGCTTATCAGCGAAACACTCGCGGGCTCGTCTAAATTACTAGTAATGAAACGTGTTTATCAACTATTTTAGATTACCCACATTACGCCTTTCAGTCAGTGTAGTGAGTTTTGAAGTTTCACATTTTAATTATAAATGTGTGGTTAATTGTAAGCCCTTTTTGGACAGTGAACGGTAGAGCGGCGGTCCTCGTATCCGTTTTAGGCGAGTGCGCAATGATCCTAATTAAATCCCTTGCAGCAAGGCTGAAGTGCCAAGTGTGCAGTTGCAATCGATTCTTATTTCGCAACTTGTAAATAAGTTACGCTGTGTCGTAAGGCGATCGGAAGGTTGGCCGGATTTCCGAGCGTGTTCCGAACGTGTTCCGAGCGGCGTCGGCGTGACCTCGAAGGATTCTCATTTACGACCGCGAAAGGACAGACGACACGCTCCAATACCACCACCGCCACTGCGCCACTGGACCGGTATCACCCCACGAGGTCAAACGCACTTTATAAATTAACTGTTATCATCCCTAATCTTATATATATATGTTATCTTAAGCATTTACGTATTAACAAAAGGATTACTATTTTGAGTCATATACCTGCCTTATTATTAACTACTAGGTCAATATATATCAATTATACCCATTAAGACCATGTACGCGATGACGTGGGCGGCTTTTACCTTCGTTACTATGACCTAGCTTTTAATCGCTAAATCGCGTAGAACTTTTGACGTTTATCCAACTTTTAACTAGGTATGGATTTGACACACAGAGAATATCGCTCTACAGATATGTCAATACATAGATAGTGTGGGACATCGCCCACAATGAGCGGGATGCGGCGCAATTTTCGCAATGGCCGTCATTGCTCAACTCAACCCTGACTGTTTCGTAACAGACAATGCCCGCTGCGCACAGATGCACCGCACATGCATGCGGCACACACACATGCGGACATGCATGCTCTTCCTGCTCCACTTTATATCGCTATGACGAGCGCTTACGCAATCTCGACGAAACCCTCTCATAGAGCCCTGCAATCGATATCATCGACCGCTGTTCAAATTAATTTCGTTACAGGAGGTGCAGCGCAACTCGTCATAAGTTTTCGTAACGCAATGAAGGAACACACGGTGTCGCAATCGCGTTGCCTCACAGTGAGGAGAAGCCGGGATGAGTTGGGAAACAATCCCGACTGCCCAATTACACGCAGCCGCCATTGTGCAACACACACACACACACCACCAATATTACATACGTTATACACTTATGATAACATGTCATTGTTACTTAGCACTTGTTTTATCTAAACTACTCTAATCATAAAGTGCAGGTGAATCGAATGAATGAATCCTATTTGTTAATGTTATGAAACTTTACAGTTGTAGTGTGCTAGTACGTACGGACATAATTTAGGTACCGTATCAACATGAGAATTTAGGTCTCAAAACCGCACAGGCTGCGGCCTGCTTTATCGGAGCCGCGATAGCGCAAGGTACGAGTTTTGAAACCGAGTTGTGGGCTTGCGGCAACGCTAATGTGAACATCGCTTGCAAAATTGTTTTAGTTTTAAAATCGAATGTCATTATATATATATAGGAGATCAAGCTGTTTAGTAAGGACGGTGTCAGTCCGCTCGGGACGCATGTCACAACTCACAATGGGCTGTGAGGCGTTGCGATATGGCGTGTTGCAAGTCCGGGCGGCGATCCAAGGCGCCAGAATAATCCTGTGTTGCAACGGCGGCGACGTGGCTCCAGTGCCCGTTGCGCAAATGCAAACTGTAATTGGCCAATTGTAGATGTCATCTCGCCGAACCCGCGTGCCGGGCCTATGACGCGCGGTCGTCGACCCCGACGGCCTATTACGCGAAAATTGCGTAACGAAAGAAAGCGCCCAAAGAGAATACCTCTCATTGATCTCCTCGGTCTCGAATTGTTGCAATTACGCCGTTACGTGGTGTTGATTCCGGTGAGCGGTGGACTTTCTACCGGGGTCGGTGTACGAGCTGTCGCAACAATTTCTCCGGCGAAGAAAGCGCGACCTTTGCATTTTGCAACAGCGCCGCCCGAGCGGAGCCGAGCGAGAAAGAACACTAGAGAGCGCCGTTAGGACACACCGCGAGATGTAACTGTATTATCCACATTCAATAAACCACCGAATATTACTCAAACTTCAATATGAATGGAGCCGGGATTGAGCAAGGCCTTACGCAAGGCGCGATAAACGTTCGGCGGCATGTCACCGCGTGAAACACTTCCGTTCGTTGACTCCTTCCCGATATAACCGCGCTCCGCTGTTATCCGTTTCGAAATACTTTCTCTGGCCCACAATGCGACTATACGACTATGTGGGACGGACTCGCCGACTTAGGACTTGCCAATTCTACCGGAACTACATGTCATCTTTGATAAGCACATTTAATTAATGATAAGAGTGATCCTAATCGACGTCATTGAGCGGTAAATCTATAATCCAATGTGTTAGTCCGTTAAGCAGTAGATGCACCATCAGCACTAGTTAAGTACTGTTTCATAATGTGTTACGTTTCAAATCAACTTCTCTGTTGTGAAATCTGCTAGTAAAAAGCGCTCCCACATCGGATGAGCAAGCGCGCGTTATGATTGTGTAAAAGGCTCACTCGTGTGATAATGATTGTAATTTAGAGTACTTTCTCGTCGACACGTAACTGAGTTAGATAGCGACGCCCGCGGGACGCGGGGCAGCTGTGTGACAGATGCGGTCTAGATCGAGCGATATGAAAGAGTAAGTCCACATCCGCAGCGCCAGCGCAGCTTCCGCCCAGGATGGACATTGTTTCTCCCCGCAATCGTTTCCGTCGCATTATTTCAAATCGGAAATGCGAAAAGGTGCGAGACAACCCTCACCGACCCTCAACACAGACACAATCATTTCGTCAGTCAAACTAGAACGATAATAAATCATTAAACCTAATCTTGAGTATTTCTACGCAAGAGCTTGCGATATACAGCGAGCACTGCGGAGCGAGCCGCTCATTATAATGTGTAATGTAATTTTTTAATATCCGAAAATAATGACGTGTATGTTTGTTTATAGATGACTAACACGCGGAGGAGGGGTCGAGTTTCAGCCTCGCGTATTTTGTAACTTAATTTGCAAAACGTATACTTTAAATACATATTAGGTACTCCTCGCGCTGTATTTCATAATGTTGGCAACGCAGGCCCGCCTCGTATCTCTCTCTTAAGTTGGCACAGCTCGTGTTATATATTAAGTAAAGTGTATTAGTGTAGTGCGTATTGGACTCCCGTCTTAACTAATCGCGTTTTACAAAATGTATTAACAGTAATTGAATTGAGGTGTAACATTATAATTTTCAGCACATTCAGTCGTAAGGGTACAGCCTTACAGCCGAGAGATGACGCAGTCGTTACGAAAACGTAAAATAGGCGATTGCGATTTAGTTTCGTAAGACATTTGCCTCGTGTTGCGACGTGGGACGACAAATAGCTTTAATCTCGCTCTTACATGTTCATTACACTCCACTGTAACATTGGGAAATATCAAAATATACTATACTATACACTCGCGTTTAAAACACAGTGTACTCGGCACGGCGGACCTCCGAATAAAAAATAGCATTACAGTCATTTCACTGCTATCTTATCGGCGACTCAAAATTTCACCAGATGTTTATTTACACAAGATACGATAACCAGGTATTTAGTAATCAGTTATGTTTGTTTGTTATACGGCCATCACGTCACGTGACCTGCCCTCAAGCCTCAATACATTATTTCATTTACACACAAATAGTAACACAAAAGTAGTTACCTAAGGAAAAGATATAATATTTTCCGCGCTACATATAATGTAAAAGATGTTCATGAACGCATAAATTATTTATTTATAGTCCAAACTGGTATAAGACTAGTTCGGTCGTAGTTCTGCAAACGAGTACCCGATAGACGCTAGTACTCTGACGATTTTGACTTCATAATAAATATACGACAATAAATTTCAATATAACTGCTAACTCAAACTTAAGTGAATGAATATAATTATTATCAAACGGGACAATGGTTTATTAAAAATGGGAACGGTTCATACGACCCCGACGAGGTCCACGAGTCGAGAAAGTCACGGAGAAACCTTATTTAATATCCATTACCACCATTACTTACGTACGTTATACGTTGCGCATCGCCATCCGGGCCGCGTGCAGCGCGCGAGACAAAGTCCTCAATGTATTTTATAATACAAGGTACAGAAAGATCCACAACAATTAAAGTAAATCCTACTCGAACCGTACAACAAAGGGGCCATGTACTCGTACTAGGAAATAGTAATTCTCGACAGAAGTGTTGTCGTGGTTTGTAAATAAATATCGCGAATCGAAATAAAATAGTACTACGGCTCGTAAGCCGGTTTGTACCGCTAGCTGGAGCGCGGAGCACGGAGCACTGCAGACCAGCCGTTTATTTCATTACAATACACGGGACATTCAAAATGCGAATACCGTCTACAATTTTGCAATAACTGTGAAAGAGTTGCAATTTGTACCAAAGAACCAATTCAATATTGGATATATTATTTGAATTCCGTAGATTAATGCAAATTAATTAAATCTAAACGTCATTGCCATATAAGGAGCTAAAATAGTAGAGGAATGGTAAACAAGTTCAAAGGCCTTTCGCTGAAGAATTTCTAAGACCGTACGATTGTGTGAATCGCGAACGTGGCGTGAATGTGATTCGCCTCTCGATGAATAAACAGTGGGATTCCGAACAATGCAATGATTAGGGATTTAATTTCGATAAGGTTGTATTGCGACCGGGTTGTTTGTGAATGTGGAACGCAGCGGTACTTTCTCGTGTACCGTTCGAGGAATAAAGTATTTCGATGCGTCTCGACTGGTTCTCGGTTAGCCCCTGCGTTGTTAAATTTAATAAACGCGCAATTTCTATTTTTTATCGACGATACGAGATGAGATCACGGAGGATCAACGCTCCCCGCGAACACCGCGCCAATGGTCGCCTTCGCGTCGCAATTTAAGGAGCGGTCTTCGAACTCGGTCGTTCACCTCGCGATTAAATACTTTTTAATACGCAATGACGTAAGTTGGAAAGTGCGGAAACGGCTCTAAGACAAATAAATCGGGCCGCGACTCATTATACCGCGGCCGGGCATCTCGCTGCGGCGGAGGGACCAATGAACTTGCGAACCTCACCTGTCGCGGCGGAGGGAGCGAACGAAGCGCGCGATACGACGAAGAAAGTGCAGAAATATAATCCAATCAAAACTATTCTAATTACGGCGGCGTTTCTTTGAAGATACGAAAATTTAATTTTGAAATTAGAACGTACTTTGAGTTCTGCTCCCCCGTGCCAGCGCCTTGCCCGCGCCGGTTGCACAAGCTACGGCGGAAGAGAGTGCGGCGAAACGGCACATCGAGGTGATGCAAGAAAGAAAGTGCGGAACTAAAGTAGGTTTTCTAACGCGGTGAATGTACTCAACCATTAGCCGCATATCATTGAGTCGGCGAAGGCTTAAGCGGCGGCCGACGACCTCGCGGGAGCCCGCGTTTTGCACGCTCCTATGATATAATAGGTACATGCCACGGAGAAAATTACTTTTAAATCGACTAAACCCATCCGAAGTGGCATCGCTTACGTTACGAGGATTGCGGAGCGGTTAGGTAACGTGTGTTGTCACTCGTATCTTGCAATTACAATGCTGATGTAACGGATGGAAAATGAGTGTGGTTTATAAAACGGTGGATCGGGTGACCTTAGAAATGGGCGAAAAACGTGTTTAGGAGTGGATGTGTCAAGTTCAGCGTGTGCGGGCGACAACGAGCGGCGATCGGCGTTCTTGACCCACCACCGGCAGCGTCACGCCGACCGACTCGTTTAGTACATTGTTGGATTTTAAAAGTTAAATAAAATTTAACCACTCTATACAGTTTAAGTGACGTACATTATTCGAAGTGGCACACGATTACATTTTTTCACATCGCTCATTAACCACTCGAGTGCAGCACAAAGGCCGGTTATGACAGCGCTGACATTGGCGCACTGGCTCACTAGGCCACGGCAAGAACATCTCCGGCGGCGCGCGGCCGCGTTTACGTCAATCACCAAAATATTCGACAAATAAAGACGCGTCGGCTTTCATAACGGTGATATCATTGTTTCTGAACTTATTGTACGTGACGGAACTCGAAATGCAGAAGTCAAAAGAGTCACATATCGATTATACTGGATTCAACCAAGGTCTTGAATGCAGCTGCACCGACACCTGCGACGCGGTCTATTAATACAACTTTATTAATAATAATAATAATAACATATTTATTTGTCACTCGGAGAGCCTAGTGTGTATAACAAGCGACAGAGTGTGATAATGGTAACGGTCGCTCGACCGGCGGCCGCGTGTAATGATCCAAGTGGGTTAAGGTTTCCTCAAGGATTTGTTGCGGCAAAACTCCGCTCCAAAACGTTGCACTGGTCTAGTGTAGGTTCCGCTGTATTTGTTCATTTAACTATACTTTAATGGCGACGAGCAGTCTGCGAAATTTAATAACTACAGGTTTGTGGACACCTCGATGTTCACTTCATTCATCGACGACAACTACGCACAAAAGGAGAGACATCTTTTGTATAATCAACACCAAACAAAAGCAACTCGATAGGTTTTGTCTCGGCACTTACGCCGCAAACAAAGGTCTCTGTACTTTTGAAACATAAGTACCGAAAATTGAGTCCAAAACAAATAGGTTAATAAGTTTCAAAAGGATCCAGATGTATTACAAAAGCGGTACACACGACACGGCACAACCGTTTGCCAACTGCCTAGATTGTTTCCCAACTCGCATCGCAGCGCCCGGACCACTCCATTAATTGTCCCTATCGTAAAAACTTCAACCATTGAAATCTTTTGTTTTATGTGTCACAAAGCATGTCACCTTTGTTAATGAATTGTTTAATTTTTACTTACACAATAACTATATTTACAAGTGCTCAATTAAACAACTATTGTGATTATTGAACTAATAGTTTCAGCAACCCGACCTCGGACCTTATGTAATAAAGAAACTACAATATACTTAGTGCCTGAGTATTGTAAATGTTAATTTAATAATTCATATTAAGTAATATCACAATACTTTTGAATAAAACGCTTTTATTGTGGCAAAAAGATTAATTAATAAAATATATGTAGATATTAAACACTGACTGATGCAACTGTGGCGTTGCGTAACCGACAGACAACCGTAGAAACCTTCGGCGCGACGGCCTCGGATTGGCTAAAATCAAATTTTAAATTTTATTAATGTCAATGCAAGTATGACGAATGAAAAATATTATGAATTATCTGAACTTAATAGCAGTGATGTTCCAGAGGCACGCAGCCCGTGCAGCGGCAGATGTTTGCGATCAATTGTTAAGGGAACAAAAGCAGGTAGAATGATCTAGAGGACGCGCCATGTGCTACGTGTCATTCGTGTCATTTTTTCATATGATAACATGTTTTAAGCAAGAAACCCGAGAAAAAATACTAATCTGACCCAGCAGATGGTCGGGCACATGTCCGCTCACAAACACACACATATCAACGAGAGATTAAAAAAAACCTTAATCGATCTGAAATTTAATTTCCGACGCTTTGTTTTGTGACTGCAGTAAATTAAACACAATGGTTTCCCTTTGTTACAAAAGAGAGAAACCAATCGAATCCCAGTTATCAAAATTAATAACAGCAAAAGCAATTTACTTTGATCGCGTAACATCCCGCCGGCGCGTTTATTGAGCACAATTTTCATTGTTTTCCGCGCGAATGATAACGCCTATGAGCCTAGTAACTACTGACTGAAACGTTTTACTAGTAGGTGCCCGGGACTCCAGGTCTGCAAGGGCACGTGGTCCGCTCTTTGAGAAAATTGTAAGCGTATGTTAAAAGAAGTCGAGCAAACAGAGTGACAAAGAGCGATCGACGGCGACAAATATTGACCTCGTAGCATATGTCGAAAGCCAAACTTTAAGACTCGTACGTACATTTGAATAAACAGTCGCTGCGACAGCGGAGACACTGTTGACCTTACGCTGTATCGAATGTCACTTGTACGCCCCTAGCCGAAGTTGTTTTCAGCTGTCCGATAATTATTACAGGAGTCACTTAAATATATTCCAAAAGGGAAGATCAAAAATTAAAGATCTTTGATCGAAAAATCGTATCGTTTGTTAAGATTTCCTTGCCTATTTCGTTTAAGTCCAATTGAAACTCTCTCCTGTACCTGACCCGTACTTCGTCCAAAGAATGAAACACCTTGTGTCTTAAAGGTCAGGTATAATTACAACTGAGTCATCTCTAGTTGTCGGGATGCGAATCTTGAAGACGTGCGTTTGCAGGTAGAAGGGAGACACACGTGCAGTATTGTCTCCTTAAGAATACTTTTCTTGACTGAATAGAAGTTTGCACAATGGACGTCGCTTTCAATCCCGTCGATTTGATAAAGACCCCGAAATACACGATGCGTAGGAGACTGTTATACAAGGAGTATTTGTTTATGGAACATCTGCCCAAAAATATCATCTGTATTATCCTTTACAATTGGCTCGGCAGAAACGAACACATTGTCGACGCTCAGGTAATCTTTAAAATATTAACCCGACACTGGTTTTAACAATGAACACGAGACACCTTGAGCGCCTTGTGATTGTGATTCTGTCTTTTAATATCCAACTTGCCAAGTGATGGGTCGACCTTTAGCCGTTATCGGTTGATAAGAAATGATGACCTTAAATGTTGAGGTGTACGTGATAACAGAGACCAACGACCGCGTGGAGATACCACACCATACCACACCACACCACACCACACCATACCACACTATTTTATTAATAATTGACTGGACTCATTATTGATAATTTTAAAATTCATTTAAATTTATACAGAGTTATAGCTCTGAGTTTTATTCATATTTTATATCAATAGCACTAGATTGAAGTCCTCTTGTGTACCGGATATAACTGGATCGGGAAATACAATTACAGTCAAACAATAAGGTCCCGGGCGGCCGACGCGACCGGCGGGACAAAGAATGTCGATATAATCAGTTTATGAACGCGTACCGTGCACCGTGTATTAAAAAACAGCACACCTTATGCAAGTACGCGTACAATGGCGGCAACAACATCGCTAACGAGACGATACACGAAATTGACTCACGTATACAGTATTCATTATAGTATAGGTTTATCAGATATCACGTTGTATCATGTGCTGGACGTATGCGACCTACGAAGACCCTGACGTCAAAACATCTCACATTTCGATAATACCGCCATTTTGAAGCGATTAATCCAGAACTTATTACTTTATGACCATTTTACGTCCCATTCATCGCTATATTTATAGATGATCTAAATTGTAAAAATTTATTTATCGCATGATATCACAAATCTATATATTTATAATGAATATGCGTCAATAATTTGAATTGTAAAGCAAGTGATCGTTCCCGGCCGAGGCGGCGTAAGGCGGAAGAGTTGAGTTTGCGCAACTGACATTGAGGCGGCGGTCTCGGCGGAGGTCACGAAGCCGGATTGTTATGTATTTAATGTGTCTTTTTTTATTTTACTTCAAAACCAAAGACCGGAGAATTTTAATCACCACCCGGAAAATGAGAATTTTATTTGAGTACCAACAAATGTATTTCTTACAATCGCAATAACTGCGCATGTATAGACACCGACTTTATCAAAAGAAATCATTTGCGCCGTTTTCCTTATCAAAATAAATGTCAAACTTTGCGGCACGAAATACGTGATAAAATACATTAATAGGTATATAATATGTATTGTAAACTTGTGAACACTCACGTCACCACTTTTTAAAGAATAAATAATACATTGTTATAATACATTGTTGCATACATACATACCGTATTAGAAAATAGTTAATAAGTATTTAATTATAGCAGAGTAACAGAGTAAGAGTAAAACAGTGCCAAAGACAACAACACTCAATTACATCACTTCGAGATGTCACCTTCGTAATAATTACTTATTATTACTATTACAATATTGACATAAAAAATAAGTAAACATTTATAAATAAATAAAAAGCGAGTCATAATTAATTAATATGCTCATAGTTCTGCTGTAATAACTTTTATTGATAACAATCACTGTAATTGCCCATTCGTTTCTTTCTCTCCAAGGAATATACCACAGCCTACATCGAATTAAGGTAAATGGCACGCCGCGATGGCGGATTGATGTTTTATTACCTTAATATAGATCGATAAGAAACATTCAACGGTAATTAGTTAATACATTTAATTGAGATCGATGTGTTAAGGTGTTAATTAAAATGCGAATCGATAAGGTATCGATGCCGGGTCCGGTGTCATGTCGCAAGCGTCCTCGGCCACGGCTGGCCACGGCTGGCCACGGCTGGCCACGGCTGGCCACCACGCGGCGTAACTTCCGCGTCTACGTCACTAGCACGTGTCTCGCTTTAACTGTTGTTTGTGATTTAAGATCTTATAACTTATATTATCTCCGAATAACGCAATAGTTTGTTAGATTTCAGTGTTTCCTGTTACGCATGGAGATTAAATTCAGTTACAGATTTGGTAATTGGCTGTAATATTTTTAGAAGCAGCCAAAGGCGTCATAGCCGCTTAGCTCGTGACGTCAGTATTAACTAACAAGTAGCGTGGGTGTCGTCGATATCGCGAACCCTCGTCACTGAGAACTTAACAATTCGACCGAATCTTATACAGCTTCATTACGACACAATTTTCCACCCCTTCATGTCAAATGTTAATCGCTCCTCGGTGCGTCTGCACCGGCGCCATTCTTGAGGCGTTACATCAGCGTCACGGATGAAGCGCTATTATGAGAACTGCGCAAATTATTGGAAAACTGTTCAAACATCGCTTTAGAAAAACAAGAGTGGAATGTACGATCAATTGTTTTGTTAATGACGCGAGTGTTAGTCGCATATGGCGCTCGCGATGTCTCGTTCCTTGTCGTCGACGATAAACAGAACGCACGACTATTCTAAATTAGACTATAACACCAATGATTTAAGGTCTACATTCATATATTATACAATGAAGTATAAATAAATATAATTTCTCAAATATATATTCTTCATGATAGGGGCCAAAGCACAGATAAAAAATTGTGACATTGTTTCGTTTTGAAGGTCAGTCAATAATCCCTATGATAGAATGCAAGTTTCATTAGTATTAATTTTGTTGGTGTCAATTTAGTAAGATATTGTAGTCGGCGTGCATTGCGCAAGTGACCGCGAGCTGAGGTCGCCTACGTTCTCATATTTATAATAAGTATTCTTCAATCTCGCATCCGAGGCCAGAGCCACTAAAAGAGTACAGTTTCGCAACGGAACGCATTTCAATGTCATTGTGAACGTTTCTGGCGGTCGTTCGCGGTTTCGTTCGGATACTCGCTGCAGCATTTCGTTCGTACCCGTGACTCATTGTTTGAGTAACGACCTATTGTTTAAAATCATTCAAAAATACGCATGAGGTTAAAAAGTAATGGATATTTAACTATAATAAAATATAAAATTAAAATGTATGAGTTCTTCTTTAGAGGTAGTGATTAATTTACTAGGAAAGTCTATTACAATTAAATGAAATACTCTTACAATTTCTAGTCGTAAGGAAGGTTTTTAGTGCGTCGAGATTGCAGCTTGCAGAAATAGAATAAGAAATGATATGCTATAAATCTGTTTATTAAATAAATCTAGACAAAGGTAATTGAGCTTTATGTGGTTGTGGTAGAGAGTAGATTTGAGTAAGTTAATTATAGGTTTAACAGATGAAAATATTGCCAGGCCGTGAAACTGCTAGACCGGCTGCAAACCGGTCTAAGACATGGCGGCTCGCACGCAGAAGCACCTTTTAGTTATAACGAACTCTGCATAATAACTGAATCTGGATTTTCCTTCGGTAATTAACTAGATCAGTTTATTTCTACAGCAGCGGTGGACACGGATTACGGTGGATAATGTTACTTTAGCTACAGTGTTGTTTTAAGGGCGATTCTGTATATTCGTGGTAAATTATGTTGTCGTGTTTTGACAGCGGCGGAACAAACATGGCGTCATTTCCTTTTGCTGACCGTGAACTTACGTCAGACTTTAGGATGCGCCTACGCACTATCTAGAGGACAGTGCCTCCCGAAATGACACAATTGGAACATAAATAATAAAAATGGTAATTCCCTGAGACAATGCCAATACTTTTGTCAATTTAAAACTTTAATTGCGCGTAATGTTTACCTGGTAATTATTTTAAATGACATCACTGCTAATTGGATGTCATTTGTCTAAGGTATTTTCCAGTGACCCGGCTTCTCCAAAGTATTTGTGTTCTCGTTATGGGGAAAAACTGATCTAACTTGGTATATTTATTACAATTCCTAGGATATAAAAATAAAGATGATTTATATATATCGCGTACTATAATGATGCAACAACGCCTCGTGTTTCCTTCATGTCTGCGTACGAGTCTCGTAAGTGTGTTATTTTTATTGTACAAAGTAAATGAATTGTATATCGAGGTCAAAACTAAAAAGTCAATTGTGCATCGAAACGGGAAGTTCTTTATAGGGCAGACGCCGTGACTCGATTACTAATAAATGTGAATTAAACAGTTTATTGTTAGCGCAGACGTGCACTGCTCCACACTGCTCCACACTGCTCCACGGCCCTCGTCGTAACTCATTATCACCACCCGAGGCGCCACAGTATTTATTGACAAAATACTTTATCGCATATATTGTTAGGATGACTAGATTATAAGGAAAATTATAGATAATTTTGTGTTAGAAGCAATATGAAGAACGAGGTTCACGTCCACGCAGACGTCGAGTATTTTTAGTGGCGACGCGTCGGGTTTGAAGGGTTAATCGCAATTCTGGCCGTACTCGGACCGGTTGAGTTTTTTTTTCTCCAGACTCGAGGTAAACGCTCGACATATGGAAAATTGGCTGCCTTCTATTTTATTTAACTACGGATTTACGGATTAAATCTACCAGTTTATGAAGTAGTATTACGTATCTCGTTCAAAGTATTACTAATAAAACACCTGTTAAGGCGTGGGTTCACATTGCTGAAGTATTTTAGGAAAGGTTTTTCAATGACGATTATATTTATATTTGACTACCGCCCACGGGATAAATATTTTCCCTAAACACAGTTCGCGTAGGTGAAACATTATTAACCGAAATGAAAACAAGGACGACATCGCACACGTCCTCAGTTGCTCGGTCGCTTGATTCCCAGAGGAATGTATCTAATATTAATGTGCACATGTAAACAAAATGGTTCTTTTTGATTTACGAGATTGAATCAATTATCAAATAAATCTGTTCTCAATCAAAATTATTTCTTAGAACGTTTGACAGAAAATTTGCAATTTCGTTCGTGTTTCAATGTTCAAAATACTCGAGTGTATTTTTTGTTCGGCCACACTCGGCTTCTTGTTTTGTTGAGATTGTCCGCGGAACACTCCCCCCCACTCCCGCCCAAGACGCGACTACCTAATTACAGTTCTCTCAAATGGCACAGGGACCCGACTCGGGGGTGCTAAATACCCCTGATGTGCTTTGTCACAGCAACTAAACTATTTCTGTCATTATATAAAAACCTAAATAGAAAGTCTATTTCTATTCTTAACGTAAGGCTTATTACGAACGTTTATTTTTACGTGGGGTTTTCGAGGGTAAGGAGGTATTTTAAAACAATATAAAGGGGAAATATAAATAGCTCGGGTAGTGACCTGTTCGGGCGTCCGTGATTCATCTCGAACCCTCCGTAATCGCCCTTTCACATCGTCCCTCTCGGTGACGTCACCGCCGTGACGCATTAGCATCGAATCATCAACTCATTGTTACTTTAAAAGTACTTTTTATTCAGACTCTATTTTAAGATTTCTTTTCCCCGAAAGGTTTTTCGTAACTGAATATTTTCTCGGTGAACTGAGAGCCGTTGTTACACTCTCATTAACGTATCGTTACGTTAACGCATCAAGTTATTCCTTCTTACATAGAGGACATTTTAGTCTATGTCGGATCGAATTCGACGCGCTCAGATTGTGAAATGAGGTTATTTTCTATATAGATCTAATTATTTTTTATTTTTTAGAAGAAATGAAAATTCCTAAGATTATAGTTTGGTTACGCCAGATGAGTTCCCGAGGTCGGCGACCCCGGCGACGCGGATGCAGCGAGATCGGAGCGACGAGCTCTCATTAGAACGAAACAAAAAACGCTACAAATAAATCAGGCTTCGTAAAGTTAAGCTCCTTGTTGCCAGTGGCATGGAGCGAGACGGCGTTAAATAATTGTATATAAATGGCAGACGCGTGTCTTCGCAGTCCGAGATTTTTAAGTCGGCTCCCATGGTTCTGAATGACCGCCCTTGCGAGACGCGGTTCTGGAAGGGTAAGCTGCCGGCCCTTTTAATTGTTGGCACGTGCACTTCTGTATCGAAAGGCAGATATATCGGCTTGTCTTATGTTTTATACATTTGTATAACCACTCGCAAACCTTATTCCAAAGGTTATGCCAGTTCAGGTACGGCGCGGAGTCACGAAGACGGTAAATCAAAAGTTGTTTCAAAAATTTCATGATTATGATTACTATGCAAATTAATTGAATTAACAATCGTAACTGTACAATTTGAAAGATTCCTTTTAAGTAACTGTGACAATTATTAGGCAATTTGACGATTATTTACTATAAGCGAGCGGAGATATACATGGAGCGAGTCGGCGGATAAGTGCGGTTACGAAAATCATCAGATATATCGGCGGCCCGCGTCGCCGGCTTGCACAAGGCATCGGAGACCTTTGTTTTACACAACACAATCGATTAATAGCTAATCGTTCTCTCAGCTGTGCTACAGCTTCGACGGCCACTTACACTCGATAAATGATTTAACGTCTTGAAGTGCAAAACACTTTATTAGCTACATCATGGCAGGTGACAAATATGGCGTTTGTTACATCGAAGTAAGTGCACTTTTGTATGTACAATGTCCGGTAATTCGTTTCCCAGAATGACATTCGCGTTGTGATCTGAGTAACGAGCAGAGGTGGTGCTCGAGATCAATGCACTACGTGCGTCCGGCGGCTGCGTCCGGTGTTTTGGTATCGCCAAAAAAGGTGCGAACATTATTTATAGTGATGACGAATATCGCCCTCGTTCGATTCATTTATTTACAGAGTACGGGAGCGTGTATTTAATATAACATGGAAGCATTGTTTTGCAAATGCCGTGTTCCGCACGAGCGAAGAGGCGACATTGGCACAGTTGCGCCCGACCTCGGACACAAGTCGACCGAGGCCGCCAACGAACGCCTCGAAACTAATAGTAATCTGGACTCCGGAATGCCCGAATCACTGGATGTATCAAAGTTGACTCGAAACGTTATCTACGTTAGCGACAGTATAGATAGATATAGTATAGATAGTGCCAAGAAGAATTACGCCGTAACTTTCGGTCTAAATATACCAGTTATGCAATGATAACAACTCCTCACGAGTTATACAATCAAAAAGAGTACAGGTATAATAGGATAGCGCCCGGTGTTGTGCAAATACGTCTTACACCACGATACTTTGGCAACCCGGTTTCAAAACGTGTTGAAGTGTTGGCGTCGATATAAACACACCGCAAGCGACACTGGTTATGGCCGAATTGGTACATTACCATATTATTATTATATACATTATATATAAAAACGTTGTTATTTTGTTTTAAAGGTAAGCAATGGCCGGGCCGGTATGCGTCGCGTCGGCGTCTACCGCGTCTTTGCGAACCGATTTGGCACATCCGCTGCAGACTGCCAAACGGCCGCGCCCATTAGTATCTAAGCTTCGCAGACGCACAAACATTTTCCCAACGTAACGTAACAAAACTTCAATAATTTTATTAGCTATTTTTTCCAAAGTCGCAATAATATAGTATTATTTCGCGGTATTAAAAATGTATCGAGTTGCGTAATGGAAGCCGTCATTGTCTGCGCTGGATGCGATGCGAGCCGACATAAACACCGAGTTACGCAAAAACCAGGTTTTTGTTTCGGTACCTGGAATGTTTTTCGAGGCGGAGCGGCCGAGATGCGCCCGGACAATGCGAACATCATTTTATACCTGAAAATATTTACAAAGGTCTCCTCGACTGTTTATTGAAGTCGTGGGCTCCGGAGCGTCTGCTGCATTTACTACGAGTACTTTATTTTATTATATTAAAGAAATATGTCCGGCAAATTGAATATTTACAAGCTCGCACTGGCTTTGCGTCTAAAGAAAGTATAAAAAGTTACATTATTAAGCTAAATGTGTTTCCGGCCGTAGTATCCGGTGGGCTTTGTTAAATTTACAAAAATGTATTTAGGAAGAAACATCCGGCTTAACAATATGCACGGAGCAGGAAGAGAAAAGACAGAATTATCTGTTAAACTAGATAGCATTTAATGTATATTGTCATCAAGGTACCTCGTAGGTACCTCGGGCCCGGTACCTGCCTCGCTGATATACTTTTGACATGTGTGACATGACAGTAGATTTTAAACATGCACACTAACACATGCAATGTATGCACACGTTATATGGATCTAAGTAATTGGTATAAAATTCAATAACAAACTAAATCTTAAAAAATCTAGGACTTTGGGCATATTTATTATAATGATAAAAATCCAATTTACATGTCAAAGAAATCTCTTTAGTATGTATTGAAAGGAATATTAATTCAACCGGTCTCAAAGGACGAGAAAAACTACTTTGAAAAGAAAATTTAGTTCAAAGCGAGAGATGCGAAATCAATATTTATGTTCCTATTTACCTTTGAGATTTAGCATCGCGGGGACTCTGCGTGCAGTCCGGATGACTCGCGTTCATAACCAGGGGCGCCTTTGTGTGGACGTGAGAACGAAGGTCGAAGGGCGGGTCACTTGCTTGAATTGCACCTTCTACATTCTACGGACTTGACCATTCTCACGATGTGTGCATAATCATTAGAAATGATTAGGGTCAAACGAGGTCAGCTGCTCTATGCAAATCATATGATGGGAAAGGTAGGCGATAACGGGAGACGGTTTTGGGTCAGTCAGCCGGCTGGAGACGGAGCGGCCCGTTAATGAAACAAAAAGTAGCATTTCCTTTCCTAAATGACACATGGCAGACATGGCAGACATGGCAGACATAGCAGAACTGGACATGTGTATGTGTGTATGTGTAGCGGTCTATAAATGTTTTGTCCGATCGACGCAAAAACAAAAGTGCAATGGCAGCATTCTGCTCTTCATCTATTTTTATTGTTATGTTATCGTACATAAATGTTTATATAAAATTTAATAAAATTAATAATTTTGCTTTTACAGCTTTTATAGCTTTTAGTTAGGGAGTGAAGCAAAGGTTTACATTTGAACCACGAGCTTCCGTTGGCTTTGACGACACTTCGCCGAGGGGTATTAAATTTTACCTTTTTTTCCGTCTGTCCACTCAAAGCGACTAAGTTAATACTGTTACGTAAATACAGACAGGATTACGTTACGTCGACGACGCGACGGTCTATAATAGTGTAGTACTGGGATTAACATGTGTGAAAAGATATTCGGGATCCGTTTGAATGTCACTCGGGACGAACTGAGTGTGCAGGTCAAAGAAGTCGTTATTTGTCAGACGGCCTTTTGTGGAGGCGTAATGAAAATTGTCTCAGCCGGGATGTTAAGAGTCCCGAATTTATAATGTTGGTTGTTGACCCCACCGTGAGTTATCGGAATACATTTTTAATTTCATCAAAAAAATCTCACCAACCGTGAAGATCCCGAGCCCGTGTGTGACACAAAAGGAATGTTTATAAGAAATGTTGATTAAGGATCCTTATCTAAATAAAGAATCTATAATATTTTACCAATATAATGGGGCCCGCATACGGGACAGGTGAATAATGGAATTTAATCAGTTCTTTGAGAGGAATGTGACCCCGATGAGGGGTGCATACACACTTATTGTAATATTTATTGGGGAGCAGCTATCGAGTCAGTACGTGAGGTGCCGCTCACCCTTGACCGGATTGTGTTATACAGCAATGACACCGCTCGCCTTGAGCCGCTAGCATTGCCGGAGATATTCGCAACAATGGAGGCCAGATAACGTTTCAAAAGTCGAAAATGTGCCGGTTCCTACCGGCTGCATGTAATTAATAAAGCCGTTTGGTAATTATTTGTAATATCTGCGTCGTTGCCGTCAGCAACGTTTGTTATTCCGTAGTAATTGCTTTATTCTTATTATTATTATTATTATTATTAAGCTACGTCTCACACGGCGCTATCGAATGAAAAGGAAGCGACATGCTCTCGATACATACTTCGTTTCCGTTTCCGACGTTGTTGTGTCTTTGAAACAACTTTTTCTCACGGCCGTCCCCGAGTGGGCGTAAAAAATTTTAAGTAATCGATTGATATGGGTCGCCTACCTCTTTTATATCGGCAGCTGTTATAATTTACTTCATAATAATGACGTAAGTCTAGAATATATAATTTTGTCAACGCAAAATTACACAAGGTACATTGGAGATATCGTCTGTAGGAGAATATTGCGTCAGTTATTTCATTGGCAAAATTTAGCACACGCCGGTCCGAGCGCTGTACTCCGGTAATGTCGTATTTCGACCGATTGCAGTTTATACTAAACAAGATTTCTTTACATTAAATCAAAGTCCTTGCGAAAACACACGCAGTTAGGAAACCATCAGCGTTCTGTTCGAGCAGTACGGCATTGTTCTGCAATAATGTACGTTAATGCATTTGGTGTGGGCCGTTTGTACGACCGACTTACCTTTGAGGATCGGCGAAGACGAACTTCCTTAGTTTGAGGTCTCGCAACACAATGCCCTGTTCGTGGCAAGCGGCGACCGTTTCAGCCATCTGTCTAAAGAGCTTTCTGGCTTCGTGTTCCCTCAGCCGCTTCCTCGCTCTCACGTATGAGTGGAGATCGGAGTGGGAGCGAGGGAAGATAAGATACACTCTCTTATCGCCAACCAGCACTTCGTGGATCGGATTGACGTGGGGATGGCCATCAAGTCGGTAGTGCGCCTGTAGGAGACTACTGCAATCTCTCGATACTACCTAAAATACACGATTCAATATTAAACGTTCGGTTATTAACCTTACAATAAAAATTACATATCGAAATCAAAACTAATAATAAACTAGTCCGACTAGTTGGCTTCTATATCTTATTGCTATGCGAATCTAGTTTAGTTCGACGCATATTTTCTTTTGTTAATGAGTATAATAGGAGTCTTGTAGCGACCTCAGCGCTGTATCAAACGAAGTCTTCATTCTATTTGAAGGGACCGTTTGAAAAGACTAAATCTAACTTGAATGACGAGATAAATCAATGTGCCGACCCTTCGCAATAAAATATTATTGTGTATATACATATATATATATATATATATATATATATATATATATATATATATATAATGTGTATGTGTAATATTTTCGTACTCAGTATATTCATAGGTTATTTTAAACAACTGTATCATTTATTTCTGAACTTGTCCAAAATGTCAACGACTCGGTGAACGAAAATACTAAATCGGACGCTCCGACTCACAAATGAATCAAAATGGCGTGCGTCGGAACATTTCTTTTTACTCACACCGTATTAATAGAAAGGCACTTATATTATTTTAAATACGCAGCAGACGTTGGCGTAAAATACATTTTGTGTTAAGTGACCTATTTTTTTGAGTGTTTGCTAAAAACGAAAATGATAAGAAATCGCAACTCGATAATATTCGGTTTCAAATGCGCTTTGCTAACCCACTTACCGCTATCAATATTTATTCCAACTTACCTACTACCAAAGACATACGATATTTTAACGAATACGGCGAATACAAACTTTCAACTACAGTATTAAATATCGAATGATGTGATGCAAATATTATTTGGCAATAACAACTCGAAATAAGCTCTTACTACATTATTTGCCATTTATAAAAGGTATTAATCTTAATTCGTAAGACATTGCGTTGTTTGTATTAATTTACCGTTTTTCTTAAGTGTTCTGAATCAACGAGCGTAGTGGAACCAGCAATGAACTTGGAACAGTATAAACTATTACGAGGGGCCCCGTCAGCCTCGCTGTGACATTCGGCGATCGGTGCCTTATCAGTTCGTCTATTTCACAATGTCAATGAGAAGGTCGAGCTCCGTGACGTCTATGAATCAAATGTTTGAAATATTAATATTTTAATAGGTTGATATCGTAATTCACATTCGGCGCAATGTAACCGGCGGCAAGTGTGGCCAGTGGCTGTAAGTGTACGGCGAGCGCGGTGTTGTAAATACGCGGCGTTTAGCAACGACGGCGTTGCCTCACATAACCTTGCCGGGTTCTCACGAGGGAAGTGCCCATTCTGCGCCTCGACAATACCCGTATGGGCCTTTGTTAGCACTGGAACTAGGTATCCTGTGTTGCCTAAATATACTATATTAAGGATGTTTCAAATAACAAGTTTCCCAACCGGCTCGTATGTCCCGTGCGCTTGCGCGATTCGAATCCCGGAAAAAGTTTCGCTTAAACACATAAATGATTAGCTTGCGAATTGCCAACGACAGGTATATTAATTATACATATGTATATATCGCGTTACAAGTTATAACTATTGAGTTAAGATAATTGTGGTGTTGCGAAAGTCGACACATGACATTGTGAGGCGATGGCCTACAAGTGCGATCGAGCAGCGCGAGAGCCGTGACATATAAAGTTTGACTGCGAGTTTAATGAAAACACAAGAACGGATAATAAGCGACGCGAATTTATCGATAGTGTTACGTTATTTACTTACACTTACAGTTGACTTCTACAATTGACTAATTGGAACGAAAGGGAGACACCATGTGGGCATATTATTAGGAATTGAGTTTATCTCTACGGGGCGTCTATCCCGTGGGATTCGAGGAACCCTTTGAGATCTAGCGGACATAGCTACCGTAATATTATTAATAAAATATTACTGTGGATCAGTAATATTACATGTATGTTTTATGTATCTTTAAATGATATTTTGTTATGGCACGTGTTAGTCGCGCTTGAATCAAAGGGAGGATGGTAATTACGTAATAAGTAAGGAGACACAAAGTAGCTAATTACTAAACGGACCAGAGGTCGACTAGAACAAGAGATCACACAGTGTATCAATCATACAAAACTGCGCAACTCGAAGTTCTGTTGAAACCAGGCGCGGTTTCATCACGCGTTACGTATCCCGGTCGTGTCGTGCCCGTGCCGTGATGAATCGCTATGCCTAAATGTGTTTTTACGAATGGGAACAAAGGCAATTCGACCTCACTCAGTACTCACCAAACAGTCGCATTTAGCAACACGGAGTACGGATACCTTATTGTTTTGAAGGTGACTTAATGTTACTACTACAAAAAGACAATTGCATTCACTTGAAAGTACCCTCATCATTCAATAATCTCAACTTAATTGATTGAAATAGAATTCTGCATCGGGCAGGTACCGAGTGGAGTTGTTTGAGTTACCAATTGCGTATTGTGCGAGGTTGAGACGCGGTCCGACTGGTTTTCGTTTATAGATTTAGTTATCGATGTAGGACTCACTTTGCAAACGTACTCCTCTTGCGTGCGCACGTCCACACACCGACACAGGGAGGAGCCTTCGACCTGCTCCAGCAGAAGGTACTTTTCCGCTACTAAAGCCGCTTGGAATTGGTGCTGGGGTGGAGAAGGGCTCGGAGGCGCCGGACTGGAGGGCGAGGGCACCGCGGACAGCCGATCCGCGAGGGTCGGGGACTGCGCCCTGTCCTCGGCTTTACTATTCTCTCCAGTCCCTGGCACCGGAACGGTAACCGCGGGCTTGCTCAAGCGCAGCGGCCATAACAACGAAGGTGATCCGGGATCCATCACTGCACTCACACTGTCACTGACACTTAACACAATGTTCACAGAACACAACACTTAACCGAAGAAGGAACTATGATGAGATGAACATGATCTGCAAAAGAAATGCAATCCAATTAAATGTTACGTACACCTCCTGCGCAAATTTATTGCATATGAAGACTTGCAAAATATTTAAACTATGAGACAATCGACTATTTAGTAACGCGGTTTAGCAAGGGGAAATTGTAAGGTTCCTACGAATATAGTACGAACCTTGAAATCACTTGCCCTGAGAGGATATCGTACCAAAATTTGACTGTCCGTAGTGGCGAAGCTGGCTTATTAACACTGGATTATTAGAATTATATCCGAGTATTTTGTACGAGTATGGACAGACCAATATTTTGGGCCGGTGTCCGCTCGGGTTGTAGTGAAACTAAACAGACACACGACCGCCTCCCACTAACGCCATTGCGAGACTAACTAGGAGTTTAGTGACGAGGCTGACGCGGCACTCGGACGGAGCCTCGGGCCGGCAACCGATCCAACGTCCAATGTCGACACACCGTCAGCTTGCGTAGTACGCGAGCGACGCCACGCGGTTTCGGGACGGGTCTGAGGCTCTGTTGCTGTCTCTTTCTAACATTCTCTTCTATAATCCCTCGGAGAGAGGAAGTGCTATACCATTCATTTACGTTTGGCAATGCAATGATATCAAATCGAAAAATATTATTATGTTTATATTACTGTTTACTATTTATTTCATTTTTTTTCATAATTAAATTATACAAAAAGGCAAGAGAATATTACGAAAAATGATTGTTAGAAGACTAAAAGTTACCCAAGTGGTCGCTTTGAGACGGTAATAGTCGAATATTAGCACACGTGAATTAAAAGTATTTATTACAAGTCCAGTTTACTTTAAAGTCAATAAATTACTTTAAGTTTGTGGCAAATTGCGTAATATTATTGCAAAAATAAACAATTTACATTGCGACATGTTATAGCAACCTAACAATAGCTGATTGGGAAATATCGAAATATAAGTTTAAATACTTTAAGTTGGTTTGTAACAGTTTTAAAAATGAGAATCATTAAAATTGTATTAAATTCCTATGAACGTGCCGTGTGTACGTACGTACGTACGGAAAGTATTTCTAATGTATATTTAATTTAATATTTAATATTGTTTATTCACGAGTCTAGTTAGTTTATTAGTTAGTTAGTTAGAGTTATGGGTCGTTTGTAGAAACTTTGTTAGTATTAGTTTTCAATATGAATATTTACATAAAACAAGTAATTTTCGACAAAGTAATTCGCAAACTAAACAGTCGTGTGTTGCTAGTTTGAATGTTTAAGTTACTTATTGACTGAAGTCTTCCTTAAATCGTATATTATATAAGTTTATAAATATTTCTTCATTTATAAGTACTTATAAGTGTAGTGCGTATGAAGTTTGAGAGGTAGCTTGTGTTTGGATTCTCTCAGCGCCCGCATCGCACCTCGCACCTCGTCGGAGCGGAAGTCACCAAACATGGCTCAGGACGTATTTACTCGTCCCGTTTGAATTTGAAAATACACAGAAAATGTATTTTTAACTTAATAATTATATAAATCAATATCAAATATTGACTAATATTTCTGTATTAAGACTTTTAGGGACATTTTCTTTTTTAATATAACACTATTGGCAACCACTCACCTCGTACTTAATATTCACTTAACAACATGTTTTTTTAATATAATTAAATATAATTTATCCAGAAAGTAATGGACTTACCTTGATCAGATATTTTTGGACACTGTGATGTGACTGTGACACTGCGATGGGTTTTAATTATTTATAACATTTCACAATCTTTTTTGTTCATTGTGCAAGTAAAGTCATACTCAGTACTTGTACTTGACTCCGCGTGACACGTCACGGCGACGTCACGGCGACGTCACGTCACACACACAGTTGCACTGCGAGAGTGTAATTTAAAAAGCTTTATTTCAAATGTTTCATAAAAATACAACTTACACCATATAATAAATGATTTGCTATAAAAAGTAATATCTTCATGATTCGTGTATCTAAATTTTAAACTATCATGATGATATATACATGATATCATAGGAGTACGACGTTGTATGACGTTGTATGTACATAAGAAAACTACACTACACAAAAGAAATTCATAATATAATTTAACCTGAAAATATATGGAGCTATATTTTTTTCTAATATATATAAGGGGAATAAAGCCCTCTTGTGGGCTCTGGAGGCCGGGAGGGGGCAGAAAAAATATGGGGCCTCTGATGTGTAGTTGATTGAATATTGTAAAGTTGCATTTAGGCTCTCTCTGGAATTCTATTGAATAGATGACTAAGTTAAGATTGGTCAAGTTAAACATAAACCAACCTAACAATGGACTCGTCCCCGGACACCTCGTCTTCGCCTCGCTCGTCCCTCAACCGTTCTACAAACGGACGGGCATACATGACATACACCATTATTACATCAAACAAACGTACTCGTATGTCAATAATAAATATATAAAAAAATATTTCGTAATAAATAAAATAATTTTGTATTATTTAATTTACTTTTCATTAAAAGTCTATAATTATTTTCCTTCACGTTAAAGTCGGAACGGTAACGAATGAAGTTTAAGTTAAGTTACTTTAAGTTTAAGTCACGGACGTTACAGGTATGAACTGATATCACACATTATCGTAAACAAATATTATAATATATATATATATATAAAGTTGTAATTGAAGTTCATGACTCACCTGAGTCACACACTCCGGGTGACGCCGGGTGACGCCGGGTGACTCCGGGTGTATGTATGTATGATGCATCGGAGGTGTTCATGTGATTGTTGTACTTATCAAATTAAGGATTCTTTTGTGAATAACGCGGAAACTATTTATTGAATCGGACGGTTTTGTCTGTCTCTTTAGTTCAAATATATATATGTAACAGACTCATGACTCTTATAAACTCAGCACTTCTAAACTCAGTACTTTTATAAACTCAGGATTTTGGATTTGTTTAAATTGTTATACATTTCATTTGATATCATGGCTCATTATCTTGTAACTTAGTCTTTTTGTATATTGTATTTGTTTCAGAATGAAAAGATTCTTAAGAGGAGCGGGACTCGAACCCACTACTAACTAATACCATCCGAATAGCTAATTCATGAAGTAGCATTTTAAATATACTTAAGACGTGACAGGTCGAAAATATTTTATATTCAAGTAATTTTTTTTTTGTGTAAACAAAATCATTAAAAAATCCTATATCAAAAAAGTAACAATACAATTTTTAGCGCAGGCGAAGTCGGCTGCAACGACTGGTCTGTGATTACCCGCAGTGTAAACTCGAATTAAGTCATACATATTTCAGGTAAAAAAATATGATGTAAGTAGTTTTGCCACCTTTTGTATCTCAAACATACGAGCAGTCGTCGTCGTGTCCCGTCATGTCCCGGGAGGGGTCAGCCTCGGATCCAGGAAAAGGACCTTTAAATAAACAGAGAGTATTGACTTTCTGAGAAACATTTCATTGCTCGTATTTTTCCTTCCTCACTAATTGTGTCGTAATATTAATAATGTAAGGATATAATTAATTGAGGTCCATAAGTACCTCGTTTAAGGTCGCCAGTCTATTTTAAATCTAAATTCTCAAGGAGAACTAGTACCTTACAGTATGAAAGGAATCTGTTAGTTTTACCAACTTTTTATAATGTTATATGCCTTTGAAAAACTCAATAATCTGATACGTGATGCTTTGCGAAGAAATAGTTATTAATTAATTTTATATCAAACCGCTGATTTTAACTTTATGTATTTATTTAACCTTCGATATAAGCGAGTGAAATACGCATTCATACTAAATATTCGTAATAAACTAAAAACAAACAAGTGACTAAGATTTATATATTTCTGAAGTACCTAAATGTTTATTGTTTTATATTTTTGTTTGACAAAAATTCCGTAAAATGAGTCATTTCTTCCATTGTTAGCTTTTCACAAATAATGTTCGAGTGTGACGCACTTTTGTAAATGATATCTACCTTATTACAATATCGTATGAGATAAATAAGGACCGGGCCTTGTAACGACCGCGGATTGAACTACAAGAGTGCAACTAATAATTATTTAACAAATCCTTAATAAACCAAGCGTGAAATATACATACATATATATATAAATATATAAATATATATTCTTAAGAATATTGTGGGTTTAAGTGAGGTCTTTATCTAACCTAAAGTAGCACCAAGACATGGCGAACCAAATATGCACATACTGTTAACCTCATTCCACTTCACACATAACGGTCTTTGTATTTTTTGAAATACTCGTACGTTTACTGACTTATCATTTCCTGAACGACGCTCATTTTATCCTAATAGCTAAGGTTTTGTTATATTTTGTGCGGCATCTTAGGCAAATACGATCACATATCCACCGGTGACGCTGTCATGGCCAGTAGGGCTAACAGCAGAGACACAAAAAAAAAAAAAAAAATACGATTACATAAAAATTAAATCCGCCATTTTTATGTAATCGTATTTTTTTTTTTTTTGCGCTGTAGACAAGATCTACCTGTTCTTGCAGCGCTGCTGCTTATTTCAAAGGTATTATCTTTTACACAATTATTAGAAAGAATCCTTCGCCGGCATGTACGTATATATAATAAAGTTCCACAAGACATCTCACAGCTTCCATTTCTTAGTTTTAAAACAAAAGTGTATTATTATAGCATTGAAAAGTTTTAATAGATTCTAGGTTGCTGACTTATTTGCAGGGTTGATTTTACTTACTTACTGTTTACACTGACCCTTTTTAATGTTATAATTGTCGCCTATTTGAAGTATCTATGTCTAGGATAGAGTACAATATTCGTATGTTCTTAGACTAGATAAATAACAACCAACGACGCAGGAAGCTGACGTCGGCCCGATAACGTCCCTATCGCTCTGTGATAAGGATAGTGATGATCGAACACCAAATTGGCGAACTCTGTTTTAAATTATCAAACATCAATAAATCGATGTATATACATATGAAGTGATTGTATGTATATACATATATACATATGAAGTGATTTGTTTGGATTTTCCACACAAAGTTTTTGTTATTTCCTCCCGGAATACCCGCAAGCGAGAATTAATTGTAATATTTACTTACTAACAAATATTTACAAAGAGACGAGTGAGCTAATGATAACAAAACGTTATCTATTCCGCTACTCGAATTGATCGGTAAAATAAAACATTATGAAAACTGTCAAATTGAATAACAGAATAAAACGAAAAAAAAAATCATACGTATGAATTTTTTATTAGATATTTTATTATATATTTTATTTACACGAAAGTGCACATTAAGTGTATTATTGGTCTGATACAGTGTATGTTAATGAACCATTATTTTCCCATTATTCACTAATCACGTACTGTTACCTCATAATCATTAACACCAAAACCAGAGTCCGTGCTTACATTCAGTGAACTGTTTGGTAAGCGCCATCTGTTGACACGTTTTCAAAACTCTGCTCACTGAAACATATTTTTTTCTTTAAGTATAATTAGTCCGGTCAATTTAAACATTCGAAGCTACATAAATTCCCATCAAGCTGAAAATCAGTAAGGTTGTTTAAAATATGATTAAAAATAAAATTTGAAAGTTCCCCATCTTTCCCCTGTGAGGAAAAAATTTTATTCAAGGTCAAAGGTCAAAAAAATGATTTTTTTCGCGATTTTCAGCGAAACGGTAAGTTTTATCATAAAAATATTTCAGACAAAAATTGTAGATCATAAAATAATCTACAAAAAATGTATTAATACTTTTTTTCCTACAAGCCACCGTTTTTGAGATATAACGATTCAAAAAGTTGTACAAATTGCTATCATCATAATATGCACACTTTCCACGCCACCTATGAGGTAGTGTGCTTAGCGCGTTTTTTTTAACGTGGTTTCCCCCGTAGGCCAACTCCACCGGTCAGTTGTGATCCTGTTTAATTTGGAACTATTGCAAAATTTGGGAAATTTGTAATTAAAGCGATGTAAATTAAAAAAGTGGTGAATTTTATTCGTCTAAATTGTAACCGTCAAACTCTTCTCGTTCTTCTTCTTCTTCTTGTTCTTCTTCATTTTGAGTGCAAGTAAATTGCGTCAATAGCGATGTATCCTCGTAGGAATCAAACGAATCCTCCTCTGTTAGTGATTCAACATTGGAGCACGACCGGCCTTAACAGTTTGTAAATGCCAGAGAACAAAACAGTCCGACTTTTTTGCAACCACATTTAGCACTGCATCCCTTTTTGCAGTTGCAAAAAATTGTGTTCAGCAGTTTTTCCGGTGCAGGTGGGAGTAAAGTTTGAACTGGTTCCAATGTATTGTCGACCAACTTCCAACCCCAATCTGTAGGGTCTAGCTGATAACCAAGCCACACTTGAACTTGGTAATATAACCGAAGAAGATGTTGATGAGCAGCAACTGAGGTTGGAGGAAGAGAAGCTAATTGAACTTGCTTTTTATTTTTAGTGTTTGTTGTCTCGAAGTTGCACTGGCGTATGAAGTAAGGGACTGGGTTTCATTTGACCTGATATTCTTATAGTTATAACTTATGTATATTTTATATTTTAAGTATATATTACAATCACCGATAGAAAAATATTTCAACATATATAACAACTGTAGATAAGAGACGTATATACGTGGCGCACTCATGCATATTATGACGATAACAATTTGAACAACTTTTTAAATACGTTATATCTCAAAAACGGTGGCTTGTAGGAAAAAAGTATTGATACATTTTTTGTAGATTATTTTATGATCTACAATTTTTGTCAGAGATATTTTTATGATAAAACTTACCGTTTCGCTGAAAATCGCGAAAAACTCATTTTTTTGACCTTGAATATTTTTTTTTCCTCACAGGGGAAAGATGGGGAACTTTCAAATTTTATTTTTAATCATATTTTAAACAAACCTTACCGATTTTCAGTTTGATGGGAATTTATGTACCTTCGCTCTCATTTTTAGGTCTAAATTGACCGGACTAAATAGTTATTACTTTAGTTCTTATATATAGATAAAAACTTATAAATAGATAAAAAAAACAGTCATATAATATTTATTGTACAGTATATGTATATTATCGGTATCGTACGTAGTACTTTGTGCGCCGGCGTTTCCTTTGAGTCATCTCTTCCGTGTTTATTGACGTCACCGCGGAATTCCTTAACCGTAAGGTAAATGGTTAACTGAATAAGTATTTAATTTTAGCACCTGTATCTTATGTGTATTAGTTTGATAGTAACCTGTGTATGTTGAATGGGTTCGTGAATGGTTCAGTTTCATACTCGTCCCCACAGAACAGTAGCGCCGCAATCGAGTTCTAAGTTGCTAAATATATAATAATAAATTATTCTGCTTTTCATAAGAAGTATCATAAAAAAACCAGACAAGTGCGAGTCGGAGTCGGCCACCGAGGGTTGCGTACAAATTTGTAGGTTAATAGTTCCAAAATAGAATATGTCAGATTTTTGCTTCACAGATAAGGGGGCGGCGGCATTTTTTTAATATTTTTAATTTATAAAAAATATATAGATGTTTTAAAATAACTGCAATAAGCCCTCTCACACGACACCTCTTGAACTAGCAGCTCCTATTTTATATTTAGATCCGCTCTAAGACAATATGTCTATGAACTAATTACAAATGTCTAGTTTAAAAGAAACTACCGTCAGTTTGGATTCCCTCGAGAGTGTCGACATTTGTGTTATCTGTGATGGACAATAAAGTGATCCTATAAGGGTTCCGTTTTCTTTAAGATACGGAACCTCAAAATATAATATTTATTTTATTCAATAAAATTTGACACAATTGTTATATAAGTACGTTAAAGTAACAATTGTTCTGAACTATAAACACGTCAGCTGTGAGTGGCTTATCTATTTTTTGTAACGAAGAATCATCTCGGGAAGGTTTTGAACTTGTGACCCCTGGGTGGCGACCCGGGTCGGTCGACCGCTCGAGGTCGCGGGTTCAAGTCCCGTCTGTGAATATATTATTTAAAAATTAAATAAATTTGCGATATATGAATATTTGACCTATCGCTGTGACATTATTAAAATCTGTGATGTGTGTGAGAGTGTAAGAGTGCCCGGAGTACAAAAGGTGTGTGTACCTTGATCAATACTGCTGAGGCCGTGAAGGTGTCACGTCACATACGACACGTTGTTATAGACTTCATAGAGGAAATAAAGATTATTTAAATTAATTATATCATGATATAAATATTTTTAGTTTCGTCAGTCGGTGAGTCACTCGTGTTTAATCTTCGTGCTACGTGACCGTCGGTTGTTGTTGTATTCTTTGATTGCTGCGTATTGTAATTTTTACCCTAGCTCTCCAAGACAGCCATTTGTCTGGTGAGAGTTGGTACACCTCTGCACCTCCTCAAATTAGTTTTAGACGTTAGCTATAAACAGTATTCTACTGAATTATTAAATGGATGTTAAATACTTCACATAACCACGACATTTAATTAAAAGAATATAAAATATCTTGTTGATAATTAATTTAATATAATTTCAAAGGAAGTCTTTTCTGAATGTTTTAGTTTGTTTGCAATGCTCCAAGAGTGTTGCAGTGGCATCAGCGCCGCTCATCGGAGTGATCTAAATTACTTGAGATTTTGGCGAACCCTTGACCCGGATGTTATTTAGGTCAATGTAAAGTATGAGACGTATTGTTTCAAATTACTCAATATTTATGTAACATGTAATCTATTACAATTTTATAATATAACTAATTGTTTCCCGTGACTTTGTCTAGGTTGACTTCAAAAGGCGTCATTTCAACACACAGAAGCTAGGAAAATAAATTATCTTTCACATCATATTTAGTATACACGTTGTATTGAGATATTTTTTATTCATATAATTGTTGTAGTGCCATGTTATATGTAATGTAACTTTTCTTTGTTAAAAATAATATTTGAAACGCGGTAGATACGTAGTTTAGCGCGTGATAGCTGTTCACAAACAAACGTACACGTTGTTAATCTTTATTATATTAATATAGATATCAACTTGTTTGCCTGACAATGACATAATGTTATATAATATGCGTCGCCATTTTGTAACAGCTGGCAGCGATTTAGTTCAAAGCAGGAAAAATATACATTTGCAAGAAACACTTTCTTGTGAAAACTGCCTTTATGTATTATTCACAGGTGCTGCTGTTAAGTCGATAGTAAAACACGTCTCTTCGTCTGTCTGTGTGTTAAATTGCATTTTTGAAGGCAATGGTAGTAATGCTGTGACAGATTTGACATATACGATATTGTGAAGATCAATGGACCCTGAATTGAGTGAAATTACTCCTCACTAGAAGGCACTGCCGCAGTCTGTTACTTTAGCTATTCGTGTTTTAGGTGGTCCCCTTATAATCCTCCAAGATCAAAATCGCAGAAGAACTAACGATTGAATAATATTAATTAAACCTGTATCTTTGTTTGTTTCACACACACACACGCACACACGCCCTCCGTCTTTTCGAGATAACTCATACATTGATTCATGTTGCTTCCTTGTATTTCTTATTTGATAAATATTGTGAAATATATTTGGTTGTTTGTCACGAAGCGACACACACACACACACACACACACACACACACACACACACATACACACGCACACGCACAAGGACGGCGAGTCAACAGTCTTGGAATAGGTTCTCGGATCGTTTAGTTTTCCTTTTTAGTGTTAGAATTGATAATGATTTGATTAGGTTTAATTTTGTGATCCCCGCGATTTGAAGTATTACAATTTTGTTGTGTATAAATTACAAATTAGTTTTTGGTAGCATTATCACTACGTAATTGATAATTTAACTTAATTCCATTATGAAAATTTATTTTTTTGTTCTTTGTACAAATAAATACCCACCGTTGCGTGTAATCTTGTCCGATGTATTGAGTTGTAAACCGAACATCCCCATGTCGTGATCTGGCAAGAGCTCATCGAACACCAAGGACACAGTCAACTAACGATCATCAATAACACCTAAAGAGTAAGTGGAGAGAAGAATAATCAGACTAGTGTTAGTACAATCTTATTTGTTATTTTGTTTTGTTGCATCTTATTGATGCTTCTCGGTGATAAAGGTAATCCAAAGCTAATTTCTCATAAAGGCTGGTCCATGAAAGAAAGGTCCATGATACTGAGAAGAGTTTATCACGGGCTAGGATAATAAATCAATGAAATAACGTACACGGGTGCGAAGTTTTTATTATTTTTGGCAACTTAAAAGGAACTTTCGATTTCTTAATTGTCGTTATTGAGTGGGTGCATTGCTATGGTGCATCATTGCGGTTTGGACGCTGTCAGTTTGTCGTTACTGTGAGTTTATGTAAGAGTACAAGAAGTTAGTAAGTACATTTCAACCGAGAGTAACTAGGGTTCACGTGACTGACCAAAAAACCGAGTAATAAATATAAAAATGTTGTTGTTCGTTATAAATTCCTAAACCTGTTTTTACGAGTTATTCAAATTGGATATTATATTTGGTTATGGATTCATGTATTACGTCCTGAAATCCATAATAATTGATCGTTTGTTTGTGTGTTTGTTATTTATGACAATAGAATAGATTCTAAAATGTGATCCCCTCGGGCAGGAGAGAGTATCAAAGGTATTAAAACTTTAACGTATATACGCTAATAACCAAATGCACGTACTGTTATTATTATTATTGCATAATAAATTGTTATTTTAATGATATAACATTTTAATTTACATAAATGGCCACTTCAAACTACTAAAACTAAACTTGGTGATTTAATTCGAATTATTCATGTAAGAAATAACTTTGACCTCATTGCAAATTTAATTCTCATTTGGCCTTTACAACCTGTATCAGACTTATCGGTGAGATCGTTAAATAATACCTAATGGATAATTTAGACTAACTATTTCAATAATTATTTAAGAGTAGAAAATACTGCAACTTGTCTTCTATTTATAATGATGTCACGCGGTATGTGATTACTTTCAAAATATATGTAATACATATATATATATAGGCATATTTGGATATTCTGTAAAATTACTTCAACATTTAGTGCAGTTTCAACAACGACCTAGTGCCCTAGATTGTATTCTCTTGTAATCGTTGCGATCTTTTTGTTGAGTATTTAGATTGGGTAATAATTAATTGATTGTTGAATCATGAGTGAACGTTAGATATTACACTTGGTAATGTAATCATTAATTAAAACAAAAATTCGCAAGTTTTTCACAATATAAAAATTAAGTTAAGAAAAGTAATAAAAAATTCAATGACATTTAGAATCTGTCAGGTATATCTGTCATTAATAATTACCATAAAATGAAGTAGGCACCTGACATATAAACAAATATGTTTGTTACATTTTATTTGCGTCCGTTTATAACTAGACAATAAAATTGGAGTTAGTTCTGTTTTCTATGATTATCATATTGATTGAATGAAAGTGGGGGTTATATATAGTGTATCGGACACATAAATACAACGTGTTTCCCTAAATAATTTATTACTATGTACTATGGAGGGTAGAGGTAAGGAGTATCAATTCCATGAATCAGCAAGTGGTTATGGCGCTAGTATTTTACAAACTTATGGCGCTAGTATTTCACACACTTATGGCGCTAGTATTTCTTTGAAGTACAAATTTTAAATAAGTGCTAAACTAAATAGGAAATTGAAAACGGTTGTAGACACTTTAGGAATCCTTTATGATGTAATGTTGTTTTTATTTATTTCCTTATATATAATAAGCTGGTCGGCCTCTTTGGAATGATCTATTAAATTATTAAGTGCAATTTCTTTTACATTTTGTTTGCTTCTGTCTCATATATGATCTAGCTCTCTTCTTCCTTACCTAAACTTTAAATTAATTTATATAATTTTTTATATCTCACATATAACACTTATTTACGAAGTTGCCCTATCCTGTTAAAAAAATTGTCTTATAGTTCTTAATATAAGCCGATATTTAATAGAGTTAGACTACAAGCTTTTATTGTTGCCTAACGATATTGGTAAAAATAAGGTTTTATTTAGAAACTGTATAAAATGTAAGGATCCTTTAAGGGTCTCTCAAATTAATAAGTCCAAAATGTAGTGGTAATCAGTTACTGCGCAGAATTCTCCAGCATGATCGTTGTACGTTAAGATTATACAAATTAAATTTTAGTTGTTTTAGTGAAATGATAGTAAAATGAATTAAGCTGCAACAAAATTTTTTTTTGCTTCCAGGTTTACCACATATTGTTGAGAGTGATAGCGAACACAATTTGAACACAATAAAATAACGTGGTCGATAATTTTTTATTTTATTTTTTTTATATTAAGTGTTTTGGGTCTATTTAGTGTTAATCTCATTATCTATAGTACCTATTTACTGAATTTCAATTATCTATATATTTTAGATTCTTACTTTATGGTTAACAATAATCTGGCAATACACGTTGTCTATGCATCTTGAGTATTGACAATCATGGCGAGCACGTCGAGGTCTGTTTTTCTGTAATATTTCTTATAATTTATCTGTTTCGTTTCGTAATTATTAAGTTATAGTAACTATACATTATAAAGTAACTGAAAGGCTATAGGTTTAAGTTTTAGTTCTAAAAGTCATTCTGCGGAACTGCTAAATAATTAAGAAGTCAAGATTTCTAATATTTTTTAATAAACTTTCATTTGTGATTTTAGAATCGAGGCAAATAAGGTGGTGTGTTATGCTCATCCTGACGCCCCGCTCATTGAGGATTATAGAGCGGGTGACATGATATGTTCAGAATGCGGCCTAGTTGTCGGAGACAGGTAATTGTTTACATCGTAACGTTTATCAGTAGTACGGTAATTATTGCAATACCCGTACGTAATGCACATAATATATAGGTTTTATATGCCAAGGCTAAATATAATTGTGCAAGGATAGAAGTAGCATTCGACAACGAGTACGTAAACAATACAGTGTAAAATAAATGTGCGATTTCTTATTTTGAATTATGAGTGTTGCAAATACTTTACTGTTATATTTTGGTTGCCTTTTTGCAGATTTATAAAAAAGGTGACTTTATAATTGTTAAAAAATTTAAAGTTAATTTACATTACATATAAACTTATTGAAATAAAATGGTAAAGTTACACATATGTTTTTACGTAGTTTGAAAATATGTTGTCTTCTAATAACTTATTACAATAAACTTCTTTTTAAACCAAGTAGTTGTTCTCCAACAAAATAATACTTTGGCTTTGAGAAAAGAAAAGGCTTGTTACTTTTGTGGTTACGGTTTTATAAAGATTGTGGTAATGTCATGTCGGCGAAAACATGGAGAAATACAAACAGAAATAAATTAATGTTACAAAGTTATTAAATACATTTCATGAATTAAGTGTACACACTTATAATAAAGTCAGACAATTTTTTTTTAAATTCAATCATAAAAACAATCATGTCCAAAACAAAACATTTAATTACTAATGTATTAAATAGTCACTTGTCATAATTTTCAGAGTAATAGATGTAGGTTCCGAATGGCGTACCTTCAGCAACGAGAAATCTGGAGTAGATCCATCTCGTGTGGGAGGTCCAGAGAATCCACTGCTCTCCGGAGGAGACCTGTCCACAATCATAGGTCCCGGCCGAGGAGACGCTTCCTTCGACAGCTTTGGAGTATCCAAGTATCAAAATCGACGGAACATCAGCAGTACGGACCGAGCACTTATAAATGCATTTAGAGAAATAAATACAATGGCCGATAGGATTAATCTACCCAAGACCATCGTGGACCGGGCTAACAACTTGTTTAAACAGGTTTGATATGAGCATTGGTCACTTTAATACGGCAATGAATAAACCCATGATGTGCAAAATAGAAATAACATGTGATATCTTAACATCTTACAGGTACATGACGGCAAGAACTTGAAAGGTCGATCCAATGACGCGATAGCTTCGGCATGTCTCTATATAGCCTGTCGGCAGGAGGGCGTGCCCAGGACGTTCAAGGAGATCTGTGCGGTGAGCAAGATCAGTAAAAAGGAGATCGGAAGATGTTTCAAACTGATCCTAAAGGCATTAGAGACGTCAGTGGATTTGATAACTACGGCGGATTTCATGTCTCGCTTCTGTGCAAATCTGGGTTTGCCGAACTCCGTGCAGCGAGCTGCCACACACATTGCGAGGAAGGCCGGAGAGCTGGACATCGTCTCGGGGAGGAGTCCAATATCGGTGGCTGCGGCGGCCATATACATGGCGTCACAGGTAAGATATATACCCGATACCTCGGAGCCCTAATTATATTCCAACTCACTGAGAATACCCGCTTATGTATCCTTTAACAATTCCGGTTCCCCGAAAGAGTCCCAGTTATATCTCAACTTGTTGTGAACACCGGTTTTACACCTTCAATGGTTCCAGGCCTCCGAGGACAAGCGCAGTCAGAAGGAGATAGGAGACATCGCGGGCGTGGCGGACGTGACGATCCGACAGTCCTACAAGCTGATGTACCCGTGTGCGGCCAAACTGTTCCCCGAGGACTTCAAGTTCGCCACTCCCATAGAATTCCTCCCGCAAATGTAAATGTAGTGCTTAGATATAGTTTAGGTTAATTAAGATAATAGTGTATGATACACACACACACACACACACACAAACACACACACACACTAATATTTAATATGTATCCTAATCTGTATCTCCTTGTGATTGTCAAAACGTTCCATAGAAAAAGATACACGTTGAAGAATTTATGTTATTATTAAAGTGTAGTCAGTGATGTGAGTGCTCCGTCTGTGCGTCTGTGCGTCTGTGCGTCTGTGCGTCGCACGTCGCGTGACCATCCGTTGAATATAAGTATTTTGTAAAGATGTTTTTTGTTGAATCTTTCTTGAAAAAAGAGTAAAGTTTAAATAATGTATTATTTTGACATAAAATTGTTATGAAGTGTGTCTGTTCGTATTATATGTATGTATGTATGTATGTATGTGACTGTGTGGACGGGGGGGGGGGGAGTGCACGCCGGGTTAACTCCTTTGACCCTTAAATTTATTAATAAATTATTTCAATAACTTAATAAAATACAAAAAGTATTACAGACTTACAACTACTTCTTTAATAAAGGTATCTCAAAACACAAATACACATGTGTACGGTCGGTTAAGAAATATGTGGAAAATAAAAACCTAACATTGTATGATACTTTTTGATTTATTATACATAATAAATGTACATAACATTGTCGTCTGTGCGTCGCGTCCTCACCACGGGTCGGATCAAATATAAATATAACTTTATTTAATACTGCGTGTTTGTTTATTTCCTAAATTAGTTTACATTTTATTTAATATTTTTTATAAACCCTTTATTTTTTATTTTAAGCTAACTAATAGGTTACCATTGGCGTGTGTCTCTGTGTCTCCAGTATGTGAATGCTCAAAGGTTGTCTTTTGATCAGACTCAGCTTGTCTTCAGTATGAAGTGTCTCCACCAGCTGTAGTTCAAAATATATAAATATATGAATGAAACGAAGACTCCAGAATGTTATCAATTTTATTATAAAACGTTATTCTTTGTAATAAAACTGAGATTTCTTTGCGTTGTTTAAATGTTAATGTGTAATGTTAAATCTTAATGTTAATCATTTAGACACTCACACGCGTGTCTCATTGCATCTGTACTTCTGCATTCAAGACACTCGTGTGTCAGTGACGTAGTGACGTAGTGACGTAGCTGGCCGTGTTAACTGGCGGTGTCACGTGTTGTACTGTACTCGAACTTGTTGAAGATAAGACCCGGAAAGTGCTCTTCATTTTATAAAGAAAACTTTACAACAAATATTTTGTTGGTAATTTGTCCTCCGTGTATTCGATTTAGCACTTCCCCCCCCTACTTACACTAATACATGTAAATATAAATGACGTGTCTGTTTGTATCCAAATTAACATCTTTCACTAAATCCATATGAAAGTATATACGATACATAAAAAATACTTTTAAGAATGTTTCTCTGTCTGTATATCTCGGATAATCTCTGAAACGGCTAAACCGATTTTAACAGGACCTTCTGGTGCGGATAGCCGGTGATGTAACTTTTAATTGTTAATGTGATTATAAAAAACATTCCACGCGAACGAAGTCGTGGGCACAGCTAAAGAAAATAAATCCCTTTGGATAAAAAACGCCTCTAAGTTAATGATATTATATTTGTTTGGTGTCCGTAACTACTACACCCATGATTAAGAATTACTTCATGTAAAATATTTGAGTTTTATTTTTGAAACCACCGGAAGAACATTAAAATAGTGCTATTTCATACAGTAATTACTGTACTAATTAACTACAAACAAGATAGTTTTCTCAGATTTCAGTCTGAAGAGTTTACAGAACGAAATATCAAAGACAAGTGAAAATGAATTTCGAATATTGCCTTTTCTATTACACCTGTTTTGAATACACTTGTACTTTATGTTTGGATGTTATGTGTTTGAGAATCAAAGTCATTATTAAATATTAAGAGCCACATCACATCACATCACCGTCACTCGCGGTCATCACCGGGTCAGCTCGTGAATGCGATGGCAGTAGAATGAAGACAATCATCATATGAATGCCATCAAAGCAAAGCAAAGCAAGTCACCGTTGAGACGTATATAAATGTTATACGGCTGAGATGGAAGCGTGGACATGGACGTGGACGTGGACATGGACGTGTAGGACAAAGTAGTGACTATGTAGTCACACTGTACATTTGGCATGCTGAAAAACATATTATTTTAAAAATTAATTAGCGCAGATGTAAATAGAACCTTTAACTTACGTTTACGTGTGAAAATGAGAAAATTTAATATTAGGTCTAAACACCATTTTATTGCGTTTTTTAAAGAGAATTTTAAAGTCAGACATCAAAAATAGCTCTCTGTATTAACTATTTGTTGTATTATAATAAATACTGCAGGGTCTCGTTTGCGGCGGGTATGTTCTACAGAAAAGCGCGTATAAAAATTCGCATTAAAAAAGAGTTTGGCTGTCGTCAAAAAGTAGGGATACGTTAATTTTCTAAAATTACATAAAACAAAAACAACGAGCTAAAATGAACTTAAAACCACATAACATTTTTTGCAGAAATTAAAAGTAAAAGGCTGCTGAATAAATTACTTCGAGTCGGAAAGAAATTCGTATTAGCTTAAAATAAACTTGTATTCAAAATTAATTCATTTTATTTTATTAAAAAGTAATATAGTTTTAGATTTCTTAACATTTATCGCTATCTGGTAATGGTTTGCTGCGCTTGCGAGCTGAGACTCATGAGAGGAGACTGTCTCTGCAATAGATATTTGCGGTAAAATGGATTTTCACAAACTTCATACTCGTTCTGTGCAGCTCTCTCTTTCTTAGCCTACATGTACTCGTATGTTTGTCCAAGAAATTGCTGGATGAAATACCAGCCGCCCAACTTCAAAATCACACATCAATAAGCCGTATAAAAAGAGATAACTCACAGTATGTTCACATTATTACGAATTGTGCTTTTGATCTCTTAACAAATAATAAAATTAAATTGATATACTTTTAATATCAATCTAATTTTACATATTATGGTAAGACAGTGTGAAAAGGTACTGACAGAAAACATTATAAATCTCTCTTAGTGATATTTGTTATTCGGCGCAAATAATTCAAGACAACAAGACGACAAACATTTTCATATGATTGCATTTTGCATATTTGAAATCAAAGCGGTACAAAATATGAATGTGTTTCAATAAATGACACGACATACGGATACAGAGTATTTATGACTCCTCCCGAGAACACACAGACTAACTAGTAATAATTATCTGAACGAGGGTGGGTGGAGGGTGGAGGGTGGCAGTCACATATAAAACATCCCGTTCATTGTTTTGTTTTGATCTCAATTACCACCCGCGGACTGTTTGTGAAAATTGTGGGATTACATGTGGAAAAGGTTATCATTTAATTTTCTCATTTTCATAAACTTTATACTTTATAGATCGAGTGAGCCTCGTGACGTAATGTGAATTAAAAGTCATTTGTTAGAAACGAATTCTGAGACACCGTAATATGCCTTTATTAAAAAGATGACAAAAAATATACTATATACGTTGTTTATATTAACTTATTCGAAGATAATATTAATGTTGTAATCAATTAAATAATTATTAATAATTATGTTTCAGGATATACTTTTTATCGTCATTTTCACTTCTTTCTGTCTGTTTATGACTTACTTAGTTTTATTGTGTCATTGAGGTGCTGGAGGAGGAGCCGTTTTAGCACTTTATGAGTAACACTACAATATAATTAACTTGACTTTACTCGCCGATGGATTAACCGTTCATTATAATAAAAAAATATTTACAATACTCCGAATTTATATCAGGTAGCTTTATTAACACGTTAATTTTACTCCAAGCAAATATGTATTTGATGGACGTACTTTAGAACCATTAAAGCGAACCGAGATAACAATAAAGGATCCTCAAACTGCTTTTATATCAAACGTATTTAAAACGTTAAGGATATGTGATATTAAACCCGGCCGGGTGACGTGCGCGCTCACCTCAAAATATGAGTGTTTTGAGGATCGGGATCAGTATACGAACAGACACAAGAGGGTTTTGTATTATGTGGTAATAATAAAGGATGGATCCAAAGAGTTTAGTTCTATATTAATTCGTATAAATAATGCCGTCAGGTGAAGACAATTTTATCTATAGTCTAAAGAAAATAGTATAACCCACATACAAGTATGTAACGATGACTTTTATCGGGTAATCGACGTCACGAACAACATTAGTATGGACGACCAATATTGGAATCAACGCAGCCCTTTGGAAGGGACACGTATCGCCCTGTGAAGTGTGAACATGCTGGTTTTGATAAAAATTCATTGATTGGTTGTATATCCTATATCATACGGGACTGCACGTATAACTTCGGTCAACTGCTGTTTTTGGACTTAATAAAAAATATATTGTGAATATTTTCTACACGTGATCAAGCGCGACAGATACTATGTACTTAAAAATACACTATTAATAACAGTCTTAGAGTAAAAGTGAAGTTCGGCTGCGAGTTATAAAAATTAGGCAAATAAATAGAAAGAGTGTGAAGTGAATGTAAAATGCGTCTCGTGTAAAAAGCACTAACGCACGTGTGAGGGTCGCTCACGTTATCTCTTACTGACGGCAATGAATTGCTCGTCCCAGTAGACACGGAACTGACGGAAGAGAGTCGTAATAAGTAACAGTATAATTGTGTAACAGTAAGAAAAAAGGGTTTATAAATATTATAAATTCTACTGAAAAGTCGATCAATGTGTGTCGGACTTTCCCAAATCGCTACGCGCTACGCGACTACGGCCCGGCTCGCGAGTTACATACCGCTTATAAACTGATATTTAGTTCCGCGTAAGCTTTCACGGGAGGTGGTCGTATCGCACTTCTGTCCGTATTTTACGCGTGTTCACGTACGTTCTCATTCAACCTTTAATCTAATTATTGGTTTTAAAATGCAGGGTCAGTGACCCTTATATTAATAATGGGATATTGTTATTAGTAAATAATATGTAGTTGGAGGTTTTCGCGGTGTAAAGTTTCGTTGTTTTGGTGGAAAATGCTTCGGGAGGATGTGATTTTGGAAAAATGTTGACGGCGTCTCGAACGCGATGCGTGCTCGGATTGACCTGCCTGGTTCTCATCCTCGGGGAGACCCGGGGACTCATAGGTATCTTAACACTATAGAAATGAAATATTCCTGAATACAATTATATTTATTTATTTATTTATTTAGCTTCACGCCATATCCCTTACGGGGTAGCCAGAGACGACGGAGCGCCAAACGCTACGGTCCCTGCATACCTCTTTCGCCTCGGCCACAGACATCAACCTCTTCATACATGCCCTCCGGGGGTCCTCATGCTTTTTACGTGACCTTCCTCCAGTATCATAGATACAGTGTTTTCGAAGGTCACTCGAAGCCTCCCCCTTTCTCTCTTACCACTCACTTTTCCTGTAGAAATCTTTTTTACCATTCTTTCATCCCTCATTCGTTCGACGTACCCAAACCACTTGAGCACGTTCTTCTTCATTCTCACTGTAACATCTACACTAGTACCTGCCATTCTGTGGATCTCTTCATTGCGGATTCGGTCAGCTAGGCTGACTCCGCATATTCTACGAAGAGATCGCATCTCCACAGCATTCATCTTTCTTACATTCTTCTTCTGTGTTTCCCACGTTTGGCTGCCGTATAACAGCGTCGGTAGCAAAACCGCATTGTGTACAGCCAAACGTGCAGCTATGCTGATGTTTCGCCGTCTCAACAATGCAGCCAGGGCACCGTTGACTCTGTTACCGGCAGTAATACGCCTTTCCACATCAATTTCGTATCTTCCGTCTCTGCTAAACATACTTCCCAAATATACCACTTCATTCACTTGTTCTATTACCTTACCATTCACGTTGATCTTACATTCTGTTCTTTTTTCATTTCATATTACTGATATTGTTTTTCTCTATTAAAGTAATAACTTTATAATTGAATATTATAATTTGTAATGTTTTAAATTTATTCAATTACACTGTGCCATATTACCATGTGCCAAATGCGCTCCTTTTCAGAAGATAATATAAGGTTTAATTTAATTAAAATAATATCTTGGTAAATAAATTAGGTTTAACTGTTAACATATGTATATTACATTCAGTAATTCAGTGAAGTATTACTTAATCTCCTCTTCTATGACTTTGATAATTGGATAAGTTGCAAAGGGTTGTATTACATCATTTCTGTGAGTCCCGGCCACAAAAAGATTTCTTTTCATGGCTGACAAACTGTCAGTAACAGGTCTCTGATAAATTGAGATCCGATCTCAATCAATTAACTTTTCTGTTTCCGAGTTTGGTTTAAAGAAAAGCTTTATTATCGACTTTTCCTATTACGGATATTTGACATTACTTTTTTATAATGAAACCTAAGTTATAGTGTGTGAATTAAATCTTTGGCTTTTATCATATACTGGATATTGCATAGTGTGTTTTGAACAAACAAAATATTTCCAGGGGTTAAATAAGTCTTTTAAATTATATCCCGAGTTATAAACTTACCGAGATTAACCATTAGGTCATAAATCTTCCCGGTCCGATGACACTTTGTACCAGCGATTGACAGATCGTTCTCTTTAATATAAAATGTTATAATTTGCGAGTGATATAAAAAAAATATTGGCGCATGGCTTTAATGCGAGGGATTAAATATTTTTTATAAATGCATTCTAATGACAAAATGCTTTGGGCGATAATGACTCTTAACAGATATAAAATAAGATTTATTATAGAACCATTATAATTCAATGATGCAAGGGAGATGTTGTATTCAGCTTGCAGTGTTCAGCGGTGACACAGATGTGGACACAATAATTATTTATTTTTCTATTAAATTTCTGTTAACGGTGTGTGTGATTGTCGTGGATCGAGTGCCGGGAGGTCAGTTATACACTGCGGAACCACCTGGTTATAATGTTATTGAGAATCTTTTAGCTTTATTTGATAGTGTAATTGTATAAATTAATCAAAAATATCACAGAACTTGATATGTATCAGAATCTACATCAAAAATATAAGAGTCAAACATTTCAAAAATCCAGAACTAGTATGTGGATTTCGATTTAAAAATCGTATATGGTTATTTCAGGAGTTATTTTTTCATTAGTTCGTGCCGGACGAAGTCCAACCAACATACAAAATCAAAATTACAACTCGATGCATGTTTAGTTAAGACGTGTTATGCAACAACGTGTCATGAAAACAAGAAGCTAATTGTGTTCGCACTCAAATTCAAAGTATACAAATTACATCTGTTATGTTATCACTGCGTCGCCGTGTTGAGTTAAGACGTATCCCATTACCGGCCATTTTTATTTCACGTAACCAAATAACATATTTCATTAATGAGATACCTGATTTCCGCAGCGCGGGTCTAAGAAGGGTCCGCGGAGAACAACAGGCAAATGCCATAAATATTAAGAGGGTTGGTTATTTATTGCATACCAGCTCCTCCTCCTCCTCCTCCGTAGTTTCCTCGTTCGTGTATTTATTTTCATTGTAATGAGTGTGTCGTTCCGCTAATGGATATGTTCTCTCCGCATGTAGGTCAGTGGTACAAAAATGACACAGCTGTCAAATCGTTCCTGGATGATCGCCAACTTTGAAACTTAAACTGATAACAAGTGTACCTAAAATTTGTGAGAGCGTCTGACGGAACTGAAGTTCGGAATTCACATTTGTGCAGAAAAGTAATAAAACTTAAAGTTGAAAAGCGCAATTTGTACTCTGTAATCCTATTTACATTGGAATTAGGAATTTTCATATTTCCAGCTGATTATTTTATACATCGAAGCTATATTTATTAACTAATCGTCAAATATTTCAAACAATCAAACACATTATTTTTCGATTAAATATTCTCAATAACATTCAAACGTAATGTTTTTGAACTGAATATTATATTACTATAACGTCATTAACAAAATAAATAAATAAATATAAATTAGTTGAAATACTTTTACCAACAATTAGTCCACAAACTCAAAAATACGTCGAATGACATTATAATAATGATAAAGAACGTCTATCGTCAAATTAAAATAGTGTTTAATATGACGTTCAGACGCTGACGAGCTCGGACATACATTCTTCAAACGCAACATGTAGTAACATACAATTAATGACGGAGCGCGACTCTTCACTACCAGACAGCGCTTCAAGAACTCCGAAAACATGACCCTTAAAGTTATAACAAGAGATCATTCCGATATCTGTTTAAAGTTACTGAGGATTGTTTGAAGACACTCTAGGTTTATAATTTTCCTATCACAACATTATACTGCGTCTTAATTATTACAGTTCTTACGTTCATCAATCACTGGTAATCACACGTCGGCACGCGCAGGTCATTTGGTAAAAATGATTTATTAACGGTGCTGTTACCTGTTATTGTGATATTTCTGCGTAAAGTGGTTTTTTCGATACATGAAGTATGACAGTATGCAGATCTCACATTTTCTATTATCAGATTAATCTTATCATAAAATATTATTATTTATATGTCGATATCACATCGGATAGAAAGTGAAATCCTGATTACAATTTTAATTTGGAGTAATATCTTTTTGACAAATTAATTAAACAAATTCCTTCATTTATTAACAGTAGTTAAGTAAGACGTTGGTTTAATTAGTTCCGGTGGAATGTTTTCCATTGTAAAAGTAGCCTACGATATTATAAGAAGTAATATAATATCACCTATCCTCTTATTAATAAGTCCTATTAAAACGAGTCATTTTAGAGGTTAACCCGACAAAACAGACAGACAGACAGACAGACAGAAAAATTAAAAATAGCTGTTTTACGTAAGTACAGTATATATTTTCATACGCATTTAGTCAACGGCTGTTAATTTGGAATTACAAACAGACACTTCAATTTTATTTCTTTTATTGTTCTTTTATGAAATTTGTGAATTTATATTATTAACATTATCTATTTCTTTTGAGTGAGGAGTGACAAATTAACATATTTATATCGTACGGCATTATCATTGAGTTAATCGACCGTTCACGTAACACCCAAAGGATCCGAAAAGATAATAAAGAGCAGGCAGGCCGTGCTTATCGGGGACGGGCAAGAAGCGGGCCACATCCTGTCTCACGGCAGGTTGTAAATATCTTTATTAAAGTAATTAACTTCCCAAACACGAGCATAGTTTTTAATGTTTTACCATTATCTAAGTATTTGACTTACATACTATAAATATGTCTCTTATTAAATCATCAATCTCTTAAGTCGGATTAAATGTCAATGGACACAGGTACTTTGCATCTTCCCCCGACAGGGGTGCCACCCTTCTCAATACAGCTTATGTTTTGTTATGCGCTGAATTGATTCCACGTCGCCCTTAAACTTGAATGCACAGGCTGTGTTCAGGTCCATTGTGTGTGAAGTGCACGACTAATGTCTTCAAACCTTCGGATTTTTTTTTCACTTTTCAAAGGGGGAAAACAACCAATTTGTCTGATGACGTCTGGCGTCGGTAGATACGCGGTGGATACGCGTGTTCTTTCGCACTCTCGTATTGAGTATCAAAGGCTTACACTGTGTTTTAGAAAAGGATTTTTTTAAAATTATTTCAACTTAATCATTACTTTAGACATTCTTTAGTTTTTACTATCGTTTTGTGCAATCGTTTTTTTATTAGATAGGGAATTGTGACCCATTCATGTCATAGGGCTTTATAGGGCGTCCTTTCCCTTAATACTCCTAATTGATAGAAAATTGCTCTTGAGTCCATCTATTTAACGTTTGATTTCGACTAATAAAGAGAAGCCAGTTGATTCTGGCCCTTAAAATTGGACCACCATTGATTGAACCTCGAGTGTGTCGCACGTCCCTATATTTTGGCAGTGTTTGCTAAATTGTTGGCAGAACTGAGTTCACTAGCTACTGGTTGTTGGCAATTCCACTGTTTGGATGGTTACTATGGTAACGCTAGATCTAAATTGGAAGTAAGGGGTGAAATCACGTGAGAACGAGAAGAAGATAGTCCAATTGTACGAGTGTAAACGAGATGAAGTAAATAGGGCTGATGCAGTGCGCATTTGGCAGTGTATGGTTAAATTGCATTAGTGTACTTGGACGAACACTCCTTGTTTGCTCGATACATCGCCGTTACGGAGCTGGGAAGAGCTGAGCGTTGAGAAAGGACTATTAGGTTTTATAGTTATGAGTATTGTTGTAAATGTAAGGTTCACGGTCCAATTTACTTTTGTTTTAATTGGGGCCATGAATTCCTTTGTTATCTTAAAGTAACTTCATCTTTGATATATAAATCATCTGGTCTACATAGCAGTAGCTATGTTTTTGGATAAAGTAGCTTGCCCGGGTTTACCCTATTTAATAATTTCTCTAATCCACAAGATTTGTCCGGGACGCGTTTAGACGCGTTGCAAATTAAGACCGAGGGCTACAGAATAAATTAACGAGTTTTAGAGGATAAATGGAAAGTGATATATGTATATTAATTAATTTCTTACCGCTGCTTATTAGTTGGCAGAAGTAGTATTCTATGAAAGGTTTGTTAATATTTGCTCGCAATATTTGGTTTCATTAAAATATTGAATGCACATGGAGCGAGATGATCGTTGTGGATAAGTTCTTATAATTTACAAAATGTAGAGGAGGGCTTGGTTCTTAATTATTAAACAAACAACATGCCTGTGTAGAGAATTACGGTACCTAGGGTTTTAGTGATAATTGCCGTCTGTCCGAAGAAAAATTACAAATAAAACTAAAAGGAACTCATGACAAGGATCTATCGAGACTTTGAAACTCCGAAACAACGAAGACAGGCATCTGGAGATGAGTTTATCACCGTGAAATGGGTCAACTATCTTTTTATGTATGAATGTCAATTACCATAAAACTACGAATACTTCTAATATTAGCATCGGACGTAAAACTTATAGTTCGTTTATTTTAATACCACTCAATGTCTTTTGTCTCGCTGTTAAATATAAAGCCGTCTCAGTCTTCAGTCAGAGATCTTCATAACCGATAATGGCTTACTTATGAAAATTTCTCAATTTGTATGACGCTAGCTCAGCCCACGACTTTGTTCGTGGGAATTAGATTTTTTAAAATAAAAGTAGCCGAAGTTAAACATGAGGCAGTGTAAGTCGTGTTAAAGTCCGTCGCCGTTTTAGACAATAGCCGGACCAAACAGACGGACAGACAGACAGAACAATTAAAAAAAGTTTTTTTATATAACATATATTTGGAATTGCAAACCGACACTTCAATTTTATTTATATGTATAATGTCTGTAATAGGTACATTATATTATCGAAAAGTTTGACTTTACGGGGTATTTATTTGAGTTAAAGAGACAGAATGGAGCCTAGTTTTAAGTTAATCTTAATTATGAGTAGATTATGCATTCACATGTTTTGGAGAATCACTGAAATTGGAAACAGGTCATTAATTCATATGGTGTTGTTATTTATCTATCGACGGCTCGCTTGGACACCGTAGGTGATAACCGAGGCGTGCTCTGTGACGCGTCTGTTTAGAATATCATCAATATTAATGTCCCCTTTTTAAAAATCATTATGTGTTGTTTCAGAAATCGTGGAAGAGCAACGGTGCCACGATTACGAGTTTCGTTTGACGTGTCGCGAGCTGGACACGCACATAGCGGTGCTGGAGGCTTGGTACACCTCCGCAGAGGATTACCGACAGTCAAACGACACCCGGGCCCGCGCCGATCTCATCAAAACAGAGAACGACTCAGAACTGGACCGAGTGTTTGTATACTCGAGCCCTCTTCACGACGGCGTGTATCAGTTGACAAACCACTCCATCGACAACGCCACCAGTGTGAACGGTACGACTGATTTTGACACTGCAGTGAACTACACTTGGGTGAACGATACTTTAGATGACTTGGACGTGGCGGTGGAGTTTGTGAACTCGAGTGACGTTTGTGGAGTTATGACGTTTTTGCGAAGTTACGCGAGTTGGCACGAAGGTGATAAGCGTCGGGCGCCGGTCTCTCGGGCGTCGTCCGTGAACCTCAGAGCACCCCTGAGCTATCGGTGAGTTTGTTTAAATAAACCTCTATTAATAATAAATACTCTAAAATTACCAAACGCACTGCACCGTTGGGTCCAATGCTTACAGGGTGACGTCCCAAAAAGGGTTCAAAAGGTTTGAATGGTTTGGGTATTCTAATACAATTTGTTTCTATCCAAAGAGAACAAACAGTACTTCTAGACAATTATGACATTATTGTGTATTGTTAAAATGATCATTGTCTAATTCATAACCTGTTGATAAAACTGTTATAGATCGAAAAGAATAAACGTGTTTTTAACATAATATTTGTAATAGTGTTTAATTCTATTCGGGGAACCTTAAATTACTTAAGTACATTTTGATATAAAAAAGCCCGCACCAGTTGCTTAAGCGGACGATCAATGGAATTATAATAAGTATTCAACCATTTCGGTAACGGGAACCGTCGGCCCTGTTACATTTATAAATACATTCACAAACGTACATTACGAATGAAACGGTACTAATAGAGTTCATTCGATTGTATCCAATCATTAAAAATAGATTATAATGGTATACCTGTATCCACCACTGTATGAAGTGATTTGTCACTGGGTAAAGATGATAAAGATAATATACGAGTAATTGTTTTTATTTCTTTTATATCAATATTTTAATGTAAACAAAGATGTACAGGAGATGAAATATAAAACTCACGTTTTTAAAATACTTTCGTCTTACAAGACGAGTTAACGACAACATTTCGGAGTCATAATATTAAGTATATTTTATTTAAATTCTACATAGTTTTAATGTAATCAAATGCGGTCCACAAATGACATAACGGTACTTCATAGTACAGTAAGATACATAATATCCTCCAATTGTTTGGTAATTGTGAATCTATCCGGGCTCGAGTCTCTCGAGACATGTCCCATATGGGTTTGAAGGACAGTTGCACAATATAACTGTTGGTACTTAGCGACCGAAACAACCGACCAATCAGAACACAGAATCACATACAAATGGGAATGAAAATTTAATTTTTTTTATTATTATCGAGATTATGTCATCGTTAATGAAAATTTAATTGCAAACGTCCGTTCATTTGAGCTATGAATAATTTACGAAAATAAATATATTTTATTTTCTTTATTTCCGAGAATCTGTTTCGTGTCAGGAGGATTGATAAGATTTAAACATTTGTCTATAATCCAGACTTTAAAAGAGATTAATTAGTTTATAAACGTGATCCAACAACCAATATATTGATCAAAGACTCCTGAAGTATTTTACATATTCGTTGCACATTGACCTTATTAATATACAGCTACACTATAATATTAACAAATGGGTTGAAGTGTTAAAGGTTATCTAACATTTAGTACAAATAAGATAAAGTTTTTAAGTGGTGATTTGTTTTAGAACGCTCTATTAGTTGAAGATTTTTATGGAACTAAAGTTTAAAAATGCCTGGATTTGTCAGCGGCGGTGGTGTTCAGAACAGTTAACAGTTACATTTAATGTTTTAAACCACCGCCAGTCTTAATGATCATAACATTAAATGCAAGACAGTAGTCGTTCAGTTTTAATTATATTATATTTTAAACTTTGAAGTGCTTTGTTTTTTTAAACTTTGAAGTGCTTTTCATTTATGTATATCCGTTACAATTACAAGGAAGTAATGAATTATGTTTTTTTCGATCGATATTGTAATTAGTAATTATTTAATGTGATAGAGAGAAAAGTAATAAATCAAACAATGTATGGCTCATTGACGCATATGAATGGGAAGACACACAGACCGACTAGCACAATAAGAAGCACAATAAGAAGGGAAACGCTTTACTCTAATATATGCTAATACTCACCGTACACTTTGTAGCCGTGTTAACGTTTTTTTAATCAATTTTAGTATTTTTCTGACAAACAATGTAAGGATTAAATCGATTTATTTGATCCGCGTCCCTCAATATAGTGCGGGGGACTAATGTGAAATTCCAGTGTTTGTTTGTCAACAACTTGATTGAATGTCATATAATTCTTAGTTTATCGACAGCTGTACAAATTGCGACACGGACTGTCCGTTCATCTCAATGCTATATATGAGAGTATTTTATTTTTTATATTTCTTAAATTTATTATTATTACATTTTCTGTGACATATTATTATAATTTTGTACCGGATTTTTTTAAATTTGTTTTCTAGTTAGCCCTTGTAAATAATTTTGGGTTACCGTTAACTGGAACTGTGTTACACTTTGCCGGAACGTAGATCACATCTCAGATCACGGTCTCAATGGACGTTAAGATAATTGAACATCATTTAGTTTTATCAATTATGAGGGTCGTTTCGGCGTTTTAATTATATTTAGAAATACAAAACAGAACGTCTATAAAATTACCAACAAAAATATTACAATAATATTTTTGTTTAATGAAAAGATTATATTTGAATTCTATTGTATCTGAGTTTTTATAAAAAGGTACCAATAATAAAGTTGTTATTCTCCTATAACATAATACAATTCAATTACTCGCCCCTTATTTGTTAAGTCGTAATGAAGAGAACAATCGTTTCATCCGGAGATTGTTTACAAAATCTCTTATTAAAACCGTTCCTTTACAATATATATAAATACTAGCAGCCCGCCCCGACTTCGTCCTGGTTTTGTTGAAACTTAAACATTCAGTGATTTAGTTTCGCAAACGGCTACCTCAATCAAAATGTGGTTTATACGACCTCATAATATTTTCTGAATTACCTTTCTAATGATACTTCACACAATATTTTGCTATGAGAAAAAAAATCAACCCCACTTTCATGGTTTTTCCGACATGTTGAACTAATATTGTCGTAATATCGTCAAATTATTCCAAGCCTAAACTTATTATACATTAAAACCTTCCCCAGGGATCACTCTGCCTAATGCTGAAAACAGTATATTTCAAGTTTTCAAGTTTCAAGAAAATTCATTTCGTACTTTTCCAGTTTATTGCGAACAGACAGACAAACATACAGAGGCGGCGGGGACTTTTTTTTTTAAATATATAAGTATTGAGTAAAAAAAATGGCTAAATATTTCGTGATAATTTAAAGAAATAGTTTTTGAGATCTATCATGAGAAATGCACCAGTGTAGTTTACCATAAAATTACACTAGTATTTGTTGGCTTCGCGGCGACTCGCCGTCGGTACGGTGGGAAACAAATGGAATAAGATCTCGTATATTGTAGATCATGTTAAAACTGATTTACATTATTTGTGGGAAGTCGAAGAGAAGCAGGAAGAATGTTTTTCCGAATTTGTTATCAAAATCAAATTACTTTTTCCAAATTTACTCTACGTGACAAGTAAAATGTAAATTTGCGAGATAGTTTTCTCGTGTTGACGGTACAATAAGCTTATTATAAAGATATAATCGGATTAGAATTGTGTTGCAGTGTTTTTCTACATGTGGTAAGAAAAACAAACCTTGACAATCATTGCACAGCTCGGAAAAGAATAGTTGTTGAGGATATATTTACGATTTTTAAAATTTTCATTTTATTTCTTTTCGAATATGTACATCGATGAAAGTGCTACTGTTCATGATTTTGGCGTATTTTATATTTCAAATAGTTAACGGCTGAAGTGTAATCCTAAAAATAGAAGTTATGAGGAAGCTTTCATTATCTAGTTGATATTTATAGAAATTCTGGTAAATAGTTCGTTTGACTGGTGACAATACAGGCGTCAGTCGAATGAAATTTGGCAATATCCAGAGTTACTGTCTAATGAAGTGTAAGTGCCTGGTGTAATGAAGATATTTCTCGGACTATTTTTTTTAAAGTACTTAGTACTCCAGAAACTATGATATTAGCATTTTTTGACTACCGTGCTACTGTAATAGTTATTTATTTATTTATTTATTTTTTATTTATATCTTTTCCACTTTGAATCATTATCAGTGATCACTTGTGTACGTCAAAATGGAAGTGTCAGGAGGGCCTATTTCGACACCAGATTTATCGTAATAAGCCCTTCTGTAAAAGCACTGTCCAACTTAATGTTAAAGCTATGAGGGTTCCAAGCGCGTCCTAGTCTGAGAAGAACCACACAACAAACTCAGCCGGATATATTTTTTTTTATATTGTGATCACTGTTTCACAAATGTCAATCTTAAAAGCTATTTTCGAACAACTAGAACCGTCGCAATATAATGAAAAAAAATAATACCAAAGTTACACCTAAAAATATTAAAATAAGTTTTTCAATAAAATTATTACAATGAAACCGTTTATACTCGCAAAGTGGATCTTAAAAGTACGTTCGTTTCTTTGTCTGTCCGATTGTAGAGTGATATAAGATAAGTCAACAGAGAACAAGGGTTGTAGGTCATCAGAGAGTCTTTACTCATTGTTATGTGTTAACTATCAAATTAGGAAAGATGAAATAGTTCATCATGGCGTTAGAGAAGGAAGAAAAATGACTGAATCTGTATAAATATAAAAGTGAGGGCGCCTTCATCAAAAATTAAAAGAAAGACATCAGGGTTGATGGGATCCCCACGTGATGGCAGATGGTCGTTAAAAAGAGATTCTGCCTAAAAACATTTTAAAAGAAAACCTCAGAAAACCTTATAAAATGTTTCGTTGTACATAAGTATATATTTTTGTACTTTTAAATTGTACAAACGCTTAAAACTCGAGAACAAATTGAATAATTATGATTTTAATAAATATATTTCATTTGTTACTTCTTTCTGACACGTACTGTTATTTAATATATTAAGAGCATAAAGGTATTAAAACAAAAGGTTCCTTGAATTGAGTTTCGCTCTTACATCTCGGCATGGACTGGTAAGTCTCATTACTGGAGAGGACCGCTTCATTGTCTTTGGAACAACACCTAACCTGTAACACCTATAGCATTTATTAAAATACAGAATAGTTTTGGATCCGTTTTTGACATTGTCATTGTGTTAATATTAAAGGTCAATGAACCGCACCGGTATTGTATTGATTAAGGCTTCTAATATGTTACACTCAATGACCCAAACGCGTAAGATATTAAGCTTTGACGGCTTTACATTATTGAAGTGTAAAATATATTCTCCAGACAACATTTAAATACTCTGTTATGTTTTGTCATTTAAAAATATACTTTATTTATTATATATAGTGTTATAATATGGTCGAATGTTTCTTATATATTTCAATCCAACTGTATACACGTTGCAATGTAAAGTTAAAAGCATGCGGGTCGTGTTATGGTACTTGCATGTTAGTATTTTACATTTTAACCAACAGTTTATATTTTTATAAATACGCAGAGTAATAACGACAGCAGTTAAACTATTTATGAGGTAAAGTTTAAGTGTAATATTAATAATACGTGGTCTAGTTCCTTTTTGTATATCAGTGTATAAAAATAATATAAATATGCATATTACGATTAAAAGTATTTTGTATATTAAAAATACATTTAGATTATGAAACTAAAAACTAAATGATTATAATTATATCCATGTAGAAGTGCAATTCATTTCGTACATTTACAACGGGCCCTTAACCGCAATCATAATCAATATTAAGATGTTAAACTGCTAAAATATTAATTTAAATAAATCAAATACTAAATCCCAAGTGAAGCTTACCACAGTACATCCGTTCAGAAATCATCGCTCAAAACACACACAAACGGAAAAAACCTAGAAATCATTGGTTTGGTTTCTGTTCCTTATTAACGACTTCTACCAAATATTTACTATCTACAGGCAGCAAAGTACATATTTGTATAGATGATTCAAGGAGTCATATTTTGCTATAAAATGGTACCTACTCCTAAGTAAAGTTCTCCTCCGCTCAGGATGACTCAAAAGACGCTATTAATATTTGAGTAGTCCCGGGATACAAACTACACCAAGATGAGGTCTTAACTTGCAAAGGAAATATTATTTGAGTTTGAAAGTCTTTCCTTGAAACATTTAAGAAGGATGAAAAATATTTAGCGCAAATTACTAAGAAATCTTAAAATAAGTACACACTTTTGGAAGTCGGTCGTTCTCAAAAATCGTTTATTCCGACCTATTAATTATATTAAAAAACTAACTAACTAACTGACAACTCATAATTAAGTCACGAATAATTTGATGTCTCTTATAATTAGAACTATCAAGAAACTTATCCTTGGCAATTTATACTCTAAGTGTATAGGGTTAAAGCTCATTTCTGTTTGTAACTATACAGGTTATAAAAGTGTCTAAACAAGTCAAGGAAACGTATTTATAAACAGTTAATGTTTCGGACTTTATGTAAAATAATTGTACATTGATAAAGTAATATCAATGTCATACAACATATATCTCATAGGAAATGTATATTGAATGTATATTGGTAACCACCGTCACCGACAAATGTCACGCGACAGACATTTTGGTCACGATTCACAAAACGAAAATGTAATATAAACTGTCTTCCAAATACTGACAGTATTTTATGGTTGTCTCTACATGGGTCGTCACGCGGCGACTAATATGGGTGATTACTATTATGTTAAATGGTCAAAGGCCGGTTCTTCTTTCACCCTCCCTCCGCCCTTCCCCTTTAGAACCCTGCAAACAGATTTTATATAAGTGCAAATTATATTGTAATTGTATCTTTGACTTTTGAATTTTCACACAGCAGTACCAGGAGTCTATGACTCCATACATTATATTTATAACATCTTGTGACATCTTCTGACCCCGTTTTATTGATTGAGTTATAGAATTCGTGACTCCGAGAGAATATAATTATCCCAAAAGACGAATTAGAGGCCGTTGTAAGCGAAGAGCGACTGAAGAGTTTTCGTAGTATTTGAACAAACTCGATTGTAAGAAAGCTTTATTGAGAGAAATTCAATAATACTGTCGATACAATTTTAATAATATGCAAATGAACGAATGAAATGAAATGAATGACTTTATATTTATTGTATCTGTGGAATACCTCTCGACCTCAATATTGAAAGTTCTTTCTTAAATCTTCATTCGGGACAAAGCTTTCTTAAGAAATTTTAATAGGACGACCCTTCGATTCCATTTATTTCGTAAATTCTATCACCTTTATTACATTTATATCAAGGTTTAAATTGTAAGGTAATAATTTAAAAGACTAACGTTTGTTATGGGGCATGTTAAACCTTATAAATATATAAGTTAAGGTTGGTAATTGAATGACAAATGCTGTCGAAGTGAAATAGTTTGCATTGAGTGGATTCTTATTGTATAATATAATGTGTTCCATGGCATATCATCCGTTGAATGCAATCAACTAACTGACAGCTTCTCTTTAAAGTTAGTAATCTTTGGTCTTCGACGTAATAGAATGAAAATACCATCTGCTCGCAGTATTAAATATCAATATGTATTATGTAGAAAGCAATCTTCCCAACAAACCATAATTAAAAAGTATTTTCTTTAATACTTGGAATGGATCTACAAGATGGAGATAGCATGTAAGATATATTGGAAGTTTGTAAGTTAATGTACCTAGCGTCAATATTATTCTGTTAAGATTAACGAGCTTCTCGTGGTGATCGATGTCACGTAGTAAATGGACGATGGAACGCTTTTGCAAATGCAAAACGAACGCGCAGTCCTTCTGTAATCCAAGCAGACGGAGTTGCGGCTCAGCTACAATTAATGAGTGATATTTGACTTGTGTCTCTATGGGTAATATAATAGCTATGTTATATGTTACATAAACATGGCTGTGAAAGGTGTCGGCGGGAGGCCGCGGCGACCGCAGCTGCGGCGAGCCGACTGATGCCTACTCAATGTTTTGGAACATGCTCTAGAGATATCTAAGATATGTTCCAATTATACTTTAAATAAAAAGAGATATTTATTGATTAAGCACAAAAACATATTGGTTTCGAGACTTTGAATTTACTGATATTTTTGTTAGTTATTTTAATTATTATTTAACGATTCGGTTCTGTTCTTCCAGCGTTCGAAGGATCAGTTGAATGGCCGTTAGCCGGTAGCTGTCAGTTTTAGTCCAAAAGAACTCAAAATAGGACGAACTTGTATATATTTTTTCTTTTATTATTAATATGTTTAAAAAAACAATGCATATAAAAGTCACACTGAATGTGGGTTAACTGTTTGTAACTATGACGAACGGCGAAAATAACAACTAAATCTGTTCAGGAACATTTCTCTTAATATCGATTGAACCTCATAAGGTTTCTGCGCCGGTGACGACCGTAATTACATTTGAAATCAGAGCAGTGTCAGACACAAATGACATGTTTTCGCCTTTATTCTATTTAAATAACATATTTTTGATACAATGATTAATTTAATCACTTAAAGAATTCATGTAGTATGTTGTAAGTACAAAACGAGTATATGTGATGAATCAAAATTGAGAAGATGTTATTTTAAGTAAATACTAGAGTAATGTTGGTTACTCGTACTTTTTTAAATGTTGAAGGATAAATCCCATTTGAAGCTGCGGGTATTCAATAGATATTAAACGCAATGAACCATTTCAGTGACTTCACAATAAATATACAACAAGAGACAAAGTATGTAGGTATACTAGTTTTTCCCTACTCTCTTTGATGGTTTCTTAAATAGCTTGAGAACTTTATTTAAATACAACATAATGCATGGCAGTCTGTAGGTATATATCGATCTGAAAATCGCAATTTGGGATTTTTTAAAAATCTATATGTATTGGATCCTCTCATCTTTTACAGCTACTTAGACGTCGTTACTTGCGGAGGTGACTCATAGGTACATGTACTTATAACACATCGGTCGGTCGGTCGGTCGGTACTCTGAACATCGAACTGTTATTAAAGCACTTCGTTTTCGCCATTTCATATCAAAATAAACAAATAAGACTCGTGGTCTATTATATTCTGAGAAGAAATTGATAGCGCTCTATAAACGATATGAGCGAGGAAAAGTAAATACACTGAACCATGTTTATTTCGAGATCGCGTTTCCATTGACGTAGAAAGAATCTACAATGGATGTTATTTGCTAAGACGTTTAGAGATGAAAAAACCACCAATACTTTGAACTGGGATACGAAATGGACGCTTATTTTCCTTCGCCCTTTTATTGAACTATATATATTCATCTGTAAATCAGTTTTTATTAAATAAATAAATCGTGACTTTTAAATCGCCGGCCGCCGCCATTGTGGCTTGTTTGTTGTTCTTGTGTTGTTTCAGTGAAGGAAGCTCTGCGGGTTTCAGTTTTAATGTCGCTACGTTGTGTGTTTTCTTCCACGTCATGCACATTAAATACATTGGTGAATATTATTATGAAAACCCAAAATAAATATCATCGATTTATTTGTCTCTAATATAAGATTGTACATGACTTTGAGTTTTTTCCATTATATATATTTTAATGTAATGCGTAGATTGTTACTATTTCAAACTTCAAAAATAGTTTTAAAATATTAGGTTATTAGACTTGGACTGTATCAATATTTAGAAATAGGTATTATTTTATTAGTTTTTAAAAGAAAAGATTACAAAAAAGTTTCGAACCAATACGAGTTTGATACGATTGATTAAAACAATATTTAAAAATATCGCAAAATATAAAAGACATATGAAATATAAATTATCTAGTATCTTCATTCAAGATGGTGTCTACTAAAAGTAATCATAATGTATTCCAACACATAGCAGAGAAGAAACTTCTAGAGAAGCAATGATGATAAAGAAGAAGGCGCAAGCAGTTTGCACTTTCTCACATCACTATCAATTACGTAGTTATAATTTATGTATATTCCTTATCGATTGTGTACAATAAAGATGATTATTATTAGATAAAAAGCATTGCTTTATATTTTTTAATAAGAGTTACTCATCCACTGTACGAATTGTATCCCTTAATATCAGATGACTGTGCGCCGTCCCGATATTGAATCCAATGCGTACAGACAGCACGGACCTCACTAACTTTAATCGAAAGATTTTAACTCAATTTATTTTTCAAATATATCATTCCGTACAGAATAACACCCTTTTGAATTATGACTTAATTACTCTGGTGTTTTTTTTTTGAAAGTATATCTTTAATAAATAGAATTATAATGTAACAAATTATCATTTCCGTGGAAACACAAACGTATTTGATATATAATACTTACATACTTTTCACTCGACGTTGAAACGCAGTGTTTTTAAATTATACAATACTCTAATGGCGGACACAGTTGTGTTTGTGGACTGTACTACTGTACTCGACACAAGACACGCTCGCTCTCTTTAATATAGGATGCTTCTGTGGAGGACACACTCGTCCATCTTTCATCCACTTTATTTGTTGTTGCCCTTTGAGCCTTAGACGCAGTAATTGTGTATTCTATTTCAATATATATTATATTGAAGTCGCCGATTGGTCCGCCTTCATACATTATCCCGATTCCACAATGAACATTGTTGTTTCTCCTCTAACAGGGAAGCTCAACCTAAAGCTGCTTAATGACGTACATCCGCAACTAATTGGGGAATTAATAATACGAGTAGTTGGATCGGAGCGTCTCCTCTTTCAACAGTGACCTCCGACGGAAGGACCAACTGTGGTCGTGTTCGCTTGGTTTGAACTATATTTATCTACTGGCTATATCTTTGATATATTTGTAAGATTCCTAATTATTATTACTATTATTGTTTTTCTGTGGTCTTAATTGGTCTTAAGATTAGCTTAACCGGTACTGGTACTGGAGCGAGTCAATCATAAATATAGTTATCAGTTTTAATATTAATATTGTTAGCAATCTTCTAAAATGAAAAACTATTAAATATTGATTAACAACGTTATCAACAAAACCGGTGAGAAACCGACGGCCTTCAAACAGTAGAAGGTGTATTAATGAAACTGGTTTTCCTAAGTTGCATAAGTGTTGATCGATCGTTAGATTGTAATGAACGTTATTTCATATACGTAGTGTACCTGGTTACAGACGAGCCGTGCCTGCGACTTACTATATACCTTATGCTTAGTTCAGCTTTTTCATCGTATGCTGACTTCATCAGCAATAAGAATGTTAATATATTATATATATCAATATAAATAATATAACATTATAATATAACATTATTCATTAGTACGCAGGCGGAGTCGCCAACAAAAGCTAGCAAGTAAGTGTTCCCAATATAAAACTAAACTGTAGGAGTTACACAGAAAAAACTCAAAAATGGAACATTCTCAACTTTTTATCAAAATGTTTGATTCGTTATTGATTCTCTTTTTATTCGCACAATGAAAGAACAAATCTTTGATAAAAAATGTTTTTAAAATATCTTGTAGTGCTAAAAAGTAGATGTCGTGATGGTGAGAGATGAGCTTTGTTGAGATCAAAGAAATTGTTGAAATCGTGTTTTAAATAGATATCACCTCAGAGGAGTATATTTCTTGTGTTGTACGTGCTCTGTATCGATAGAACCATTTAAAAGAATGAGATTGTTAAGAAATCTTCTTTGTTATAAAAGATATAATTTTATTACGTTGTAAAATCTGAAGCACGTAATGGCAGAAGTTATTTAATGGACGAACTTTTGTCATTATTTTTCACGAGTCTAAAATAATAGCCGAATTATCTAATATCAAGTAATAAAATGACAATTAGCACAATTACTACGTATAATGTAAATTATTAAATTTAATTACATTTAATATATATTTTGTGGTTAAATTCGATAACTCTGGTCTTGACACATTTATTTGATACAAACAGTTGCTTCAATATCGTCTGGTATTAAGAGACAGATCAAGTAACAGAAGCTAGTTCTTTTGTCCTCCGTTCAGATAGAAGCTAGGGTGTAGTTTGTAATTGAAGACGCTCACGGCAACTCCACGGTTTTTGTTGGGAAGAGATTTAATGAAAACTCTGCTCCAGTAACGTACAGCGTGATATATTGCTTCATATCTTAAGATATTATACGAGAGATTTTATATTGGATGCAAAACATAGTAAAACAACTGTTTTATTTAAATTAACACATATATTGTATTCAAGTTATAAAGATTGTTACAACTTACAAATGACCCTCCAATATCTAACCTTTACCCTCTCGACTGTAAACAAAACGAAATAATAGACACTAGTGACCCACTTTGACTCGAGTCCCTTCATGAATTAAACAAATATGACTTCTGCTTGCAATAAATAAAGCTGTCTACACACTGTGGGAACGCACACACACACACACACACACACACACACACACACACACAAGCGACTATAGACATCTACACCATACTGGAGTTTACATCTTTATGGTCATATATTTATTGAAACCGTTTTATAATGTGATAATTGTCTATTCAAACGTGCGTGAAATGCCTCCTTCTATAAAGATAATTTGAATTTGAATTTGAATTTGAATTGGAATGCCGACAACTATGAACACTTCCCGATCTGTTTAAGTAAAACAGTAATGTAGGTACTTAGTTTATTTACTGTTTTTTGGATGTTACCTAAAAATACGTCGGTTATTTTATCATATTTGATATCACTCTCCTAAATATTTAATTAAATCTAATTAACATACCGTGATGGTATAAGCTCTTATACCACACACTTGTGTGAAAAATATATATACATTAAATAATATAATAATAATATGTTTAAAATATTTTAAAGACGCGTAAACGTCTTCTTGGAACAAAAATATAAAAATATCAATGTTAAATGAACTAAAATAACTTTTATATTTATTTAAATTACGTATTCAAATAACTATTTGTCTCTAATTGGTTATTTATTCTACTATTACAAATCTAAAAGCAAACGTGTCGGGATGTCACGTATTATTTAATACCAACTTTCATTGTATAAAAATTATTAACATAAAATCAAAACAAGCAATATTATAGATTTTAATCGAAGTCTCGAATTACACGAATTATCAATACTCGTAAATGCAGACGAAATTGCTGGCAAAACTAGTATGTCTCAACCTTTTTTTAATAGTTCCATTCAGAGGTTAAATGTAAAAGTATACAGGCATAAATCCGTAAAAACATTGTTATAAAAAACTATTAAGTTTTAACTTTATTTCGCGTTCGTGACATCCGTGCAGCGGAGGCTGCGTCACGTTCACTTGAGATCGATATCCCTACAAAAGATTAAGGTAGAGACTAACTATTGCCTGCAACTTCACTTCAACGTTGATGGACAGCGATCAATCAATCAAACACTTTCACAAAAAAGTTACATTTACGTACTCGTAAAACACTAAACACGAGAAAACACAAGTTTTTACGTAAGTAATGAAACTGAACTAAGTCTCACTAATGACTGAAATCGATAATCGATCTACAAATCGAGATTACAACCTCAGATGGTGCACATATCCAATCCACGGATCGAATACTTTTGGTCAAAGGTTCCGCTTGACATACACGTTATTTATAAGTTACAGATTTGAAAGTAAACTTTTTGTTACTTGCTTACTACTAGAGCTTGATCAGGTCTTAAAGAAAAGCATCGCTTTATCGTATATCTAAATCTCACGTCAAAATACACTTTGAAAACACACGCCGGTGTAAATGTTTCATTGTACTGCACATAAATAACGTGCTAATGTAATGCGTATTAATCGTTTCAAGATATTTAATGTTCAAACAAATCAAAAGGAAAGTGACTAAAATTGAAATTCCAAGTATCTTTGTTGAAGTAGTCATTTACACACACCTTTGAATCGCTAATTATCACATTATAAAAAGTTCAGTGTAGTCAGTGAATAAGTACCACCGGCTCGGAGTGCTGCTCTGTTGAAAACAGCCGTCCAAGAGCAGCAGTTGCTCTTTCTAAAAGAAATTAACAATGTATAATAAAATAAATAATAATAAATTAGTTTTTATTCTTACAATGATATAAAGTGTAAAGCAAGAGATAATTAATGTCCATGTTCACATTCTAATATTAACACATACTAACAAATTAATTGTTTATTTTGACGTATAAATCAGTTCGTCTTATTAACATCTGTTGTAAAACGTCCGAGGTGAGTGACGTCATCATGATCACATCACGTCGGAGGCAGCGGGGCGTGCTATTGAGATGTCAACAATATAATAAATTGTTTTAATTTATAAATTAATGTTTATTATTTAAATTAATTTCCTTTACATATGAAAGTTTCAAATAAGTGATTACTTTAAAAATAAACCACAGTTAAAGAGACAACTATAAAGTTTTTTAATTAAAGGGACACAGACAGATCGATGACGTCACTCCTATGTAAACATTACATTCCGACGATATTTCTTCTTGCAAGTGTTTGATTTGCAAATATCAGTATGATATTATGTTATATATATATATATATGTTATGATAGTTAATAGTATGTGGAGATATGAATGGATGGGTTGGAACCGCGCGAAGTGGTTACGAAAGCGTGCTAGGCAAGTACGGTGATAAGAGAGTAAATGAAAAGAGAAAAATTTCTTTGTAGCAAACACGATCTTTGATCACCAACAAATTCACATGTACACATGGGAGCGAGCGGAAGAAAGAAGTATGATTGATTTATTGCTAGTGCTTCAAGATCCACCAATCAGAGAGGAATATCAAGAAAGGGTTTCCAAGAAGCTTGAAAGCTGTGATTCTGGAAATGAAAGTGTTGAAGTATGCTGGAAGAAGCTTAGGATTGGTATGGTGAAAGTAGCGAAAGGGGTATGTGATAAAAGGAAAAGAGGTTTTAGTAAAAAGCGCGATGAATTGTGGGATATTAAGTGAAAGACGCTGAAAGGTAAAGAAGAAAGCATGGCTGGATTATAAAGCCTCGGGTAAGGATAATGAGGATGATGAGAGAGATAAGAAAAAGAGAGTACAAGCTGCAAAAGCACAAAACGAAAGCACTTATAAAGATGAAGCGTAAAAATTCTGAGAGAGAAAGGTACGAAAAATTGACGAACAACTTCCTGGAAAACACGAAGCTTTTCTGGCGAGAATTTAGTGATTCCCGGGGTTGTTCGGTAACCTGTAGAATGAAAGGGGTGCTTTCGAAGAGCGATGAAATTTTAACCGAGCAAGCACACGTTTTGCAGCGGTGGGCGGAATTCTACAAGGAGACGTATGACTGTGAGGACGCCTCGGCCTCGAGTACCAGCGAAATGCTGAGTCCCGATGTAGCCGATGGTGAAATCAGTTTGGAAGAAGTGGAGAGCGCAATTCGAAGCCTGAAATGTGGTAAAGCTGCGGGAGCAGATGAAGTTACTGCCGAGATGATCAAATATGGTGGGCCACGCGTCTTGGACTTATTCTGGTTTTTGTGCAATTTATGCTGGAAATCGGGGGCGGTCCCAGACGATTGGCGAGGTGCAGTCATCGTACCTTTGTATAAAGGCAAAGGTTCATAGATAGACTGTGCAAGCTATAGGGCTATCAGTTTGATTAGCTTGGGCTGTAAAGTTTATGCTAAAATATTAGCGAGACGAATGCAAGAGAGATCTGAAAGGCTATTGTGGAAGGCCCAAAGAGGCTTTTGACCTGGAAGAGGGTGTATAGATCAGATCTTTCCCCTCCGAATGATCACGGAAAAGTTTTTGGCCCTAAACCAAAAGGTTTTCTGTGCCTTTTGTGGATTTGAAACAGGCTTTTGACAGGGTTGTGGGAACGAAATACTGGGAGATACTGCCCCGATACAATGTGAACGGACCCTTGCTACAGGCTGTAAAGTCTCTTTACAGAAATCACTCAGCCTGTGTGCGAGTAGGAGCTGACATGTCGCCCTGGTTTGACATCCAATCGGGTGTTAAGCAAGGTTGCGCTATGTCAGCTTGGTTGTTCAATTTGTATTCGGATAGTTGCCTCCAAGACGTGAAAGACAGTGACATGGGAGTGAAAGAAACCTTAAGGTCAATTTCTTGTTATGCTATGCAGACGATGCAGTGCTCATTGCATCATCAGAATGCGATCTGCAGGCATTGGTCACAACTCTGAAAGATGAGTGTGAAAATATTGGTCTAAACCTGAATGCAGATAAGACGAAGGTTCTGATATTTGAAAGAAATGAAGAAAGAACAGAATGTAAGATCAACATGAATGGTAAGATAATAGAACAAGTGAATGAAGTGGTATATTTGGGAAGTATGTTTAGCAGAGACGGAAGATATGAAATGGATGTGGAAAAGCACGTTTGGCTGTACACAATGCAGTTTTGCTACCGACGCTGTTGTACGACAGCGAAACGTGGGTAGCACAGAAGAAGAATGTAAGAGAGATGAATGCTGTGGAGATGCGATCTCTTCGCCGAATATGCGGAGTCAGTTTAGCTGACCGAATCCGCAATGAAGAGATCCACAGAATGGCAGGTAGTAGCGAAGATGTTACGGTGAGAATGAAGAAGAACGTGCTTAGGCGGTTTTGTATCTACGATACTGGAGGAAAGTCACGTAAAAAGCATGAGGACCCCCCGGAGGGCATGTATGAAGAGGTTAATGTCTGTAGTCAAGGCGAAAGAGATATGCAGGGACTGTAGCGTTTGGTGCTCCGTCGTCTCTGGCTACCCCGCAAGGGATATTGCGTGAAGATAACTAAGTAAGTAAGAAGAAAAAAAAGTTTGCCCAGAGTAAATATTACGCCACGCCACGCCACGCCACGCCACGCCACGCCACGCCACGCCACGCCACGCCACGCCACGCCACGCCACGCCACGCCACGCCACGCCACGCCACGCCACGCCACGCCACGCCACGCCACGCCACGCCACGCCACGCCACGCCACGCCACGCCACGCCACGCCACGCCACGCCACGCCACGCCACGCCACGCCACGCCACGCCACGCCACGCCACGCCACGCCACGCCACGCCACACAGTACATCACTACCCGTAGAGTTACATTAGTCATGTATTGACGTAAATGCGGCTATTTATATCAAAAATAAAAATAAATTTACTATACATAAAAGTAATTTCACCCGACAATATTGATTCATTTATTAGAGTTTCTGTTTTACAACGGTTTATTCATAAATTATAAATCTCCGACGTAAACAACCGCCTGTCAAAACTAACCAACGAACGCGTAGATATTTTGCTATTCCATAAAATAAACTATAAATTAAAATCTCGGTGTGTCTGATGTAACTTGTGTATTCAAACATTGCGTACGACACTGCTACAATCATAAACTACATATTATGAAAGAAATATATTTCTTATACGATCTATAAATATTTGTAAAATAAATACTTCGCGAGGCTTTCTCTCGACGACTCCTCGTTGACACGGCTCACTGAAATTACTGATCCTTGATACTAATAGTTTGTGAGTAAACCTAAACCTAAATATTGTTAAAGGAAAGTCCTATAAAAAAACCTATGATATTTTTAGAACCGCATTTTGGAGTACAAATTATAAGAAGAAATTAGTAGAAAGAAAGCCACCCAAGTTATTAAAGGAAATAAACTAAATCGAAAGGTACTTTATTAAAAACTCAGCTCTGGTATTGAGCTCCAAATCTCTCATTAATAAAACATGACATGGTCTTACGAGTAGACTGCAGACTGATTAATTATCAGTTCATATGAGTTATTGTGCATCTCAGAGTAATGATTTTCTAATCATGACTTGGAACTTAAAGGTCTGCTTTTACTTGTAATATGACATTAACAATCATTGCCTCAGATAATAGTTTTAAGTTACAATAATTAAAATGGAAATGCCGGTTTGTAACCTGATTCGCTCAGCGTTAGATGGTTTGAGTTATTTGTCCATGTTTTTTAAAGGACTAACATTGTTTGTACTGCCAATTTAGGTTCAATTACATCTATCATTGTATCGAGGCGATAAAATCACAATTTCTTTTTCTCTCTCAGTAATGAGTGGTTTGCGTGTTTGGTAATTAATGTCTCGGTAGCAGTCGGTGACAGGTCAAGGTTGAACTGTTGCTCACTAAAGGCGATTAATTAAGCAAAAAGATTAGTATTTATATTTTTTTAATTTTCTTTATAAAAGGTATGTGCTTTTTTTAATACGTAAAATCAATTTTAAATTTTCGTATTTGTTTCCCGCGCGTGGAATACCTCCAGGTTTAACCGCTAGTCTTAAAGAAAACTATAGTAAAAGGCTGATATAAGTAGATGCAGAACTTAACATCAACTAAACTATTCAAATTCACCACTTGGTAAATTAACCAGCTGAAGCATTAATTAGGAGCCAGGTATATTTCCATCATTCACGGATGTGTAAAAGTGTTTTGAACCGATAGTTTATATTTACGGGAAGAGGAGATACGGACTGCTGATGTAACGAATGTTCGCATTGGCGAATATTCGAATATTTTTGCATATTCGCATTCGCAAACTTTCGAATATCAAAAGAAAAACAATTTGAGGATAATAGTAAGTTAACAAAATCAAAATTCATTCATATCTTTAATAAGAAAAAGTAACTTAATCTTGTAATCACATTATCAGTCGTCATTTGGTATTATTTTGGAAAAATTTGGTTGAACGAGACTAAGACCAAGACAGCTAAGTGCGCTAAATTTAAACAAAATGAAATTCATTGCTTGTCTAGAATGGATATAAGCCATGGTTGTGGTATCGGCCGGAGATAGTGTGGACTTATTACTATACTTCTGTATTAAAAATATTACTTTATAGACTTTTTTCCCTTTTTTAATAAAGCACACATTTGATACTGATGTTGAATTTAAAAAATAATATTAAGCATACATTTCTGTCTGTATACATCACAATAATGAACTACTTGTCTTCCGGGACCTTTAGAACACTCTTGACATATATTTGAAATAGCGCCCTCAATGGGTACTTTGAAGATATTTTTGGAATCAAGATCTTTTGACCTAAATTATAGTATTGTAGATAAAAATTTAACTTCTTCACTTACAACTCGACAAATATCTTAAAAATAAATAAACAATAATGTACAAAATACCGGATGCAATGAATACTTTTTTAGAAGCCTTTGTTTTGATACAAATGAGTGTTAAGGGACGATAATTCTAATTTTATTCCTTTTTCCTCCAATTCCCTCTTTATTTATCATCATAACGTGCAAACCACTCAGCAAACCACACTTAAACGAATTACACGCTCCTTGAGTTAATCGGTAACATTGTTATAAAAACGATTTATCATGTAATTTATGTTTTTGTAGGTTTTACTGAACCCAGGTGAGGGGTCCGACCGGATGTGAGCTACGAGTGACGTCACTCCACGTCACGGCCGGATACGGCCATTTTAAACGTCATGTTCCGTTTACGAGTGCACGTTAAATTAAGAATTTGTTTTATTATAATAAAAATAAATATTTGATATTGACATTTATTTGCGGTTGTTAAGATTATTTGATAGTTTGCGTTTTCGCTTTTTTAATAATAATTTGAACTCAATTGAAATATATATATATATATATATACATATATATATATATATATATATATATATATATATATATATATATATATATATATTTATTTAAGTAACAGCTGTTCATAGTAATAGTGATAGTTTTAATTTTAGGGGCACTTTAAGCATTTTCATCACCCAATAGTGCGTGTAATTGAAGCTCCAGGTGCACCCTTATCTCTAATTATACAAAGATCACTAGCTCAATACCACTTATGTCTCAAATGTGCCATATACGGCTTTTAACGTAATAATATAATAGAAAAATAAAATACTCTTCATTTACATTATTCTTGACATCAATAACAATGGCTTAAAAACGATTTAGAATTTTATTATTTAGTATTTTTTATCATATTTTGACAACCTTAACGTGTGAATTATCGAAAAGAATGTATGTCTGTGTGTCTGAGCTTCTCCATTATTCATTTCTTAAGAGCATTACGCAATTTAGTACAATTTGGCTCTTTAGGTATCTTGACCCGCCGGGAACGACCCGCCATTTAGTAGAAGCAATTTGAGAAAATATCCGTCCATGTTTTAAAAACTCTCCGAGTTAGTTTACTTGTTTACAGTCAACCAGTACTTATTGAAAAGCTTTATTTATTAAAGATTTGTTAATAACATTTTAATAAACAGCGAAGTGCAGTACACACTTCATATCCGAATGGGGTTTAATTCATAAATCATTCGTTGGGTGTTGAAGCAAATCATTTCCTTATAACCGTGATGGGTTCAGGACGACGCAGACTCGAGACGGATTATCATAACTGAGGGCAACTTTGTACTTTAAAATATATTTTTAATGTTTATAACGAATCGCATAAATGAGTGTATATATAAATATGGGTGTTAATATTGTTTCATTGTCTCATGTCTGCACACTGTTATGTAATTTTTGTTCTCCGGTAAGCGGAAATTAAGCGATGCTATCTCGCTTGTAATTCGTGTGCAGCTATTGAAGAATGCATGTAATTTCGCTCCGGACTCACTGCGCAAAATATAACTTCATGTATTTTATATTTGTATTTTCAGATTACAGTTTAAGTAGATATTGAATGTTGTATTATTAAATGATTACGTGAAGGTGTTCGTTATTATATATTTATTCTCTCCACGTACTTTATCAGTGTTACGGCGCTGTTTTCGTTAAATAAAACAAAACAGGCCGTCGTCTGTTACGTGACCGACATTGCTATATATATTATATTAGACATCGTCAGTGTCGGATTATCATCTATAGATGTAAATAAAATTGACGTGTGTTTGTAATTCCACTAGCAGCTTTACACTAAATGCATATGAAAATATGTGTTTATATAAAAAAATAAAATAAAATGGTACTCTGTCTGCCAGCCTGTTGCGGTAAATCTCTGAAACGGCTGGACAGTTTTTGACAGTACTTTCACTGTTATAAGGCTTTAGGCAACTTTTGTGAAAAAAACATTATGTGTCGCGAACGAAGTCGTGTGCACAACTAGTATTATATAATAATAATAAGTATACCCGACGTTTATTCATAACTATAGTATTGCAAGGTTTTATAATATTATAATATATTATACTGCAGTCCCGGGAGACTGTTGTGATAATTAATTAAGCAAGTTAAAGAGGACGTGATAGTTATTTTATTTTAACTCGAGCTGGGAGTCATTTTACAGTCGGGAGCTTTGAAACATTCCGTGGGTTATGTTAGCGCTACTTTAAAAGAAATATACTCTCAGCTTTTTGTGAGTCTCGGGATTTTCATGAAAATTTTCCTATGAATTATAATTGTGAATACAGTATTTGTTTTATTATTCGTATTGTAAAATTATGTAATTCCAGGTGCACTGGAGTGAACCACTGCAGCTTCGTGCTGGATGAGGACTATCCTCCTTCCAGGAGCTGGTCTCCTGGAGTCGTGTTTGTTAAATACGCGTGTTTTGATGGTAAGCATTTTTTTATCTTTTAGGTAAATTTTGATTTACTTTCTACATTTATTTATGATTTTATTAAAATGTATATGAAAAATCTAAACCTATCTAATCTAATCAAATCGTCTTTCTGTTAGGCGACATAATGTTACCGGTTAGTATGTTCTAAAGATGTCTCCGTCGTCGCTTGGAGAGTAAATTTTTATGATATTTATAATTCTATGTAATGTACCTAAACCGAAATGACATTAATTTATTAACAAATTAACCAGATTATTATTTTGCGAAAATCCCCTGACTATTTCATCCGTTTTCTTTATCATTTCCTTGTTTTTTATACTTGTGTTCTCACTGCAAACGGTGACGGGAGAGATCTATAAGAAGATAAGTAATCTTTACTACATTGTTGTTTTGTTTTATTATTCGTGACTTTTATCGGCACATAAATAAATAAATAAATAAATAAAAAATATTATTATATTAAAAGAAACGGTTGCACCATACATTATGACCTTTGACCCTTGTCGGTCTGTACGTTGAAATATTAAATTAGAAATCATTTATATAATTAATAGCGGTTAATGCAATATTATGTTTCATTAAATACCTTTCCCTTAATACGTTAATAAATCCTATCCGGTACATATCGCCGGTGGTCCAACGGGAGATACTGCTATCGGGAATACTAATTAATGTACGGACGTAACTCATGATTTACCAATGGTTGGTTTAATCGAAATTATAAACTACACACATCAAGCGAGGGAAGTCGCTGGAAACATATATACTTAGCTCTATACAAGCACACAAATGTAACTATTTTTAATGATTATTTTAGAAACAAAACTATATTAATACGTGGTGTTTAAAATTATAGATTTTTCTATGGTATAGGTTTTACTTAGATATATAAGAAATATAAATTAAGCTCCTTCTCCTCCACACCACGTCCCTGAATATACCATGGCAGCAGAAGGCGTGCGGTGGACGCCGGCAGACGTGACGTCACTCATTGAATTCCTACTAACACACGCATGTGCATTTGAATGAATCGATTTTGGGGTAAAATATATTGTTGTGGGCGACATTATTGGGGCATTGTGTTAATGCGTGAAATATCAATAACAATTGCCGCTTGGGGCGGTTTGAATTATATATTTATATGACACCCGATACAATTAAACTAATTTTATGTTCTCGGCCAAACGGCCTTATTCTAAACCATAGATTTATCAGTTTCAAGTAAATGTTTATAAATTAAAAGTGTTATAAACAATTTTACCGCTGTCACCCCTTAGGGAATTTTAAAACATACAAAAGGACATGTCACTCTATTTGTTCTGTGAAGTATTTGTACAAAGTTTCAGGTAAATCCATGAAAGAAAAAATTAATATATTATATATATCTGAATATTCCTTCTCACTCCCTTACGTCATACAACCCTTATGCAAAAAATAAGTATGGTTTTGTGTGTGCGGTGACGTCACAGTCACTTTGCCCTTTATATTCTTATTTTGGTTTATATACATATTGTTTGATCATTTATAGATTTATTTAAATCATAAATATGTACCGACTAATAACTGATAGTTAAAGCACGTGAACAATGTTCATAATTTTACCAACAAATATTTTAGTTGTTAAATCATTCAATTCACATTGGGTGTAGTTTGTAGATATATTATTTACAATGTTTAAGAAACTCAGTAGAAGACGGATGAGCAAAGTATAATAAAGTTACCAAAATATGTTTGGTGTTCGAAGAACTGTCTACGGAATATATATTCTCTCGAATCTGGTTCGACACGATTCCCGATACTGGAGGGATTTTCCTGTCAGTTGTTAGCGGCACGTGCCTTTTGAGGGAGTTATTTATCCCACCGGGATAACGAGGATGGTCTGACGCTTAATATTTTGTTACTAAAATGTTAAATAATTTATTAAACGATCCGAGAAAGATATTTATGTACTTATAGGATTAAATGAGTATCTGGTTTGATAAATATGTCTACGTGTGTTAAGTTAACTCAAAAACGTACAGACAGTCTCTCGGATTTGTTTTAATTATTATTTTACTTTATGTGCCTGTGTGGTCAGGTTTATTAAATCGTTAAATTTCATCTCTTTCATAACTACGTAACACGTGACTCTGTATTACATTAGCGATTTGAGATTTGCGTTCCCCTTTGTTAATGGCGAACCCCAATAACCGTTATAGGGAGGCCTCTTCCGTCTTTTTAATTCTTTACATAAAGTGTATTTGGGCTCCTCAATCGATGGGCCATGTAGCGCTGGTCTTTGTGCTTATCGATACAGTGGCACGTTTACCCCAAAATCTAAAATTAAGCGTGTAGATGTCACGCGCCATTTTAGATGTGAAACATGAAAAAACTTTTTTTGTATTAAAACTTGTGATTTATGTTTCTTTATTCAGAGATTTGATATGTTTTTTTTAAATACTATTATGAGATAATCAATTATAGTTTTTGTAAAATAGAAAAAAAAAGTGAAAATATCTGATTTTTGGACTTTGATTTTGTATTAACGTTGAAGAAACTTGAAGAGCTTTTGTCTAAAACTTAAAAGGCTTCTATGTAAATAAACTAACTAAAATAATTGTATTCAAAACTGTTTCTCAATAACTATAGACATAGTGAGTACCTACACCGACGGCAGGACATTAAAAGATCAAGAACCAATTTTATAAGAAGAAATGTAATTACATATTATTTTTGTATCCATGGCTTTTTACCGCTTCTACTAAAATCTTTTTAACCATGAAACTCGAAACACTTCATTTTACTTTGAAACTAAATACAACACATTGAAATATAGAGTTTCTATGGTAAAATTGTCTATCCGTCCACCGCGGCGTTAAACATTCACGCAAAAATAAACGTATCAAATTTCATTTCAGTTTATAACTAAACTCGTAAATAACTATTATAAATATTTTCTTCTGAGATTAAAAAGTCATCAAAGCACATGTCATGTCATGTCTTGGTCGCAGGGAATTAATAGAAAAGCTTCATAATGTTATGTCACTTTACAAATTCTCACTAATACCATAACCGCGGTCTGTGTGATCCGTCCACACACCCACACACCCATACACCCACACACCACACACCCACACACCCACACACCCATACACCCACACACCCACACACCCGCCGTAATAGCCAACGATTAACAAACCTCAATACTAAAAGTATTGTAGACTTTTTGTTTGTTTATTAATTATATTATTTTATGTGTTGTAAATTAGAAATACGTTTTTTTATCCTCTACATATCTATCTATTTGTGGTAAAAGAATAATAAAGATAGGTAAGAGATAATAATATTTAGACTAGTTTCTGCTCTTTTATTTGATACTAGTGCCCACGACTCCGTTCGCGTGGATATATATTTTTTAACAAAAGTAACCTTTTTAACAAAAGTAGCTCAGGTTACTTTTGTAATATCAGCTATACGCCAGTGAAGGTCCTGTTATTACGATCTTGCTGTTTCAAAAATTGTAATGTTAGTTTGGGATTACAAACAGACATTTCAATTTTATTAATATGTACAGATTAACACGTTTCATTAACGTGGTACGTACTGACACTTTTTATTATAACAAAATTATTATGGTATGGCTGTTGTAGTTACTCATACTCGTAGTGTGTACGTGTATTTACAATGTAATGTAACTTTATTTATCTTATCTTATCTTAAATGAGATCTACAACCAAGGAATGCCCGTCGATAATAAGTAATACATTATAATTTTAAAGGGATTTAATACTAACTAATTATAAGCTATTTATTGTACATTTTTAATTTCATATTTTTATTCATGTTTTATCAAAAAAGATGTTATGGAAAAGAACCTTACCTTTTCTGCCGCTTTAAGTAAATATCTCATGAATAAAACATTGACTTTCCTAAACCAACAGAAGGTAGTCTGTTAGGTTAACCTCGTCTCGGGGACAGAGGTCAAGGTCACCCGGCCGCTAACGACAAACATAATAGGGACAAATAACAGAACTCGAGGCTATCCAGGAATATTGCGTTTTGTTATTATTTAAAGTGCTGTGAAATTTATTTAAACCTATTTCATCAAGGGTATAGGTCGCTAGAAATACTTTACGAGTTACAAAATTATGTTTTATACTTGATTAATTGCTGTGACTCGATGCTAAAGCTAGAAATATTTAACTCTGACGAACGAACAAACGAACGTGCGGCGAACACTTGTCGGCGTGACCCACCCCTGACCCGTGTTCACCGCCGCCCTCGAGCTTTTACAACAGCCAAGGAATCGCAAGAGCGTTGCCGGCCTTGGAGGTATATATACTTTTTTTTTTATACCATCTGGGTTAGTGCTTGACTACATTCCACCTGATGGAAAGTGGAAATGTAGTCATAGATGGTAAGGCGCATTAGCCCAGTAACCTATTCACTCTTCTCTTGAAGACACCCACATCGTATTGGGACGGAAATACCGACGCAGGCAAGCTGTTCCAGTCCTTCGCTGTACGAACTAAAAAAGACGAAGCAACAACAACGTAAGGATGGATATCTGCCGTGCGTCGGAACGTCCTGTGATGTAAGGGGGACGGAGGAATTAAATCATGTAATTCCTGCGCACACTTACCAAAATGTATCTTATACAATACTGAGAGGCTAGCAATTCTACGCCTGTGTTCAAGGCTGTGGAGGTTGGCTTCTACCAATTCAGGGTCGCCTATAAGCCTCTTTGCTCGCCTTTCAATTGAGTCCAGAACCGCAAGATGAGACGTAGCGGCACCAGCCCACAGTACTCCACATACGACCGGATCTGTGCTTTGTATAATACAAGTAGCTGTCCCGGTGTAAAGTACTGACGGACCTTCGCAAGAACGTCAAGCTTTCCTGCAGCTGCTCTTGCTCTGGACTCAATACACCGACCAAAGTTGAGGTTCGAGGAAATCTCTAAGCCTAACAACTGAAGTCGGTAACTGTATTCCAAAGATACACTCTGAAAAGTAGGAGCCAAGGTGAAAGGGCTCCTTTTGGCGGTGAACAGACACGTCTGCGTTTTGGTGACGTTGAATTTGACAAGATTGGCTTTGCCCCATGCGGAGACTGCCTGAAGTTTGACATTCAAACGTTGCACCATGGCTTCTCTTTCAGACTGTACTTGATCTCTACTAGCCCGACTACTCGGCAGATATCTTTCTACAACTGTGCTGTCGTCTGCATACCCATAGATACCGGGCTTCAGCAGATCGTTAATGTGCAGCAGAAAGAGAGTTGCAGAAAGAACGAACCCCTGAGGCACTCCGGCATTTATTGTCAAGGGTTCCGAGGAACACCCGTCGACAACTACTCGGAGAGATCTTTGGTTCGGAAAGTCCGTTACCCAGCCGATCAGACCAGGAGATATGCCGTATGTTGAAAGCTTGCTTATAAGGCTCGCATGCCAGACTCTGTCAAATGCCTTTGACATGTCAAGAGAGACGGCGACCGCTTCTCCGTTCTTCTCGATGGCTTCGCCTAAAATGTGCGTAGCGTACACTAGAAGGTCCCCAGTGGACCTATTTCGGCGAAACCCGTACTGTCGGTCACTGAGGAGATCGTTACCTTCAAGGTACGCTAAAAGGCGCGAGTTCAATACACGCTCCATAATCTTGCAGAGTATGGAGGTGATTGAAATCGGTCTATAATTGGCAGGATCGGCATGACTGCCTTTTTTGGGTACTGGTTGCACGTTAGCAAGCTTCCAAGATTTCGGCACTATTCTAGACTTGAAAGAGAGACGATACAGACGTGTCAATACAGGAGACAACTCAGCTGCGCATGTCTTGAGCAGAATGGCTGGTATACCATCAGGACTACTGGCTTTATTCACATCAAGACGACACAATGCTCTCCATAACTCTTTGTTAGTGATGCGGATTTCAGACATCGAAATACCGCAGTGAGGAAGATGTGCTAGAGAAGCATTGCCAGTGTCTAGATGTGAATTATCAGCGAACAGAGAAGCAAATACATTCGCTTTCTCTGACGCTGTATGGGCCAGAAATCCATCCGGCTTCAGCAGAGCAGGTAGTGAGGGTTGGCAGAAGTTCGACTCGATCGCTTTGTCAAGAGACCAGAAAGCTCGACTGCCAGTAGGTCTGACAGAGAGCTTTTCGCCATTCTTAGCATTACGATCGCGACGAGCCTTCCGTAATGCCTTTTTATAGGACTTGGCAGCTTGGTTAAAGGCTCTCTTCTTTAAACTTACATCCGGAGCTTTGCAGCTTCGAGCATCAGCCCAAATTAGGTATGCGGAATGTTTTCGGTCTTCAGTATGACCACATTCGGCATTAAACCAAACTTTTCTTAAGGTACTCTTGTCGTGCCGATCTGGAAATACCGCTGAAGAAAGTTCGTTTCATATATTAGTGGTATGTGGTAGAAAGGTCCTCGAGAACCATACGATAGAGACTTAAAATACTGCATCGGTCTATTGATCATTCCCAATATCATCGAGGCCTTGCTCCAGATGGCCACAAAACTGACAGTCGCTCAAAATGTTGAGACCCAGTGTTGTGACACTTGGCGAGACATTAAGAGGAGTGCTCTCAAGGAATGGTGATACGACACATTGGTTTGTTTGTGGTAAGCGCGCAAACTTGTCTTCTGCTTTCAGGCGGGTACTTTAGCTCATTCCCAATTTTGACGACATGCCTGAACTTTGCTCTAGCGGTTTGCCGTTTCAAGAATCTGGAGCCACGATTATAATTCCTCTTCAGTACTCCAGAGTTGGGATCCTTAGTGACTAACGCATTAGACTAGCTTGATACGCCTATGGTCCTTCTCCGGTCCCCGGTCGAGCCACCTCAATATGAGTTGCAGTCAAATGACTACAGCTGGCTGGGCTGTTTATAAATTACTAATTAATTGTAGAAAAGGTAGTATAAAAATCTAAATTTAGATAATGATAATAATAGTTTTATGATCACGGTACCAACTGTACGAGTAACAACTAGAATTAGAAGAAAGGGGTTATATGAAGCAACATCAAATATAATTAATTGAACATAACACTGGTAACTTGGTTCAACAAACCTGTGAACAGTCAGTGGAGGTCGTGCTGACAATGGTGATTAATATGTGATAAAATAACTATAACAATTCTCACCTTTGACGACAATAAAATGTATATTTGAATATTTTGGTGAAAGAAAGTTGTATTTTATTAATATTTTGTTGAAATAAGTTGTTAGGAATTGATATTTATAACATTAAATATGGTAATTGTTTCAGACTTATTGTCAATTCACTATTGCAACAGAGAGGTGAATATCGCCGAATCCGGTCCGGAGAGCGAGGGGTACATCCGGACGCCCGGGTACCCCCACTTTTATGTTGGAGACGAATGTCGGTGGAAGCTGCGCGTCAATCCCGAGCAACGGATACGGGTTAGGCTACTAGATGTTAGTTTGAGAAGTAAGTAGATATTATTAGTATATTTATTAAACTGCGCTTATGTTAGAATGGAGCACATTTCGCCTTTTAACTCTTAATCTATTTCAGGTATAGGACCTTTTGAAAGTGAGTGTGTGGACTTCGTGTCAGTTCGGGACGAAGCTGGTAATATTCTTCTTACTACTTGCGAGCAAGTCGACTTGCCTCGACAGTTGATTACCACCATGGATACCGTAGAAATAGTTGTAGAGGCGAAATCTAAAGGAGCCTACCCTAAAAGAGGAGTGTTGTTACATTATAAAAGTAAGTTATATATAAGTGAATATATTATGTAATATCATTTAGTTCAAATTTAAAATATCTGTATTTAAAAATATTTATTAAAGCGCTATCTAACGAAAATCTTGTCCAACAGGTATAGGATGTGTGACTTTACCGGCGCCATCTAACGGTTATTTAGTGTACCGCAATGCCGACGTAGCTCACTACATGTGCAACGTCAATTTTGTTTTTGAAGACTCGCGACAGAGGGCGCGTGTTGTCTGGTGCTTTGATGATAACACTTGGAATGATACAATACCAACTTTATGTATCGGTAAGTAATAATACTTATATACATAATATAAGGTATATTATGACATTTGTGTCTTCTTTGCTAGGGTAATAATGGAAACGTTAGTTTTCTCGAAAAGTCTATGATTTAATTATTTAAAACAGGGTACAGCGTATATAAATGGAATTGTTTTCATATTATAGAGTGGACATCCGTCTTCTGATATAATACGCAAATTAGGCGGGAAATAACACCCGCGATATAAAGTATTTCAACCAGAGTACTATTTAAACTATTTACATAATTCACACACAACTTTAAATGAAAACGATGGTTTTAGCGTACTGCTGTATATAGTATATATATGAGAGGCACAAAGAGCATATCTTATGAAAACTGTTTCATAAGTAAGCAATCATCTACATCGGTTCGTTTTATTTATTCAAAGCTTTTCACAGACTTAGGTTATCCGTCTCCATTATTTACTTCATCAGACGGTAAAAACGCACATGCGCAATAGACATCCTCTATCTCTGTCACACGGGCCGTATATCTTACGATGGAAAGCAATGGCGATATGTGTTTCGGTTTCATTGTGGGTATTTACACATCACCGGCAATTGAATTTAGGTCTAATTCACTTACGATAGAGTTCTTTTATGATTGATGTCTGAATTACTATTTTGAATGTGAAGGGCTCGTGTCAGACACGTTTTCGTAAATACGGTATTCCGAGTTTGACTTCGGTTGAGTTCGTACGCGTCACTGAGTCCGGTATTTTAGTCTTTTGACGTAAAAGCACGTGGTCTTAAAGTGAGTTATATTTTTTATTTTATTGGATCTTGTAGTGATATTATGTGGTATTATTTAAGTTAGTGATATTCTCGTGAATATAAGGATTTTTTTTTTGGATTTGGTAAGAAAATTAATGAATTTTAAAAAGGATTTCAATATATTTTTAATAAAGGGTTGATTTTTGGTTCTATATTCCTCAATAATAAATAAAATAAGAACACAAATCTTCCGTCTCCTTTATTTCTTTGAGCTCTACGTACAGCTAAAGTTAATACAGGGAAGTTATAGAAACTAAAAGTTATTTGTCATGTCAAGTTTTTTTGATAATTATTTAAATATACTAATAAAAAAGTGTTTTTTTTTAAATTAAAAATAACATCGTCCACGAAAGTGAATTTAAAATATTTTGTCAAAAGTTGTTAGAAGTTTTTGAAATGATTAATAAACCTGTTGCTTATATTTAACGATGGTTCAATGGACGCCGCCTCAGAGCTGTGATCGCGGACAATACTTTGGATAGAAAACAATTATTGACGAAATTATAACTGTAGCAAAATTTATACATTACACTACGTTTACTGTATGTAACTGTAGCAAACCACAAATTTCTGCAATACGAAAAACAAGTATATCTATACATATAAATAATTTAAAGTGTCTGTTTGTAATCCCAAATTAACAACTTTTCAATAAATGCTTATCAAAATATATAAACATTTACATAAAAAAAAATGCAATATTGTCTGATGATAATCTCCAATATAACTTGGGTTAAACATTTCACGCGAACGAAGTCATAGGCAAAGCTAGTATATAACATTTATTGTACGAAGGAGACGTCACGGGCGATACAACGTACCTACTCGTACGACAGCAACACTTATCAATGTATATAAAACATAATTGTGATATTATCTGAAACACATTAAGTAGCGACGGGCGGCCGATGATAACGACGATAACACTTAAAATAATATAAATAATTATTACATTTACGATACAGTCCTTATAAACAGTTGATTATTATCATATCTAGTGCTGAATAGCGATATCTGTGGTACGAATAGAGACACAGACACACAGACGACATGTATTGTATGTGTATAATTATGATGGAAATTAGAACAGAGTATTAATTTATTAATGTACCAGATTTTCAAACAGTACATTAGGAATAAAATACTCATGAGTTGAAAAGGCAGAAATATACACTCTTATGTAATACTTATCCTCAACAGGAAATAACTAACCAACACTATTTATATATTAAATTAAATTTTAACAGAACAGGAACTAATTTACACTTTTATTTAAAAAACATATTTGAATTTTTGTCCTAAAAAGCTGTAGCTCCGGGACGTATAATAAGTTTTTGTGAAATCCGGGAAAATAAAAACCCGAAAAATATCTCGAATCACCGGCTGGCTGCAAAATAGCATAATAATAAATAAAATGAATGCGTTTTTGATTAAATGAAATAATTCGATGAAGGGCACATTTGGACACAATCTTAAAACAGAATTATAGACTAATAAGAGCACTTGATATAAAGACATAACACTAGTTAAGACATACACGTAATATATAACTAACGTAAATATCTCAGGAAATAAATAAAGAAAGCAAAGACATGCATCACTTTCAAAGAGAAGTGAGCGTTTTAAGTGAAATTCACTGATGCGTTTCTTAACCACTTCAAAAATAAATATCTATAGTTTGGCGCATAAAAAACTAAAAACTAAACTAAATTGACTTATTTTTACATCTTTCTTGTAACAAGAAATCGTTATCAAAGTAAAACTAATAAAGATAAAAACGCGATGAGTGTTGTTAGTTGTTAACTACGGAACTTTTGTTTAGAGTTTTCTAAAGCGGAGTTCGGTCCGATTCATTAAAGTTGTAAAGTTGAGTCGCTCATCGCTGATTAAATAAACTAATTATAAACTCGTATTGATTAAAACTTCAACGATAGATGATACTTATAATTAGTTTTACCCTTACTTTGGTGTCTCTTCGGTTTTTATTCACATGTCATTGAATTAAACGATTTTAATTAATATCAGTTTGTTAATCTCCTTAGATTATTATCTTCTTATGTATATTTATAGTGTATTTCTCATATTTGATTTCCAAATAGTATTGCGTATTTTTCTATGTTTGTTTTTGTTTCTTTATTTGTTGGTTTAATTTTTGTTTTGTTGTTTTAGTTTTGAAATTTTTTAACGTGTTAATTATGTACATACTTCAATAAGATGATTTATTTAATTACTTCGTTGCACAAAAACTGCAAGTAGCTACTATAAAGAAAATAAATTTTAAATATCAATTATAATACAAAGTCAGCTTCAAAAACATAAAAAATGTTGAATTAGTGTAAAGTTTTTTGTAGTAATTGAACAAGGTTCACGTCACACACGGGGCACGCAACTACTGCGAGGGTCCTTCATTCACACTCAGACGTTTAGTTTTTATTACAGGTCCACTTCTGCATGTTCGTACAGCTCGTTTTCTTAAGAAAATATTTAGTTTCATATCTTTTTTACTTCATACTTTTTGAGATTATTGTGCCTATTATTATAATAAATTAGAATTCTAAATATCTCTTATATATTTTACAGAGAATCTCTAGCTTTTAAGTTATAAATAGCCCGCACAGCTCTTTTTTGTAAAATAAATATAAAATTAATTTCGGCAGCACTGCCCCATAATAAAATACTATGAAAATAACTAAAATAAACAAGTCGAGCCGTCTAACGTCCGTTAATCGTCTAATTCTTCTAATTGAAAAGATGGTCGAGCTGAGTTTGGCTGCGAGTGTTGAGAGATGGGGGTCCACTGGATCTACAGTTATACCTAAGAATTGAGTCAATCAGTTTTAACACTTCATTGTTAATTTTTACTTTTTACATTAGGAAGTGTACTCTATACGTTTAGCTTTCCTAGCATCTAAGAGTAAATTATTGACTTCGAGTCAATGAAGGATACAATAAGTGATAGAGTACTGTTTATAATTAGTCCTATAACGCTCAACTTTAAAATGAATCGAGGTGTCTTCAGCAAAAGTACAATGCCACACAGACATTTAACGATAAAGGGCAAGTCATTAATATAAAGTAAAAATAAAAAGGGGCTAAGAATAGATCCTTGTGGAACACCCATCCTTGGGCGAGAACCAGTCGATTTAGAGTTATTTTTGAAAACCGTCTGGACGCTTTGATTCAGGTAAGAGACAATAAGATCAAGTGCAGCGTTACGTACACCATAGTGGTTAAGTTTGCACAGCCACGTTTGATGGTCCACGCAATCGAAGACTATGAACAAATCGCAAGATACCCCGATTGTATTGGCGAGTTCTCCCATTCCAGTCGTAAATGTGCTTAAGAAGCGCGGCACCAGCGTCTGTTCTAGATTTGCCCTCGGTGAGACCATATAGTGATACATGATCCCATTGCTATACACAAACTGTGTCACCGGATTTATAATTATTTTTTTTCGAAGATCTTACTTAAGGTCGGTAAAACAGATATAAGCCTATAATTCTCAGGTTTAAGCTTATCGCTACTTTTAAACAAAGTGAGAATATACTTATAACAATTATTAACCTTAAGAGTTGTCTTTACCAGGTGAGTGCTTGGTGTTCTTCAACAGTTCTTCTCGGTTCTTCAGGAACCCTTGGTAACAAACTTATATGGGGGATAAATTTATTTTTCCGTATAGTTTTTTGCGCTTCTTCTTGAGAATAAGAGTTTATTTGTCTTCAACTTTCAACTTAAATTTGCATTATTTTATTGTGCGATACTATATTAAAAAAAAAAACTTTTTGCTATTTATTTTACTACTAATTATGTTTTCTAATACCACATATAGAGTCCTTAGTATTGATATATGCTTATATGAAAATCAGTACGGGAGTTGTAAATATACTAACCGGAAAACAGTGATGCGATAGAGCGGCTAAATAAACTTGTGACAATCGTAACACAAAATGTTCTATATTCTTAATATAAGTATAATTTCTCAGATCGTTAGTCATTTATATTTATTTTATAATGTCTCTACTTCTCAAAAGATTATGAAAGGGTACTTTTCATAACATAAAAAGCCTTAAAACAAAGGGTATTAATAACTCGACCACGGCCGATGGAGTCCCGACGCCGTTACGTTTTTGTACTAATTAAATCAATTTACTGTGAACGTATTTGGGTCCATCAGTGTACAATTTATTGGTTACGTAATTTCAGAGTCCTATTGGATATTGATATAATTATAATTTGTCGTATTTATGAAACAAAACAAACATATTATGTACATTTAATCTCAGAAGTAATAACGTTAACAATATGCTAACGATTACATACTCGTACCAAATATTATGTAAGGACAAGTATCCAAACTGTTTTAAAACGTACCCATAGATGTAATAATTTCATCCTCCTCAACGAACAGACCTACGGCTTCAGATGCAAAGCTTATGATTAGATAATAAAGGGATGCGAGTTAATTTACAAGGTTCAAAGTCTCGGGGGTCACTTAGTAACTTGTGGTAGCCGTAAAGCGACCTTACGTGAGTGTCAAGGAAGCTTACTTGAATAATGAAGAGCAAGCTCACTACTTAACATCATAGCTGAGGTCAGCGAGCCCCAAGATCCGGCTCGAATAATCAGCGTGGATACAATGACAGCCGGATATTACAAAGGCGAAGTTGCAGACCACCTGGGTATAGTTGTAGCCTCCAAGATTCACCAACTCGTGGCTTATGAGAATAGAGGCGAAGATCTCAGCTATTTAAAACCCAAACCAACAAAACCCCAACAAAACCCGGCAGTTCTAGACACCGACCATAGAAACCTGGCAAATCCAAGTGGCAAATCCAAGTGGAGAGAGTGCAGAAAAAACATGAGGAGGAGAGAGATGCCAAAAACCAAACAGCAAGAAAATCTCCGAAGGAAAGCATCATCACCTCTATCATTAAAGCAGTCAGCATAGCCTCGAACCAGACCCTTAGGAAAAATCCTATAAAAGAACAGCCAGTAGGAAAACAAACATACAAATCAAAACCAAAAACGACGAAAAAACCAACGAAAGCAGCAAAAGGCCCCCCCGAACTCCCAAAATACCTACCAGTAGTCAGACCACGGGACCACATGATAAATGCCTTCATAGAGTACACCGCCATACTTAAGGCAACAAGAGCGAAAAAGATCAAAGAGTGCCAAAACATCCTGGAAGCACGTCACAGCAAACTAAAAGACCTATTAGATGAAAGGATAAAGACTGCGAAGGCAACAATTTATAACAACCAGACCGCGGAAGTGATCGAGGGAGAAGAGGCAGAGCAGCACATGGCTGCATTCAGTGAGACAATTGGCATGGTTGAACTTGATTTAGAAAAAACAGAAACATCAGGAGTAGTCACTTACCGAACCCCGACGACTGATCCAATAGTGGTAACCACAAAGAACACTAAGATATGACGACAGAATACAGAATACAGATAGACGACAAAATACTCGAAAGAGCGGACAAATTGTCAGAAACATGCCAACAATGGGAGTTACCACAAATAAAGATGATATACGGAGTACCAGGATGCGGTAAGACTACATGGATAATTAACAACTTCAACTCCCAAGACGACCATATAGTCACTACCACTAAAGAGGCTAAACTAGAACTAGCATCAAAAATCTCCGAAAAAGAGGGGGCTGACGCCGCGCGCAGAGTAAGCACACTGGCTTCGATCCTAACAAACGGATTACCGAAAGAAAAAAAGGGGAAATGCCAAAGGCTTATAGTCGATGAAGCACTGATGAACCACTTCGGATCCATCGTGATGGCCCTGCAACTCACCGAAGCCACAGAACTGCTACTCATTGGTGACGTAAATCAGCTTCCTTATATTGAAAGAGAAAACTTGTTCGAAGTCTACTACCACCGCCCAGACTTTATAACAACTGCCATCATAACACAACTTATGTGCTCAAACAGATGCCCGAGGGATGTAGTCTACGCCCTTAGAAAAGTATATGACGGTATATATTCCTCGAGCAGCATAGCAAGATCTATGAACATAAAATCCCTTACAGGTGAAAAGATTCCCATTGACCAACCAAATACCCTATACCTGACCTTCACTCAAGAAGAGAAGCTAACATTGGAAGAAAAAGGGTACGGAAAAGGGAAGGGATCCAAAACACTCACCGTTCATGAGGCACAAGGTTTGTGTTATGAAAGCACAATAGTTGTAAAAAGAACCGGAAAGAGCCTCCCACTCCATGACAGCGTACCTCATGCGCTAGTAGCCATTTCCCGACACACCAGGACGTTTGTCTACTACACGGACCATCAAGAAGATGCGCTGGCGAGGTTCATCAAAGACAGCATTGTTAATACGGACAAGACAATAAATGATTACAACTTGAAATTAGCAATACACAACCAAGACCAGAAGGTCATAACAAAATTAACCAATTGAATAGAATATTTATTTATGTATTTATTAAAGTAATTCTTGTGCCTGAATACACAGGCAAAAATCTCAAAAAAAAAAGAAATCAAAATAATAATTATAAAACAAATTAAAAATGGCATGGACTACAAGTCTATGGTAAATTTATAATAAAAATAATAAAAAAAAAAAAAAAAAAAAACAAAAAAAAAAAAAAAAAAAAAAAAAAAAAAAAAAAAAAAAAATGAATGCGGAGGTCTAAGTAAGGGTTAAATATTTCGTCGACTTTACCAAGATTCATAACACTGTAGTAGACAAGTTATGTATATTATAATTAACAAATATATAATATACACGGGAAAAATATAGTTTTATTCTTATAATATAAAAATAATATAACGCCTCAAACTTTTAAAACAACACTTTTAATTTGTTTTCTCGAGATGTTTTTCTTAAAAGAAAATGTGGAATAGAAAAGCTCGTTATAAGATAAAAATTTCTTTAACTCCAGAGTAAAATGATAATTAATCTTAAACGTGATGAAAAATGTACAAAAGATTTGTAAAGAGAAAAGAAAAATATCAGAGATTTATTAAACCGCGGTGTTATGGTTTAAAGATGTCTCAAAATAAATCTATTTATGACAACCTCCACCCCGCGGTCTCACCGGTAGACATATTTATAATTGGTATAAATCTTTAACGAAATATACTCAGCGTTTTTGAAGATTACACACAAAAAGACATGATTTTACATTAAAACACAAATTGGATAGGCATTCCATTATTGCACTAAAAGTAATTATCCAAAATACGTGAATTATTTTTCACTAAATCTAATGTCTTGTGATACTCTAACTCAGTCCACGATCCCTTTTCCAGGATCTCGTTAATTTGACTTATGCGGCACCTGGGAGGGTTTAATGATGTAGTTCATAAAACTATTTGAAACTAACTTAACCCTTCCAGGATAAATTTTGAACGATGTCGGTATAGATTGCCATTAAAATACTTTGTTTTTATATATTATTTAAGTAAAGCGTAAAATTGTACTGACCGCAAACAATTAAGGTAAAGCAGGAGAAAAATGTATTTGAGTTATTTTATCGTGCCTGTAACAAATAATTGTTGACATGTCGACATTACAAATTTTGAATAAGTAATTGTTTTTCTTATTACAAATTTTGAATAAGTAATTGTATATAATATTTAATAACAGTTTTGTCCTTCTGCTCTGCATCCATATTTACCGTCGTTGATCGATCCTCGAAAACAGAAATGTAGAATAGATTTCTGAATATGACCTCAATCGGTCAATCCCAAACAAACTTAGAATTGGAGGACTATTATATGTAAAGATATCGTGGGTAATAGTTAACTTTATAGATGGTACGATATAAGACTGTGGTAGCTTAATTTTGAAACAATGAGAAAGCGACTTTATCGCTGACAAAAGTTATTCTGTAGGATTATTACGGTCGGTCCTGTAACTAACATTGAAACATGAACTTTGCATGGAGGAGTCAAATACTTTAATAATTAATTATCCATTAGAATAGAATACAGATACATACTGTTGCTACTGGCTGTATCATCTTTGATTTATGATCTGACATAAATAATTAATATTCTGTTAAAAATCTGACGGGACCTTAATAAATAATATTGTGTCATCTTGGTATTGTTATATTAATTGATTTTTGCTGTAATTCCCCTCAGTGTTCTAAACTAATTTGATCTGTAGCCGCCGTTCCCTGAGGTTTCAAAGCAATTTTATATTGCTGGACTTAATTTCACTTATTGTCTTTGGGACTACATAAATCTCCTAACGTTCCTACTTTTCTAGATTTAGCAAGTAGAATACTTTATTTTATCCATGTATAACGTTATTTAGTTCTTATAAATATAATATATGTACAACATGTAAAACAATATGGACATCAACAAAAGCTTCATTGCTTTTAAACTCCGCCTCATGTGTATATTATGACTATTTTATGATGTCAGTACTGAAGCTCGACTGCGAATTCGTCTGTGTAGTAGTCTGTAGTTCCCAATATACTGTAATATAATGGACACACATAATGTTGTTCTTTAATAATAGTTTCTGACTTGATATATACAGTTAGTTAGAAGTGTTTGTTTTTAGACGAGGTGACTGCGAGGGTCGCCGGGAACGATTCAGCGGAAGGCACCGATAAAGACACAAAGCTGCCGCACAACGAGGCCAACATGATAGTGGGTGAGTCCTTTGTGCGTACAGAAATGTTACATAACATCTTGTGAGTTCATCAAGGAAATCATTTGTCACACTTAACATTTCACAAAGCATAATCATTTAAAAACTTTGAAATTCTTTTTTTTTAATAAATATTTTCACAAAATATTTATTTCCGTTTAAATAGAGCGGTTGATTTATATGAGATATTTGAAATAGATAAAAAAAAAACAATAAATATTTAAATTTAAAAACTTCGAGCCATTTTGCGTGTTAAAGGTAAATATGCGTAAAATAAACTTGCAAAAAAAATGCGAAGATTCAGAATAACTTGAAGCGAAACTCTTTTGAAGTGATAAAATCTGAATTCGTTTTTTTCTTTTTTGAGAACGGCATTTATTACGACCAATTTAGCGATTCATTAGCTGTTAGTTGGTTCGTGTTCTGAATTGAGGGTATTTATGCAAATTTAAGGTAAAGTGGAAACGAGTTGGAATTCTTAACAGCGGCGTAGAGAACTGTAGCCAACTTTGTGAATTAGCGCCTCAAAGGAACCTAAGGAGTCGCTAATCAAAATTTCGGGAAGTTTTATCATTACAGATATGTTGAGTCATTTTCGTCTGCAGCTCTCGTGTAATTGTGGTTTTAACTTTACACCGATTTTCTATTATTACAATTTATATTCAATCCAACTTAACCAGTATAAATGAGACGTTTAATAAAGTTTTGTACTAATTGTAACGTCTAACAATAATTAACAATCCTTTGTATCAAGTAACGTATTTATATTTATTTGTCCTTTATGAACTTTTATCATACAGTAATTGGACCGAGAGATACCTACATTTCAATTCTACATAAACACGATACCGGTAATCAAATAAACATTGAATCATCTTTGCTATCAACCCTGGTACTTCTATCCTCGCTCACTGCAGCTAACCGTTTTACTTAGGTGTCAGTTACCTATCCTGCAGTGTTCATCACTAGGGTATGTAATGTAACCGCAGGAAATACTTAACACAAATATTTTGTTCCACACTTTGGCTAACATAATAAACATTTGGATGTTATATTATGTTTAGTCATTTACGTCTGTAGTTTTTATTATTATTAACTATTATTAATAATCTTAATAAAGTTAAGAACATAAATGAATAAAAAACAAATAAACGTTTGAACACTAATAAACTGCGATACTACATATATATGTTTTGTTCCAGACATAGTGATCCCGTCGCTACTGATAGCTGCTCTGTTCATAGGAAACGCGTTCATCGTGCTCATCATATATAAGTACAGGAAACGGTATGTTCATCACAACCCGCTATCACTGGCTATTACATCACATCACATCACATCACATCAACACAATTTAATTTTATTGAACTTCAATTATTTTTTAAGCACAGGATGTTAATATAAATTATATTTGTTATTTAAAGTGTTTTTTATGTTAAGTGTTATCGATTACATTAAATAATAGTTTGTTTTTAAAAAACTAACAAACATTACATGATTATATCTCTAAAACCACCTTCGATATCTTTGCTATGTGATTTTCTGGTCAATAACTTAATCAGTTTGTAGCGCATTATGTGCGGAGTTGGTTCGAGACTAAAACTAATCTAAATGCAGATTACTGAATTGTTTGTGAATTTGTCACATTGCAGTATTTTGTATAGTTTTTATTTTCTATTAACAGAAATAATAAACTAAAAATATAATAGATGTATCTCAACATGACGTTATGTTATGTGTTATATTATTGCTATGGGCTGGTGTGATTGTCTGTCTGTGGAGTGATTTTATGAGATTTATATATTATATTATCAATTTCATACATTTTTTTATTTGATTTTATATTAGTTTGTAAGATATTATGTTTTTTGTTTTTAAAATGAATTGTAAAAACAAATATCCAGAATTGACTTTTAAGAGCACTGTTTATGTATCTACGTACCTATTTCTTTATCTTTATTGTTTTTTCAAGAAACATTATCAAAATATTGACTATAATAGTATCACTTACTGCCAGCGCCGCGTCTAACACAACAGGAAGTGGTTCCATTAGTGCTGATTAGCGAACGGTGGCTTGGTGTCATCGGTCACAGGTCAGAGGTCATCGCAGTACATCACTTTAAGTCACCTATCTTATCACCTCAACGTTCACATACTATGGAGTCAACTTACTTACAAACAAACAAACAAATAGGTGACTAATTAATGTTAAAAACGAAACGCATTAACCTAACTTGTGCTATAAATCTACGTCAGTTGATCTTTACCGACTAATTGAATTTGTTAAGCCAATTCGCTGAAGCTCGCTTGTGATCCCGCGACGACTTAGTGCGACGACAAAGTGAAACCAGTGAAGTAGTGAAACTTTAGCTTGAATTTAGAGCACAAAAGCTGCCAGAGTAGTGAAACTTAAGCTCGAATTTAACGCTTGTGAAGGTTAGTAACTTGACGGATCAACTGTTGGTGTAACTGTAAAGGTGTGATAACAATGCCATACTATTAAATGCACTGCTTTAAATTGTTTTTTTTTTGTGTTTCATGATAGAGCTCAAATTTTAATTTTGAAATGTACTATTTCTTCGATAATTTTTTCCCTCTTTGCCCCAGTTATTGGTTCGATACCATGGATATCATTTGACCGTGGTTCTTATAATAATAATAACAAAATATATTTTTTATTAAATTTATAATTTCCAACTCCTCTAATTATAGTTCATAATATCTTGAGTTCTTCAGTATTTATCATCATAAGAGCTTTATTCGCTCCTCAGAAACGGATTCGAAGTTCGTAAATATATTTTATTAAATGTTATTTATATTTTTAGGAATAACTTTACAATTATTGAGCTTCGGACGAGGTGTATTTATATAAACGTATGTTATATATTATAAGACTTACCTAGTTTACTTTAATTTCACCAGCGGTTACTGGACACACGTGTTACGTAATTGTTTTAGAGTTTAATTGAGGAGCATTAGTTAAAACGTTTAACATCAACGAAAGATATGTCATTGATAGCTGTATCATTATTTTAAAAGCGTCATACAATGCCGGTATAGATTAAGACTTTATCGTATGAAGTATTTATTTTTTTTGCTACACTTTTAAATTCTTAAAAATAGCTTGTGATGTACTATCACCTATTCTCTATCACTTGGTAAATTTTTGCTTGAGTGAAGGAGTGTTTCCAAATTATTTTAAAAAATCTATCGTTATACTGGTGTATAAGTCTGGGGATAGAGATGATATTAGCAATTACAGGCTAATCTCACTTCTTCCTAGTATCTCTAACATTGTGGAAAAAATAATAAATGTTAAAAAGACTACAGAGTTACTTGAACAAATTTAATATTCTTTCTAACCATCAATATGGTTTTAAACACGGAGAGTCCACAGACGACGCAGTCTCAGTCAGTCAGTCATACTGCTGTATCTCATGGGAGGATGTTCGTTTGCCCGCAGAGATTGAATTGGATCGTATAGCTGAATGGCTGAATATCAATCTCCTCTCTGTTAACACGCTTAAAACAAAGTTTACTATATCTGAACGATCACAACCAGTTGATAATCTTGTAATAAAAATACATAATAATTGCTCCCAGACGCAATGGATTTGTGGCTGTCCTAAACTGACTAAAGTAGCTTCAACTAAATATCTTGAAGTAATTTTGGACCAACGTTTATCTTGGCATCCTCATACCAACTCAAATTGGTCGCAAATAGAGCAAGGAAGCTTGTTTGTATTTTTAAGATCTTAAGACACGTAGCTTCTTACACTATTTTGTAAATGATTTACCTAGCTCTTATTCAATTAATCTTGACTTATGGTATATCAGTCTGGGGTACCACAGTACCACAGTACCACAAAGACAAAATTTATTGAATTGGAAAGAGCTCAGACAATATTATGTATGTTATTAGGCTATGTATTTTAAGCCATACAGATTTCCAACCGATCAACTGTATATCACGAGCAAAATACTTTCCATCAGAAAATTGTATATCATTAAATTTATTTTAAGGAAACATCGAGCACTTCCGTATGATAATAACAAACAAATTATGAAACGACGAAAAGATCTCGCTGCTCCTACTAGTATCACTAGAACATCTTTTGCCAGTCATCAGTTTATTAAGCTATCTTTAGAACATTATTAATCGCAAGTTGCTGATCTATCCAATTCTTACATTCAAGAAAAAAAATCATGTACCTACTTGAAAAGCTGTAATAAAATTTTTATTTTATAATGTTCTAAATTATTTATTTAATTATTTCCATGTGTATTCTCGGTTCTTGGGTCAATAATAAGGGTGTTTCAACGACAATAAGGTTTTAAGTTATTCACTGTCTTAAATAAGTGGTAGTTAGTATTATTGGCTTTTTACGGAGAATATTATTTTATTATGTGAAAAATATTTAATAATATGAAATAAGGAAATAAGTTTTTTAAATCTATAATTATGTGTCACAGTAGTTTTTTTAATCTGTAATATTTGTACATTTAGTTCGTTTAGTTCTATTCATTATTGCATTATATTTATTATTATTAATATATATAAACATCAATATAAATAATTTCATGTTATCGTTGTTAAGCATAATATATATATTTTTTTCTTTATTACAGGAAAAACGACGATCTTGAGGACGAATTCAACACAATACCGCTCAGCGTGAACGGCGTACATAGTGCGGGGAACGCGGTGTAGGCGCTTAGTCCGGGATTACACACTTGATGACCATGATTACCACCACATTTTTTATTACCTAAGATTACCAACATTACCACCACATTATTTATGACCTAAGATTACCAATATTTTGTTATAATTGTATTTGAAGCTACTCGTTGTTAACCTAAGTTAGTGTAAATATTTTCTACAGCAATAGTTTTGGATACTTAAAATTTTTTTTTTTTTTTTTAAATGTTGTTTCTTCAACAAAATAACAATCTAACAATAACAGAGCTTGTGTAAATAATTGAATTTGTCCAAATTCAAAACAAACTTTCCATTCTCAACGAATTTTTGACGTGATTCTCCTCATCGGTTTTACGTGATAAAGTTATGGCCGACGAGCTTAGCTCAAAACAGCTGAAGTTTGTAAACAACGAATCACAAATTAATGTGCAACGGAAAGATAGGGTCGGAATCATTGATTTATGGGATTAACTTTAGTGTATATTTTATTGAAAATCAATCAATTGTGTTCAATCGCATACCAAAGATTTCTTATTGATACTGACATTCATATTGCAAGATTATTGTTTACTAGTGTCACCTAATGTACACAGTGTACTCGCGACCGGGCCAATTGTGTATTATTAATAATTGCAAGTCGTCTGTACCTACTTTAGGTAGTTAGTTACTTTATTTATTTCTTTTAATAAGGCAATAAACTAAACCGATACCAACAGTCCAATTAAAGAAGCGCTCAGCAATAGATTGACAATTTTAATTTGATCCCAAATCAATTTAGTGATTAATTTTTTTTGAGTTTTATATTCTGGTTTTATTTTTCAATTTTCATATTTCATGAATAGATTAAGATCATTAAAAACAACATTTTCATCATAAGATATAAAGTTCGTATTTTAGTACCTAATAGTAGGATTTTATTTTCAACATAACCAAATATCTGTTTATGTAAAATATTTAGGCTTTTTGCCATTCTAATAACATAAAAAGTGGGTTTTAATATAACCAATTTTATACTGTTTTTCTTTTTGGTTATTTTGTAGAAGCTTTGGAATTATACATATGGAGTAGTACTCTACACATTACATTCTCGTATAGGCTTCCAGTATTGGCAAAAGGTAAATAAAAGATAACGAGGAAAGCCTAGAGAAAGCATTTCGATTTACGATTCCGATATAGTAAAGGCGCCTGTCGCACTGTGTAAAGTTTCCTTGTACGTAGAATCCTTCTAGACATTAAGTAAGGACTGAAATAACTATTAAACGCTGATTCTTACTTCTTTCGCGTCTGTGTCACTGCCTTTATTTTCACTTGCGTCAATTACAGATGTGCTTGATGTGATTTTGATTTCATCTCAACATTGTTAACGTTATTGTATTTGGCGAAGTCTGTATAGAACGTAATAATTAATAAAAGCACTATCTTTAACTCTGTTTGTTTTATTTAATTGTATTAATCGATATGATGTATATTACAAAATACGACGTAAAAATATACAAGGTAATATATATGAACTATTTAATTATATTTCAATCATAAACCAGAATAAAGTACTTAAAATATGACGTATGTCAAAGTGAACCTCATTGTTGATCCACAAGCCCAGAATGTACGCAACCTTATGTTACTTCCATCAAACACAACACACAGGTCGTTTGTTTGCAGCGAGATTTCGAGAAACTCATTAAATAAGATACCAGCCGATACTAATCAATTTTTATTTTTAAGTATTTTATTTTACAGCAGATACACTTTGTACCCTGCAATTTAAACTCAGAGAGAGTTCAGTTAGATATTGACAGTTTGTGATAACAAATATTAATAAATACTGTGTTATTCTGAAAAACGTTCAGTTCGTGTCATTCTTACACACACGTGCTATATCGTTCTAAATTTATCTGGTCCAAGATGGATGTTCATTCCTTGAATGAATTCACTTCTTAAAACAAAGCAAAATATAAAGTAATTAGTATAATTATTTAAAAAACATTAAAATACATTATTATTTTTATTATGTTTCTTTTTTTGTCTGGGGAAAATGGACAATGCTGAAAACTAGTTTTACAATTAGTGTTTATTAATCGACTCTTAAGTTAAATATTAATGTGTTGAGTTAACCATAATTTTTTTATTTGAGTGAAGTGAGCGAAGCGAACGGAGCGTTCTACTGGAGACTTTTTCACATTCTTGGTCACGAATTGGCTCGAAAACTACTTGACGGAAAATTATGAAATTTTGCAATCAAAAAGATACACCTAATGTGATGGTTTAAAAAAAATTGATAAATGAGATCAGATTTTTTTTTTAAATGTCATGTCAAAAAACTGATATCTCATTGAAGTCAATGGGAAACGAGGAGTCATTACACTGGTCTCGCTTCGCTCAATATGCAAACGGCACCCGAGATTTCGCGAGCGTAGCGAGTCGAAATTGACGATCTGTTGGCGCCCCTAGTTAAGTAAACATTCTAAAGAAGGGTTGGCTTCGAGCAGGCGGCCGACCGTCAAACTAAGTGAAATCTTAGCGGTATGGTAAGGTAAATAGATTTATTAAATTTTAGGGCTCACAGAGGCAGTACCGGGGCTCTGTGGGAAGTGGCTTAAGGTTGCTGAATCTAGCACGAGTGCGACGTAAAAAGCTAAATTCAGAAACAAGGGGATGTTAGTATTTAGGTACGATGTCTGAAAGAGGAAAAGTAATTGCGGAAGAGTTGAAGAGAAGACGAATAAATATAGCATGTTTATATATATTATTTATTTAATTAGCTACACGCCATATCCCTTGCGGGATAGCCAGAGATATGGCGTTTACAGGAGACGAAATTGAAAGGGTCGCAAGCGAGAGAGATTGGTGAAGGATACAAGTTGTATTATTGCGGGAGGGATGTGTAAAGAAATGGTGTTTGTGGGAAATTAAAATGTGTGTGACTAAGGTGAACAGGGTGAGTGATACAATCATAGCTGCGAAAGTGATCTTTGTTTAATCCTTTTTTTTGCGGGTAGTTTTACATTAAGCAACACATAGTTTTTCGTCCTCCGTTTTTTAATTCTATTATAAAGTGACACTTTAGATATATACATTATAAAACCTTACTTAATGTACTAGAAGCAATTCTACATACCTGCCATAAATAAACTTTCACAACAAACAAGTTTTGGATAATATCACAGATGGATCTACACACACAACTACGTAAGAACATGGATGAGATTGTCAATATGTTTGAGTGTCGTATGGATCACTTTGACAAGGAACTTGCACTTTCACAATCTTCGAAAACTTCTTCTGGCACTTGTAAGGATCTCCCAGGACTTGCAGCTGAATACTCCGCTTTCAAGAATCTTGTTTGGAAAACCCTACCCATGTTGCGGCAGCAATTGCAATTGTTGTTAGAAGGACTTGATAAGCACGAAGCAAGATCACGAAGTATAAATCTCCTGTTTCATGGTTTGCAAGAGATTACCGATGAGAAGACGGAAACTATAATTAAGTCTGTAATATGCGATTGCATGAAGCTGCCAAGTTCAGTAATAGAGAATATTGATATCTGCCATCGATTCGGCGCTAAAAGAGACAGACCACGTCCCATATTAGTTAAGTTTCTTGGTTTAAAATATAGAAATCTTGTTTGGAATTCGAAAACCGCACTTAAAGGAAGTGGCTGCACTTTATCTGAGTTCCTTACAAAGCCCCGGCAGGAGGTTTTCATGATTGCACGCAGGCATTTCGGGATCAAGAACTGTTGGACTTCAGAGGGGAATATGGTCATAGTCTTGCCGGATAAAAGTAGGAATAAAATAATTTCTTTAAGCGAGTTACAACCGCTACTGTCTTCCGTGTCTTTATAATTTTTAAACATGTTTAGTGTTACACTGTATTCCCTTTCATATGCTACATTACTTTAAAAACAAATACAATGTCGACTTTAAATAAATTAATATAATCTTTATATTTCAATTATTTTGACACTAGTGATCTCTGAAAGCGCTCAGAAGGTTTTTATTGTGACGTTTTACCGATTTTTAAATATTATTATTTTATTTTTGTTTGTTATATTAATCGATATTGTTTTAATCTTAAAATTGTCGTTGTTAAATTTTTTGTTGTAAAATTTTTTTATTATTGTTTTACTGTTAATTATTTACAACTATTTTTTTTTCTTTTTATTGTTTTTACTTTTACCTAATTGTTAGTTTAATTACGAGACTCTACTAGATTTTTTTAACGTATTTTTTGTTATGCCGTGTATGTAGTAAGATTGATTTTAGGAAAACTATAATTTTGTTGATATTTTTTGTCTAGTATATAAAATATACATATTTATTTTATTTTATTATATTTTATATTAATTTAATTTAGTTTACTTTTTATTTATTTTTTGCATTTTTTAAATTTATAATTGTATATGTCGGATATACTGAATATTAATGATGACTATTTCTCTTGTACTTCTGATGATGATTTTCTCAGTGTTTCCAGTAATTCTTCTTCCACCCGCAGTAATTCATCTTCCCTTTATTCTAAAATTAATTCAATCTTCTGCAACAATTCTGAAAGCATTAATTTAGATCACATTAGCGCACAAAGCATTCCGGCTCATTACTCCGATCTCCTCACATCTTTTAACGGGATCAGTGTTGACTTTATTCTAGTCTCAGAGTCATGGTTAAAACCCTCTCTTTCCAACTCTGTCTACCATATTCCTAACTTCAACCTGATACATAATGACCGAACTTCCAAAGGAGGTGGTGGTGTCTGTATCTATCTGTGACAGTATTTCCTTTAACATAGTTAAGCAATCTTCTGATCCTTCCCCTGAACCTTATCTTTAACACCTTTTCATAGAAATCATTGCTCGTCATACTAAGATTTTAGTTGGCGTTCTTTATAGCCCTTCTCTTCATATCAATTATTTCAATACTTTTGAATCCCTTCTCGATACGTTATCTCCTTCCTATAATCATGTTATTATAATGGGCGATTTAAATACATGCTTAGTCAAAAATGACTTTAGGGCTTAAAAACTTAAATCCATGATATCGTCCTTTAATTTGATCTTGTGTCCCCTATCTGAGACCCATTTTCCTCCTAACTCCAAGCCGTCGCTTCTTGGTCTTATTCTTGTTTCAAAGTCAGAAAATGTTTTAACTCACGGTCAGCTAACAGCCTCTTTCTCTTACCATGATCTCTTGTTCCTTCGCTATAACTTACCTTTTTTCAAACGCAAACAAAAATGTATATTTCGTCGTAGTCTTAAAAATATTAACCTCAATAATCTTATATACAATTTGGTCTGCTCCGTATGATTCTCGAAATGTTAATGATATGGTTACCATCTTTAATGCAGAAATAATAAAGCTAAATGATGTCCATGTTCCAGTAAGGCAAATAAGAGTTTGACATCTTACCGCACCTTGGCTTACTCCAACAATTAAATCAATCATGGCCAAACGGGATAGAGTTAAGAGAGTTTGCAAACATTTTTTAAATCGGTTGGAGTTGGCAGAACTACAAATACTTCTATTAATATTGACTTTGAACTTTTTAATAAACACTTAAGTAATGTACAATGCCGATAAAGATCGTATACTTCATTATCTTTCATCTCTTCCAACTCCAGATTTCTTATCTTTTTCCCTTTGTTCTATCACCGAATGTGATGTTAAGAAGTGCGTATTATCCATTTCTTCAAATGCTGTTGGTGCTAATATAAGCCGTAATATCCTACCCATCCTAGATGTTATTGCTTCTATTCTAAGTCACATCCTGAACTATTCCATTACCAATGGTAAATTTCCTGATGCTTGGAAACATGCTCAGGTGATTGCAATACCTAAAAAGTCGAAACCCTTATATAGGCGATTTTCGTCCTATCTCCATCTTACCCTTTCTCTTCAAAATCCTTGTGAAAATAGTTTATTAGCAGTTGAGCACATCACTTACTAAGTCCCTTACAATCTGGTTTCCGTCCCGGTCATAGTACGGTTACAGCATTAGTCAAGGTCACCGATGAAATTGGCTTGGTAATGGATAATAAACAACTTACTGTATTAACCCTGCTAGATTTTAGCAACGCATTTAATTCTGTTGGCTACAATATTCTGTTAAGTTTGTTACGCACTCTTAACATATCTCCATTGGCGATACACTGGTTTCGAAGTCACGTCACTGGCCGGCGACAGCGCATTCGGCAGGATAAGTCCTTCTTATCGTGGTGCAATTTCTCAGCTGGGGTGCTTCAAGGTGGCGTTTTATCTCCCCTACTTTTCGCAATTTTCATTAATTCCATAACTCCAAAACTTCTCTCTTTCACGTGCATGCAGAAGATATTCAAATTTACCGCCATACTAAAGCTGACAATCTGCATTCCTCCATATATGCCATTAATGATGACCTGACTGAAATTTTAAAATAGAGTTGTCTCTATGGTTTGAAAATAAATCCCACTAAATCACAGGCAATTATTATTGGCAGACCCGGCATGATTGCTAAAATTGAAAACTTAAATCTCCCTCTGATCTTATATGACGGTATAACAATTCCATACTATGACTCAGTTAAAGATCTTGGGTTGTACTTTGACCAAACATTATGTTGGTTCACATAAAAAATCTTAGTAGGAAAACATTCATCGCAATGAATTCTCTTCAGCGACTAAAGATATTTTCTACCTATTCCTACCATTCTTGTTTTTTTTTTGACAAGTTAAAAATAAAGAATTTTGCTCTCGTGATTTTATTAAAAAAAATATAGTTTTTTTTAATATTTAAAGTATTAAATGATATCAATTTACATAATAAAGTTCCTACTTTACCTGGCACACTAATTTATAACTAAACTCAACACAATAAGAAATATGGATTTACACACACAATTCAGTAAGAACATGGTCCTCCATGTTCTTACTGAATTGTGAATACACCATCTCCTGATGGTGACACTATTTGAGTCTCGTATGAACCAATTTGATCAAACACTTGCACAGTCTCAGTCGATATGAATGAATAGATACGAAATGTGATCAAATTTACGCAAGCCAGAAGTTGATCGAATTTATCAAGCAGTCGCATCTAAATAACAAATGTCAGCGTAGTCAAGGAGAGGAAAAAGAAGAGATTCGGCTAGAATAATTTTATTTTTAAAGGGAAGAAAATTTTGAAGGCGTTTAAGTGAATGTAACGACCGATATAAGCGCTTGCTTATGTCGCTGAATTGAGCCTCCCAACTGAAATGGGAGTCTATGGTTAATCCCAGATTTTTTACGGTATCCGACGTATTTGAAGAGGCAACCGTCGCTGATAATTTTGTTCTTGTTGACGAGGATATAATTGAGGTACAAATCAGACTGTGGAAATGGACACAAATGCTGGAGAGTTTTGGCCTGGAAATAAGCAGAACTAAAACAGACTACATGTTCTTCGATTTCACCGCTGTCTACGGTTCTGTTCCTATTTATTGGATGGAATAACGCTACCGACTAGTAGCGTTATTGCTTCGACTTTTACTACCTTGGTTCTCTCAAACAAAGCGATTTCAATATTGACCGGGACGTAAAGCACAGAATCAACAGGGGACTCAGTGCCGACCCTTGGAGCAAACCTACTGCCACAATGAACTTATCGGTGGTTCTAGCGGCCGACCGGACTTGTGTACTAGATCCACTGTACATTGCACAAACCAACTCCACATACTTCCCAGGTATAACCTGCTCTTTCAAAGCCTACCACATCACACTACGGAGAACCTTTTTGCCTTCTCGAGATCCACGAACATCATGTTCTTGTGTGCTCGTCTGTACTTCTCACAAAACTGGCGGAGAGCGAATCTGTCGTACACCGACCAGGCATAAAACCGAACTGGTTCTCCGAGACATCACTGTCGCCTCACATCCTTTTCTCTATCACTTTCTCCCACACTTTCATAATATGTGATATGAACTTTATACCACGATAACTGTTGCAGTGTTATATATCACCCTTATTTTTTTAAATCGGTGCTAGGTTATTACACCATTCATCGGCGATCACTTCTTCATGCAACAACACATTGTAAAACAAAGCCAGCTACTTATATCCTATTTATATTATATTAATTTAAAACCTTCCATACCTTCACTTGTATCGCATCCGGCCCTACAGCTTTTCCATTCTTCATACGTTCGTTGTTAACTACGGAACTTTTGTTTAGAGTTTTCTAAAGCGGAGTTCGGTCCGATTCATTAAAGTTGTAAAGTTGAGTCGCTCATCGCTGATTAAATAAACTAATTATTAACTCGTATTGATTAAAACTTCAATGATAGATGATACTTATAATTAGTTTTACCCTTACTTTGGTGTCTCTTCGGTTTTTATTCACATGTCATTGAATTAAACGATTTTAATTAATATCAGTTTGTTAATCTCCTTAGATTATTATATACCTATATATATTAATATTATATTTTTCATATTTGATTTCAAAATAGAATTGCATATTTTTTTATTTATTTATTCAATTTAGTTTTTTTTTATATTTTAAAACATTTATTACATGTAAATTGAATAAACACTCAAGTAAAATAATTTACTTCAATTAAGCTGTTGCAAAAACAAATTAAGTAGCGTTGGAATCGCAATATAGAAAGAATAAAAATTGTAATTTAAAATATAAAAATATCAATTACAATACAAAACTACTTTAAAGCATAAAAAATGTTGAATTCCCTTCCGTGCAAAGTGTAAAGTTTGTTTCTTGTAGTAATTGAACGAGGTTCACGTCACACACGGGGCACGCAATTACTGCGAGGGTCCTTCACTCACACTCAGACGTTTAGTTTTTATTACAGGTCCACTTCTGCATGTTCGTACAGCTCGTTTTCTTAAGAAAATATTTAGTTTCATATCTTTTTTACTTCATACTTTTTGAGACTATTGTGCCTATTATTATAATAAATTATAATTCCAAAAATCTCTATATAAGTAAGCATTTACACGCACTTTTGAATCATCAATTGTTACAATAAAAAAGGTCAGTAACTACACTGACCTTTTTTAGTCAGTGACTACATTGAACTTTTTTTTTTTTGTGAGTGAGCTACCACCGGCTCGGAATGCTGTTCTGCTGAGAAGAACCGGCCAAAAATAAAACAGTTGCTCTTTTTGAAAGAATTTTAAAAATCTTAGCTGATGTATATTATAATATCAATCTTGCCAATTAGTCAACATTTCGATTCACTAAAAACTCTTAACGTTATAATAAGATTTATTTAATAATATATAATAATTTGATGTTAGACTTCAAACTAAGAAAAGGAAGGTCTAAGATATCTTCTGAAACTTTATTATACATACGCACATATACTTAAGCCCATGAAAGATTAGTTAACTTTTTGGAAAAGAAATTTTGGCGTTACGAGTTTACTTTATTTCTCGTATTTATCTATCAAAATTTTGACGTATTAATTATATGTATTGAGAAGCGACTGTAAGAATACCCATTTTTTTTTAAATATTTTTCAGAGAATCTCTAGTTTTTAAGTTATAAATAGCCCAGCCCGCACAGCTCTTTTTTGTAAAATAAATATAAAATTAATTTGGGCAGCACTGCCTCATGATAAAATACTGTAATAAAAAATTCTATGAAAATAACTAAAATAAACAAGTCGAGCCGACTTAATGTCCGTTAATCGTCTAATTCTTCTATTTGAAAAGATGGTCGAGCGGAGTTTGGCTGCGAGTGTTGAGAGGTGGGGGTCCACTGGAGCTTGTTATCTACAATTATACCTAAGAATTAGTTGAGTAACTCAGTTCTAATACTTCATTGTTAATTTTTACTTTTTAGATTAGAATGTGTACACTCTATGCGTTTTCCTAGCATCTAAGACTAAATTATTAACTTCGAGTCAATGAAGGATACGTGACAGAGTACTGTTTACTTAATATACGAGGGGAGGTCCAAAAGTTCGTGGAATGAAAGGGATCTAAATAAAATAAAACAACAAAACTATTTTTCCTTATCAATATAATCACCCTTAAGCTCAATACATTTATTAGACCTATAAATTAATTTTTCTAAACCACTATAAAAAATGTTTTATCTTTTCCGTCAAAATGAGCCGAAATTGCCTCCCTTAGGTAAGGGAGGCAATTTCGGTCATTGTCGTCGCAAAATTTCCTTCCCCTTAAGTTTTTTTAAATTGGGGAGTAAAAAAAAGTCACTCGGGGCCAGGTCTGGACTGTACTGACTGTGAACTAGGAATTCGATCCCATGCGTGTGCAGAGCAGCCATTCCAATTCTGCTCTTGTGAACCGGCGCGTTGTCTTGCAACAGCAACACACCGTTTGTTAATTTTCCTCGCCACTTTTCCTTGATGGCATCCTTTAATTTTTCTAATATCGTTGCGTAGTATTCTCCGGTTATAGTCCTTCCCTTTTATTTGTAATCAATCAAGATTATCCCCTCACAATCCCAAAAAACAGTAGCCATCATCTTTCCAACCGACTCCGTCACCTTGAATTTCTTTAGCGGTTGTGTCCCCTTTTTATGCCATTGCATGGACTCTTGTTTGAACTCAGGCTCAAAGTGATGAACCCATGTTTCATCTCCCGTAACAATTTGGTCTAAAATCTGTGCAGGTTTATCTCCACACAACTCCAAAAAATGCTTTGACGCATCGACGCGCTGCTCTTTCTGAAACGGCGTGAGCATTCTCGGTACTCATCTGACTTTTGTCATACCCAGGTGATCATGTAGGATTCGCAAAATGGTGGTATCTTGTACTCCAACTAATGCAGATTATCGTTTTTTCTTCAAACGGGCATCCTCTAGTACAATTTTCTCCACTTTTTCGACGATGTCCGATGTGGTCGCCTCAACTGGCCTTCCTGAGCGGGGGTCGTCTTCAATTGACTCCCGACCATGTTTATAAAGACCATGCCAATTGTAAATCATTGATTTACTAGGGCACTGTTCCCTATAAACGACTCCCATTTCATTCAAAATAGCTTGAGCGTTCTTTCCTTGCTTGGTAAGGAATTTTATCACAGCGCGGTGTTCAATTTTCTCCATAGTTTCAGTTTTCTTCCGGATTGACTTGTTTAACAGGCGACTGTTCGTAAACGAATGACGCAATCGGGTTGAAACTCGGTATTTATGCTAATGATGAGTCTCCAATTCGTATGACACCAAGCGAGCGCCCCTACCCCCGCTCCATCCTCTCCATTCCACGAACTTTTGGACCTCCCCTCGTAATTAGTCCTATAACTCTCCCATACATGATCCCATTGCTATACACAAACTATGTCACCTGAAATAATTTTTTTTTTCGAAGATCTTACTTAAGGTCGGTAAAACAGATATAAACCTATAATTCTCAGGTTTAAGCTTATCGCTACTTTTAAACAAAGTGAGAATATACTTATAACAATTATTAACCTTAAGAGTTGTCTTTACCAGGTGAGTGCTTGGTGTTCTTCAACAGTTCTTCTCGGTTCTTCAGGAACCCTTGGTAACAAACTTATATGGGGGATAAATTTATTTTTCCGTATACTTTTTTGCGCTTCTTCTTGAGAATAAGAGTTTATTTGTCTTCAACTTTCAACTTAAATTTGCATTATTTTATTGTGCGATACTATATAAAAAAAAAAAACTTTTTGCAATTTATTTTACTACTAATTATGTTTTCTAATACCACATATAGAGTCCTTAGTATTGATATATGCTTATATGAAAATCAGTACGGGAGTTGTAAATATACTAACCGGAAAACAGTGATGCGATAGAGCGTCTAAATAAACTTGTGACAATCGTAACACAAAATGTTCTATATTCTTTATATAAGTATAATTTCTCAGATCGTTAGTCATTTATATTTATTTTATAATGTCTCTACTTCTCAAAAGATTATGAAAGGGTACTTTTCATAACATAAAAAGCCTTAAAACAAAGGGTATTAATAACTCGACCACGGCCGATGGAGTCCCGACGCCGTTACGTTTTTGTACTAATTAAATCAATTTACTGTGAACGTATTTGGGTCCATCAGTGTACAATTTATTGGTTACGTAATTTCAGAGTCCTATTGGATATTGATATAATTATAATTTGTCGTATTTATGAAACAAATCAAACATATTATGTACATTTAATCTCAGAAGTAATAACGTTAACAATATGCTAACGATTACATACTCGTACCAAATATTATGTAAGGACAAGTATCCAAACTGTTTTAAAACGTACCCATAGATGTAATAATTTCATCCTCCTCAACGAACAGACCTACGGCTTCAGATGCAAAGCTTATGATTAGATAATAAAGGGATGCGAGTTAATTTACAAGGTTCAAAGTCTCGGGGGTCACTTAGTAACTTGTGGTAGCCGTAAAGCGACCTTACGTGAGTGTCAAGGAAGCTTACTTGAATAATGAATGCGGAGGTCTAAGTAAGGGTTAAATATTTCGTCGACTTTACCAAGATTCATAACACTGTAGTAGACAAGTTATGTATATTATAATTAACAAATATATAATATACACGGGAAAAATATAGTTTTATTCTTATAATATAAAAATAATATAACGCCTCAAACTTTTAAAACAACACTTTTAATTTGTTTTCTCGAGATGTTTTTCTTAAAAGAAAATGTGGAATAGAAAAGCTCGTTATAAGATAAAAATTTCTTTAACTCCAGAGTAAAATGATAATTAATCTTAAACGTGATGAAAAATGTACAAAAGATTTGTAAAGAGAAAAGAAAAATATCAGAGATTTATTAAACCGCGGTGTTATGGTTTAAAGATGTCTCAAAATAAATCTATTTATGACAACCTCCACCCCGCGGTTTCACCGGTAGACATATTTATTATTGGTATAAATTTTTTACGAAATATACTCAGCATTTTTGAAGATTACACACAAAAAGACATGATTTTACATTAAAACACAAATTGGATACGCATTCCATTATTGCACTAAAAGTAATTATCCAAAATACGTGAATTATTTTTCACTAAATCTAATGTCTTGTGATACTCTAACTCAGTCCACGATCCCTTTTCCAGGAGCTCGTTAATTTGACTTATGCGGCACCTGGGAGGGTTTAATGATGTAGTTCATAAAACTATTTACTAACTTAACCCTTCCAGGATAACTTTTGAACGATGTCGGTATAGATTGCCATTAAAATACTTTGTTTTTAAATATTATTTAAGTAAAGCGTAAAATTGTACTGATCGCAAACAATTAAGGTAAAGCAGGTGGAAAATGTGCTTGAGTTATTTTGTCGTGCCTGTAACAAATAATGATTGACATGTCGACATTACAAATTTTGAATAAGTTATTGTTTTTCTTATTACAAATTTTGAATATGTAATTGTATATAATATTTAATAACAGTTTTGGGTATCTGCTCTGATATTGACCGTCGTTGATCGATCCTCGAAAACAGAAATGTAGAATAGATTTCTGAATATGACCTCAATCGGTCAATCCCAAACAAACTTAGAATTGGAGGACTATTATATTATATGTAAAGATATCGTAGCTAATAGTTAACTTTATAGATGGTACGATACAAGAATGTGGTAGCTTAATTTTGAAACAATGAGAAGGCGACTTTATCGCTGACAAAAGTTAATCTGTAGGATTATTACGGTCGGTCCTGTAACTAACATTGAAACATGAACTTTGCATGGAGGAGTTAAATACTTTAATAATTAATTATCCATTAGAATAGAATACAGATACATAATGTTGCTACTGGCTGTATCCTCTTTGATAAATATTTAATATTCTGTTAAAAAATCTTATTTTATGCAAATCAGTACACAAATATTCAATTCATTGTAAGCCATTTTATTGATTGTTTATTTCGAAAAAATTGTGACATTACAAAGTTTAGTTTCAATTTGATGTTTACTGAAGTACTGTGGGATACACAATATTTTTTGTTTTTCCATCTAGTGCGTAGACGTAGACGAATAAATCAGCAGAATTTTCCGATACGTGAGCAAGGCACATAGAGCTGTCCATATGAGAAGCATCGATTCTCCAAATTTATTCTACACACTTGTAACGATTGTCTTTTTGTTAATAGTCATTGCGAAAGCGAGTCTTACCAGGAACTGTAAACGTTTGAATTCGAATGGCATATCTGTCGGAATCATTGGGATACGTGGCAACAGTACGTGAATCTATCTTTGAATTTTCCAGTCAAAATTGTTCATCATTTTCTTGACTGAGAGTCTGGTTTCGTTGCAAAATCGTGGTGGATTTATGTATCGAAAAATGAAATGATAGGTGCGCCAATTTTCAATGTAAGAACGTGCGATGGCAAGCCTAGCAAATCAAGCGAATTCAGAGAATTCATTCATCAAGAGAATTCATTCAAGAATTCAGCTGGATGGTTGACAACCTCCTCTTGATTCTCCACAGTATCGATGGATTTATATGTTGTCGTTTCACTGGGTATTCCATGCTGAATGGTGAAGTTGATGGTATGACATCGATGTTTTTGGCTGCTAATATAGCACGCGTAGTGAGCCGCTGATGGTTTTTGTAGTTCTGTGCAATGTGTGGGAAAACTTTTTGCACCAATTCGTCGATGCTCTTTGTGATCTTACAGCAGTTTGCTTTCAGGGTGATGCATTGTGTAGTTTCATCAATTTCCATTCGCCCATTTTCAATATCCATTAATTGTTTGCAAAATTTCTAGCCGATGCATCCCGTTGTAGTTGTACACGTATATTAGTTATCAAAGTAGATTTCTGTAAATGACGCCATAGAACTGTTGACTTGAGACATGCATTAAGATCATCAGCGGGTGTTGAACGTGGTATAATGGACAGTGTTTGTCGAAAATCGCCAGACAACAAAATGAGTGCGCCACCGAAGATCCGTCTGTTTCCTCTAAAATCTCGCAGTGTACGATCAAGCGCTTCCAATGCTTTCTTGTGAGACATTGTACATTCGTCCCATATGATAATATGATACGTTTGGAGTACTTTTCACATTCCAGAGTTTTTGCTGATGTTGCATGTTGGTGCCTTAGTGTTTTGCAAAAATTCAACGGCAGTTTCATTGCTGAATGCGCTGTTCGGCCACCATTCAAAATAGATGCTGCAATTCCAGATGGTGCAATAGCCAGTGCAATATTGTTTTGTGAAAATATGGTTGCCAAAATTAGTGAAAAAAGGAAAGTCTTGCCTGTACCACCGGGCGCATCTATGAAAAACAGTCCACCGCTTTGCCCTGTGATTGCACGCATAATTCTGTCATACGCAATTCGTTGTTCTTTAATCAACTGCGGAAGATTTGTCCTATCGAATGTCTCCCGTTTCGTCAGAATCATAGTGTGTTTCTTGTTGCAAACGACGATCGAAAAGGTTTTTTGCAGGTCGGTTTGAAGCAGGCATTCCCAGTTGCACCAGTGTCTTGATAGCGATTGTCAAACATATGTCTTCAATCAAAATCAATATTTCATTATACACGTTTGGTGTGAATTGAATGTCCGGATTTTGATTCGTAGCGCGCAAAGTATGTACAATATTTTCACTCATGTAGCCCTTCTATTTTTCCCAAAGATCTTTTGGATTAGGTGGGAAGCAGGTTGTCAATATTATGGCAAATAGCGTGATTATGCTGATGATGATATTGCTGTGGTCGAGCAGTATTCGATGCATCAACTAGTGCAGTGTCCTAATGTGCATCATTCTTAAGAAGATTTAGTTCCTAGCAAGCTTGGCGATAAGTAGCGCAAAGCTGACCGTTGACTGTTCTTAAATTTTGGAAGGATATTGGTCCCCGTATATTGATCAACAGGAATCTTAGATAGAAGCATTCTGTATTGTTCGGATGAACAGTGTACAGACGACCCAATGCATCACTGAAATATAAATTGGAATGTCCTTCAGCTACTTTACCTTGTTTGCAACTTTGAAACTTTTTAGTCGACGCATTCCACGTGTAGAATTTCGGTACCTCAGAATAAAGCAACGTCTTAGCACAAAGATCATCTTGGCACAATGAATACAACGCAGTTAAAGTTGTTGCCGGTGGAACCAATGCGCTTGCACGTACATTATCTGCTGTAAAGTATACGCGCTGTCCATTTTCGAGATGCACCGTCGAGTGTACTACTGTTGGATGTCGTTCATGGATTGAAAATTATAAGAAGCGCCATACTGCTTCATTGGTGCTTATATAGCGTCCAAGTTAGTATATTGGTATTGGTTGATTTCATCGAGCGGTGCAGCTACATTCCCTACTCCGAAGATTGCCATGTCGCTTCCATGCGCCATGGATCATATTTTTGGTGACGGCGTCGAATATGTCTGGATCAATGTGCTTATCTGGTATTTCTGCCGAGATGATTTGATCAATTTGATCTGGCGTAATTTTGTTGATTAACCAAACCAAAATACGTGCATGTGGCAATCCCCTTTCTGCCATTCAATGGAATACATCCAGCAGCGTGTCTTTCCAAAAACATGACTCTTGTTAATAAAATCCGTCAAACATTTCAATTTTTGTTTAAATATGCGTGCGGTTATGTCAAGGCGGTCCGAAGATGTTTGTCCAACTAATAGAAGTTTTTTAATTTTATCCCATGTTGGATTGCATGTAAAGGTGACGAACAGATCTGGACGACCATGTGCGCGAACTTATGTCATCATATCTTGTGCGTATTCATGCATGTGCCCTGGGGAGTCCACGGCACATGTGAATGTACACGGTAAATGACCATTCTTCCGAATTCGTTACTATCGTTAACGATTGCGTCTCATAAATGAATGTACTCTTTAGAACGCAACTCGGTTTGATTCAATCGAATATATGGGAGCCGGTTTCAATCTTCGCGTACATGTCGACGATATATTGATGGAACAATTGTCTACATTTCGGAATGTGGTTCTCAGCGTTTTGACATATCATCAACCGATACGAATAATAATTCATGGTACTGACTTTCTTATTCGTGCCCTCGCCTGTTTGTGGATTTCTCATTTTCTTCATCTCCTCGCCAAAACAGAATTGGATACTGCAATCATCGTATGAGAGATGAGTTTCGGCGACTCGCTGAATGTCAATACTTCTACGATGAAGAATTATGTTACGCGATTCAAATTCTTCGCCAACTATCACAATCGCCACTTCATCGATTGTTGGTGCATTAAACTGTCTCTCGTGTTGGCCAATGGGTCTTTTGTCTGCTCGAATAATAACTGCGTAGTCATCGGCTGGCATTCGTTGAATGGCAATTTTAAATAACCGAAATAATTCATTGTGTTGATCGAAAAGGCCTTGTAACGCAGCTACAATTTTTAGTCTAGTCGTCGCAGCATATTCCAGGCGTTTCATTTTTTAATTTGAGTGCACTACAATACATGTAAATTTTATCCATTTTTCCAATGACGACATTTGGATGAAGACTGTAATCATTATTACTATCATAATGGAATGCACTAAAATTCAAATCAGCGTGCAGTGTTTGTCTTGATCGAGCAGTGCTTATTCGAACATTTCCGTAGTTCAGTTGTCTCAGAAGACCGGATCTGATTAGTACGTTTTCGATCAATTTCTCATCTTACTTCTCGTTGTTTAGACGATTCAGACGAACGGGTCTCAGCGGCGTGTACTCGAAGATTTTCCAGCTTTGATGCTCGTTATTCGTCTGATTCTGAAGCTCGTAATGCTCTTCTCTTTCGTGCTTGTAAATATAAAAATACGCACAATATTGTCTGTTTAATGTGAGCTAGATATGAATTTTATAACCTACACAAATTCTTATGTCACTCTTGACACGAAATGTCATCTATCGTTCGCTTTTTTTGTTTGAACTCATATCAGCATAACCTGTAACGAAAATATTTGAAATTCATTAGAATGACATCATCACATAATCAACATAGTTTAAGATTCTGAAAAGACATACAGGTAAACAATCATTTTTATAGAGATAGAGAAGAAAAGAGAAGGGAACAAAAGAAAGCGGAGAAGAGAAAGAGAATAGAAAGAGAGAGAGAGAGAGAGAGAGAGAAGAGAAGAAGAGAAAGAAAAAGAGAAAGAGAAGAGAAGAAGAGATAGAGAAGAAAAGAAAGTTTATTTATAGTTTTATTTTACTTATCGCACCAAAAATATATTTTTCGAATTTATATTTATACGAATTCGTAAAGATACGAGTATCTATTCGTCAGTAGTAAACTTGATACATGGAAGCGCCATCTGGTGGTAACTTACATTAATACGAATATGATATTCGTTTCTTCTGTGTAATAATACAAGGTCATATTGATTTTCGTGACAATCGGTTGAACGGGGCAGAAGTTGCTACTCTGCAGCGCCAGCTGGTGGCGAGTGGCATCAATGAGCATATTATACAAACCTTCTCCGTGGAAAAATACATATATATATACCAATTTTCATAATAATCGGTACAGTAGTTTTTGAGTTCATCGATGACATACAGACAAACAATTATTTTTATATACCATATATAATATATAATATGTAATACAATATGTATATATATATATATATATATATATATATATATATATATATTCATCAGCTGATTCCCGTCCGCTTCGCTGGGCACACTAATAATTTGGATGTGATTTTATATCTATTTTATATTTAGTGTATGTTTTTTAAATTTTCAATAGAGAAATATAATGCTAGTTAGTGAATACACAGTTCCACGTCACCTATGAGATACTGTGTATTGGGATGCGTCCCCGTTATGTAATGTGGCGGGATCCCTAGCACCATGAAACCATGCCATGAAAAAATTGCCAGCATATAACTAAGGACAATTTTGTTTTTTTTTTTAAATAATATATATTTATTTTTAAAATGTATTAAATTCAGTTTCGTAATCTTCGAAACTATCGGATAGACTATAGACTTAGGAATTCCGCAAAATCAGTTCTTAGTGGACGTCACAAAAGAAGTAACTATGTAAAATTTAAAGTTAATCGGACACATAGTTTCGGAGATTTCGTGATGAGTCAGTGAGTAGTAAATCATTTAACATATTTATATATATATAGATAGATAAATAAATATGTAAAATATTGTGATGAAATTATTAGGAATGGGGGTATGAAATCGTAAATTACATAGTATTATGTTTTTCGATTGAAAATTAAATTGATAGTAACAACAATATTATATAGTATATGTATCTGTTACTGTTGTTTTATTATTTTGGTGTGTAGTTGTTAAAGCGTTTTGTTTGCAGTGAGAGTAACAAAAACCAATTATTGAAAGAATATTTATAAAACACAATAAAAACAATGATTTACTTTCTTATAAAGCCAGCTCAGTAGAAAATAATTATTATTCTTTACAATATTTTTTGTTTTATGTAATTCATTCTATACGCACCCAAGTATTGTTCGAGGTCTCCTCCAATGACATCCCATTTTGTGTTACTTTATTTGAGATTTCAAATTTTAACTCTTAGGTTTTAATATCTTCGCCGACACTTTTTTGCCAGTTTTGGTTTATATTTACGTATATAACAATTACGTAAATATGAAAGTCGACAATCTTAATACAGGGGTTTGTAAATCACATGTTTAATATTCATCCCAAGATCTACAAGATACTCATAACGACAACATCAAAAACGTGGAACCGTATTTACAGTATTTATGTAACGTTCATTCAAATGCAACATTCTACTTCGAGCCGATATTAATATGAAACTTGAAAACTATTTGTTTACATCATGGAATACTTTAAGATTCGAGTGATTACATTTTAATTTATTTGTTTGTATTCATACAATACATCGGACATTTATAAAATAAATATTTATAAAATACTGTATTTTTAAATTAACCTACTGATAAACCAAAATCGGATATCTTTATAAAATTTGATTATAAAAAAATATGAGTAGCTTCACTATCACGACGACTCGCGGTGCCTTGAATTTTCTCCATTAATGACATTTTAATAAATCAAATCACTGACTTTGATTGACATCATAACATTTAGTAAATATTAATACATGATTGTTGATATATTCTATATACCTTATATTTATTAATATCTTTTCCTATACCTTTATATTTATTAATTAATAAAGTAATAAATGTCTCTGCAAACGTTATTAAAGGTATTTATTACGCGTTCTTGAAGTAATATTTAAAAATAATGTTCGAAAATTCGTTCGAAAGTTCGAAAATTAATTTATAAGACGGCGCGCTGTTAACCGCAGGCAAAAACAAAAAACACTATAAACAAACAATATATGTTTTTATATTTCTGTCGGAGACATGTTCTTCTTCTTCTACAATCGACTAATTTGAATAAAATGATTCCTGTAATTTTTAAATTATTTTCTTTTAATAAAAAATATTAATATAGAAAACATTTAATATAATTTTAATGCTTATATTATATCATTGTTATTTAATTAAAAACAAAAAAAGATCAGGAATAAAAGAAAAGTTAGGAATTTTGAAATAGTTTACAATTTTCAGAAATTTAAAGTTGTTTTTCTGTCTATATCTTTAGCATAGTTGTGGATCTTTAGATCACGACGGCAACACCGTCATATATGACATATATGTCACATAGTAAATATCACCTTTTAAAGAACCTAAATGCTTAATTTATAGTTGTATGTTTTCTCAAGGAGAGTCAAATCTCCAAAAATGAGATTCACCAATTTAAAAATTCAAAGATGACATTATGAATTTATTCATAATTACGACCGAATCAATCATAACATTATGTCAGCCAAAGTTATTATAATCTTATCACATTGTGTTATTACAAATAAGTAAACATTCAGATTATATCCCCAATAAAAACTTTATATACCCTATATGAATCGAATTAAATAATAATAAAATATATATTATTATTTTATTCTATTCTTACTTACTCTCTTTTACTTTTGTCAAAAAAATTTGAAACTCCGTAAAATTAGATTTTCTGGATTATGTTTCTCGGTACAAATATATACAGGATGCTGTGACATCTATATTTGAGTAACGTTGAAAAAAATAGTCTGTGATTTTGAGTAGTAACCACTAACAAGTCTAACGAGACCTCGCATCAGCGCGCCGCCTTCGAAAATGAATTACATATTCGACGCGAGGCGGACGTCACGGAAATATATCGAACAAATAAAAATATATAAGCAATGAGTTTCCTGCAAAATATAAAGGCGAATTATTTTCTTCGTTAACGATCGAGTCTTAAGCAAACCAGAACCTCATTGTACAGGATTTTGTTATTTGAACACGTTGAGGTACAAGAGTACTACGGTGTGATATATCTAAACATTCTTAGCAAATTTTTGTACAAGGATAGTCATTTAATTTTCGTTAAATTTTCGATAGCAAGTCTATTTTTTTTATTATCTAATTATTATTTAAATATTTAAAAATCGACAAAAAGTAAAGAATTCAATTTAAAACTATTTTACTCGTAGTGGTTTAAAAAAAATGTTGACGTGGAGGCTCCTTCATAAGTATTACGAGTACGGTAGCTTTACAATATCGGATAACTCCGAAATATAAGATTATTAATTATTGAAATGTAGTGTGCTCTTTGCTTTTGAAGTATTTATATTTCCAATTTCTATGTATATACTTGAATTTTTAAGGTATAATAAAGCTTCTATGTTCATTCGCATCTTATGAATAAAATATTAAAGGTGTTTTGTTTTTCAGAGACTATCTATCACTTTATAAACAAATTAAGATATTTTATGTATCAGTCCAGGCACAAAAAAATGTTACATTAATTAACAGCTATTTAATATCGCATTTAATAGGCGTCGCAGTATTTCAAAAAATTTAACTGGTCACATGGGTTTTTTGTCTATATGAATATAATGCTCTTTTCACAGTTTTACGATTAAAGTGAAATCACACGTGAAGGTTTCTGCGACATTAAATTCGACCCTAGATTATTATCAATATTCATTTCCGATTATTGGCAGAAAGTTCGAAGAATGAGGACGTATGAAGTAATGATGTCGGTGTAGTACGCATTTCAATTTCCTTACATTCAACAAGTAATAGTTATGATTACTGATCATATACTAGTATACAAAGAGGTGATCTCACTAAAATTATACAATGCTTTTTCAGCATCTCGTCAAACTCACCGTGTCTCACTGAACCCTAAAAGAAATATTAAAGGGGTTAATTTTAATACAATGCTTATTTTAAAGTGTGAATATAAAACATTTATGCAGATTTTAAAATTAAACTAAAAGTACTTGCCTCCATCAGTAAAGCTCAGTTTTTTGCTACTTTGAGTGGATAGCGCTTTGTTTGGCGGTTTGTTGGTAAGCGTCCAGTCACAATAGGATAGCCAGGGGCTTAAATGTCATACGAATATGACATTCACTGCATTCATTCACAATGTGGCTTATGACAAAATCCAAAGAACAATGCACACGATAAAGTTAGATAAATGTATTATTATAAAACACAGAACAAAGTTTAATCAGACAAATAAAGTTGCAGTATAAGATTCAAAATAAAATATTAAAAAAAATTTAAAACTATAGTGCGGTTTAGTGCCTAGTCATCTGGTAATAGACGGTCTTTTACATATCGTGCACTTGATAGTAATTTGATGCTAAGATCACCCTGAAGTTCAGGTAAGATCGGCCAATGGCTAATCAACCCTAACATTCATGATGATAGGATTGTGGTGATAAAGACGGACGCCATCTACTTAAACTTTGTAGGGCTTGTTCAGGGTCATCATTTACATGCCAAAAATAGGATATTTCTTGATATCTTCTCCACATCTCTGTAGGATAGTTGTTCTTATTCGGCTGTAGAAAATACAGTTTCCATCATCAATATGCCGTAAGTTAGGTGTTTCGATTAATATAGGTTGTTGCAAACAGCAAGTCGCGTTATCAAAGTTTATTAGTTACTCAAAGTATGTGAGCTCTGCATACAGGGCTCAATCGTTGTCAGAGCAGAGAAACTCATCTTTAACGGCGAGTGTGCGACATACTTTTGCTACAGTTTTCGTTCCTTTCATCACAAGGAAAAAAAAAAGTAAATGAGAGGTTCAGTTTTTTGTGAAAAATGGGTAAGGAATAAATTTTGTAATAATTGTAGGGATGTTATCCATATTAGAAATTTCCAGTATGAACTTTAACTGTGTTTTCTTAATATAAGATTTCACATTAATATTTTCTTAAATCTTTACTAAATTAGATTCTAAAGGTACTGCAAATAGTCGCAGTTAGATACAAATTTCAAATGATACAATAATCCGGTGGAATTTACAACACTTTAGTAGAGAACTGATAATCAACTAAGAGGTAAGGCGGTTTCGATTTAGCTTTACTTATTATTTATCTAGGTAGTTACTAATGAACAAATTAAAAGATCCTAATATCTTTTTGATATATGATATTTTTTTATTTTACAAATACAAGATACAGAAAAAGAAAAAAAACACAAATGTAAAAAGTACAAAAGGCGGCCTTATTACTAAAGAGCAATCTCTTCCAGGCAACCTTTGCGTAGAGGACATAAAGTAAAAGCGTGGATATAGATACTGTACTAGAGATAATACACACGTACATACATATTACATACATATATACAATACATAATACACATAAATATTTATTCATATATATTTATTTACATACATATACGATTAAAATACAAGTAGTAATAATATACTAAATTATTTTATATATTTGACAATCCGGGAAGAAAAGTTGTGGAAGAAAAATTGGGTATTAAGTGAATGAGGATAGAAATTCTTGATTTTAATTTTAAACGCTGCTTGGGTTTTTACACACCTTACGGATAGAGGTAAAGAGTTCCATAGACGAGCAACTAAATTGTAAAGGAATTTGTGTAAAAATAAGAGGAGTGAGAAGGAATTTTTAAAGTTAAGTTGTCCTCAGAGTGGAAGTAACGTTCATGCGACTTACTTAAAAAAATGAAACGTTCTTTGAGATAAGAAGGGGTGGAGGGATTGAACAGAATGGAATAGAGAGTAGTACCATATATCTAATCTTTTTCATCCTTTAATTCTCTTAGTATTGAGACAACTATTTGATTTTTGCCTGGTCGAGAGGTGAGTTTATTTTTTAATTTAAAAATCCGTTTCAAGAATCGTAATGGATTGATCAAACCTGGTTGGAAAACAAGCTGGCTATACTTTTTAAGCGTGATAAATTTTAGATATTCTACATGTTTATTCAAAACAATGAACCCTGAGGGGTATGATATATTTCCATGTAAAAAGTTTGAAACGGTTTGATATTTGGAGTTAATAAGAGATAGGTCTTTAGATTTGTTCCAAATTAAAAAATTTGTAAGTAAACATTTCCTTTCTTAATCCGTAGGATTAAAGGATTTCCTTCAAAGGTTTGTAGATAAAAGGCATGCGTTGGAGCGACTATGAATATCAACCACTACGTTTTATATTATTATTTGGAAACCATGTTTGTTTTTCTTTTATCTGCACGGGAACTATATTTCTTTTTGTGGAACCTATTATGTCTAGTATTTCTGTTTATAACGATAAAGATAAACATGCGTCATTGATGAACTAATTTATTAGTCAAATTTACAATAAATAAAAGAGTAGTGCCAGCTGGATTCACCGTGGCAATAAGAGAAGAAGAAAAGTACAACAAACATTTTTAAACAATTTTTGGCGTTATTTTATGAACCGGGTGAAAATACAATGCCCTCTGTACTGACATCACAGACTAGAAGTAACCGGTTCAGTGAACAAAGAACTTTAGGAGGTTGATACAGACATAGACGTCAGCGTCATGTTCTACAAGGATATTAAAATACTAAATCAAGTATAAGAAAATATTGTGTTTTAATAAATGTTTTTGTATTTGTTAATTAAGTCTGTGAGCGTGGTTAAATAATTAATTATATTAACAACTACGAGTACATCTCCCTTCCAATAAGATATACATAATTTTCAAAGTTTTCTGACATCGTTAGTGCAATAAAAGATTTTGTTTATCTGTGAAACGAAACCACCGTCAACAAAACCGTCACCTCGTATATTATCATCACCATCGCTATAATCATAATTGTGCCAAAATCAGTTCTGACTTAGTTAAATTCTATTTAAATACAAATAGTATTAACAGCTTCAAGTTAACCTTCAAAATGTTTTATCCGCTCCCTTTATGACAGTTGGTGAAGCGCCCATCGAATTGTTAAGAGGCATATGTACGTTTCATTTAACTCTATTCAGCTCTCGTTAGAACTCTTGCTTATGCACTGAATATTTTAACTAACATATATTATTGTTTGGAAGTTCAAAAATTAATTTTATAGTATTTTCTAAAATAAAAAAACGTATAAAAGAATGTATAAATGAAATGTTAAAATGGTTAATTAAAATCGGTTCTTTAAAAGTGAGGATAATGAGTGCAGTGTGAAGAGAAGTCAAGTTATCATTTTACCATTTATTGATTTGGTTTTATTAATTTCCATTGAATATATAATTTAAATTAGAATAAGTTTCATGGTTTCTTATTAAAACTCACAAAATATTTTTCTAATAATTAATGCAAAGCCTTCAGTACTTTAACGTGTATTTGTATCTTGTGATGTACAATAATTAAATAATCAAACCATAAGATACTTGTTGTAATATTATTTATTTGTTACTATAAGAACCGTTCATAATTTACTTATATTAATAAGACAGGATAATCAATAAACAATAGTGAATCAGTGTATGCCGTAAAAATCCGTAAGATTAATTATATTTAATGTTACTAAAATAAATTAGTATTTATTTAATTTTGATATGGTAACTTAACTTAATTTAACTTACCTTCACGCCATATCCCTTGCGGGGTAGCCAGAGGCGACGGAGCGCCAAACGCTACGGTCCCTGCATACCTCTTTCGTCTCGGCCACAGACATTAACCTCTTCATACATGCCCTTAGGGGGGTCCTCCTGCTTTTTACGTGACCTTCCTCCAGTATCATAGATACTAACTACTACTACGCGGCGTTGGGGAACGCCAACCAACACGCCATGTTCCGAACGGCGCACAGTATTTCACAGTAGTAGAACATGCTAGGTGGACAATATTCATGTTATCATTTCCAGGTAATCTTAATTACAAAACGTAAACAACATCCCTAAACTCCAATTCCGAGAATCTGTTGTTTGTCACATGTTTAACTGATGAGTCATAGGGGTCAGAAGGCAGGTAATGAGTTTAATGCAACCTTTCCAATTAATCAGTTGCAATTTAGCGACACTTTCGTGCACGTCTCATAGTGGATTATAGTAATATTGTGAGTGTTTGTGATGGATATTAATACTGACGGTAAGTCCTATTTTTTAATAAGTATTTATTTAAAACAAAATCTATTGAAATGTATTTTTAGTGTAATTTTAACATACATTACATATTTTAGCGTATATTTTTTCAAAAAAAAAACTTTGACAGAGCTAAATTTACAGACATTCACCTCTACCCGGGCTAATTCTTAGATATATCATAGGAATAACTTTATTCTATATAAAAATACACATATTATTTAGCACACTTGAGTACAACATGTTTTTTTCTTTTTTTTTCAGAACACGTTTACTCCATTTCAAGGATAGACTTTTTCGAAAAAAGGTTGAAACACACGAAGAATGAAAAAAATTCGCGTGTATATGTCTACCTTTCTTCAAAATTTCACTTTGGTGACATTACTGAAAGTAGCCGAAAAGAAATAAATTTGAAAATATCCAACTTTTCAAATAAGATTGGTACCAAATGGTTGGCTTCAGGAAAGTCGAAGGAGCGTTTTTTAATTAAAAACAAGACGTGGCTGGATGAAGCAGACATACAGTTCACCGCGAGTTCTTCTGCGTCACAACCTTCGACATCGAGTGGGGCTGTGACTCCTGCAGGAAGACCTCGCAAAGATTTCGAAGAATCATCGTTTAAGACGAAGAAACGTCGCGTTGTGGATCTCGTAGAATCGCGAAGTGTCAGTGAATTAGTGACTGCTGCCGAAATTGCTGTGCGTTCAACAGGCCAAAGAAAAATTGCCAACGTGATTAGAGACATTAGTGAGAACCCAGATAATATTAAGAAGTCTAAAAATACCAGTTCTGTTATTCCTAGGCAGTTAAGTAGTGACGAAGCCTTAGCTTACTATATAGATTCTAAATCAACAACGCATGCATACAAACAAACAAGAAAGTGGTCCATGAAGGCAGGACATAATGTATTTCCGTCATATTTTAGTTTAAGAAAGTCCAAACAGGCCTGTCACCCTGCAGAGGAGCACATTGCTATAACAGAAACTCGTGCTGAAATAAATTTGCAAGCCTTATTAAATAAAACAGTGGAACGTCTAATATTAGCACAGAATGAAGTTATCAGCAGTGTCCTCCTAACAAGTTCATCGTTTACGCTTGTTAGTAAATGGGGATGTGATGGAAGTTCTGGGCACAACACATACAAACAGAGATTTGAAAACACTGAAGATACGGACGAGTTTCTTTTTGTATTTTCTTTGGTTCCCCTTAAGTTATATGATGGGTCCAAAATTATTTGGCAAAATCCTCGGCCTTCATCAACAATGTATTGTCGCCCAATCAAATTTATATTTGCTAAAGAAACGAACGACTTCACGTTAGCGGAGACAAACAGATTGTTGGAAGAAGTTAACGATCTTCTTCCAACACTTATCAAATTTGATGATTCTCAAATCTCTGTGAAACACGAATTTTTACTGACAATGACAGACGGAAAAGTATGCAACGCATTAACAGAAACTCGTTCATCTCAAAAGTGTTTCATCTGTGGCGCCACCCCCAAAACAATGAACGATGATCCCGCGAAGTTCAACAGCAATCAAGAACATTTTGGCTTTGGTTTATCTACACTTGATCCTTGGATTCGTTGCTTTGAATGCTTTTTACATATCAGCTACAAGTTGAATATAAAGAAATGGCAGGCTAGAAGCGACGAAGACAAAGCAGATATCAAAGTTCGTTCCGAAGAAATCAAGTTGAAATTTAAGAACGAGATGGGGCTTATTGTTGATAAACCAAAGCCAGGATTTGGTTCTTCAAATGATGGAAACACAGCCCGTCGCTTTTTTAAGAATGCTGAGATGAGTGCTCACATCACAGGGTTAGATGTTACAATTATCAAACAATTTGATGTTATTTTGAGGACATTGTCTTCTGGATTCGAAATAAACTTAGCGGAATTCAATAAATTTTGTCTCGAAACCAGAAGACATTATCTTAGTCTCTATTCGTGGTACTGTATGCCTGCTACTGTACATAAAATATTAATTCACAGTACAGAGGTCATCAAAGCAGCATTGCTTCCGATTGGGCAGCTTTCCGAAGAGGCTCAGGAAGCACGTAACAAAGATTGCCGCAGATTTAGGGAGTACAACACCCGCAAGTGCTCGCGTGTTGCCACGAATAGAGACTTACTGTCTATGTTAGTTATAACATCTGATCCTTTGATCAATAGCCTTCTTCCTTCCTTCCTTGAGAGATTCCCCGAAAAAAAACGGAAAAAATATGTACAGAAGTTTTAAAGTTAATTGTAAGCCCTAGCATAGTAGAATCAAGGCCGGAATCGTCATCATATTGTCGCACAATGCCACAAAATGATGAAGATTACACTATAAAAGATTCATCAGAAGACTCTGATGATGATTATTAGGTTAATTTAGTACCTATTTTTAATTTTATTTTTGTTGTTTGTATAATATTTTTGAATATATTTTCTGTTTTTATACCAATTTCGTTTTTTATTACAAAAACATGACTACCTATATGTAAAATAGTAAAAGCCTTGTTATATAACATAAAATAATTTTGTCCACCTAGCATGTTCTACACGAAACACTGTGCGGCGGGAGGTGGAGGACGGAGCTACAAATTTATGTACGTTGTGTTGTATTTATTAAGGCTGTAACGAGTCAAGGAGATCGTATTTAGTAAGAGATGGGAGTGGCTGGTGGTGAACGATGGATTCTATCACTTTAGAAAAAAACGGTAAAATTGAAATTGAACGGTAATGGGTTGGTAAAGGGGCTGGAAATCTTTGGAGAAGGAAGAATGAGAGCCTTACGCGATAGAGTCAGATATGTTCTGGAAGAAAAGGAAAAATTAATGATATGGGTAAGTTGAGCGATGAGAGAGTCTATTACCATAATACAATTTATACTGTCTCAGCCAGTGGCCTTAGATATTATGGCTAATAATCGCTTCTTAATCTCGGTCCCACTGACAGGGAAGTGGTAAAAACACAGAATATTACGAACAGGCAGACAGTGAATAGCCAAAAGAGTTGAAACTTTATTTTTGGTTCAATAACAGTAGTTAAGAAAAATGATGGTTGAGATTATTGAAATCTAATGAAGGAATATTTCCGAAATTATGAAATTTGCCAATACTCAATATTATTAAGAAATTCAAAGTTTCCGTTGCAGATGAAGAAATATTTTCAAAAGGAGTTAAGATATTACTATAAAAAACTTAACCGTTTCGTCTATAGTTGTCATTTCCTGTAAAGCGTTCCAGTTCATTAGAGTTCTAGACTTCCGTTTGCACAACAAATGACATTGACACAAATAAGACATTTATCTTATCTGTGTCGATGCCATTAAAGTTCCGGAGTATGAGGCATTTAGGTTTAGGTTTAGCTATATGTATATATATATATATATATATATATATATAATCAAATCGTGGTGCTATTAATTGACCGGATTTAGAAATATATTGTGTCTAAACAAATCATTACATCTAGCAGTGTTGATGAACAATCAGTGAGGTGATTAGAACCTAGTTTTAAAATGTTCAAATTAAGTGAATCTACAAAATCTGGATCTTTTTTATAATCACCATGTGTTAAAGATAATAAATCAGCAAAACAAATCTTTAAGAACTAATTCCAATTTCGAAAAGTAGTGGGAGTCAAAACTAGAATCTATGAGTAGAAAGAAATAATAATAACAATGATGAGTAAAATGAAAAAAATACAAATTAAATAATATCAGCTACTGTTATATATACAGCTAATTTAAAAATAAGTAAATAAATAGTCATAATAATAATAATAACAAAAATAATAATAATAATAATCTGAACTAATAATAAAATAAATAATTATTTTTATTAAAACAGAAAGATGGAAGATTTGCACATTCTGCTGGCAAATAAACATTATCTAAAAAAACTAATATATACTAATAATTAATTATATAAGTTGGTTAAATCAATCTTTTGTGTAATAATTAATATGATAATATTATATATATGTAGTGTGGTATAAGTTTGTGTTTGTGCTCCCGTGAATTCTCCTGAACTGACCATGTCACCAGAGTCAAATGCCGGTGCTAATTAAAAAGGTCAAATCAAATACAGTCTGATTGCCCAGACATGATGTATGTCTGTGCAAAAATCCACAGAGATTTAACTATCTCTCCAGTCTTGTAAAATATATGAAATACAGAAGAATATACTGCATGGGATACAGAAGAAGAAAGAGCAAGAAAAAGAGTTATTTGCAATAAGTCTGGCCGCCAGCTGCACTCAAAAATCAATTCCACCACAAATGGAAATCAAAAAACAAGTGTGTCTGCACAAAAACAAGAAAAAAAGGTATTTCAAAACTAAAAGCAAAGTGTAAAATAACAAAGAGAACTTAGTGTGGTGACCTGTATGTGATATAATAACGAACATTTTATATAATAATATATAGAACATATTATAGTTTTAGTTATTACAATTTCAATTTAAATTTTATATATATATTAGAATTTGTTTCAATTGAAAGTTTAATTTAATAATTTATTTTGTATAATAGTAAAAATGAGATGTAGTTTAATAAAATTGTAGAATAATAATGAGGTATAAATAAGTTTCAAATATAATATTTTTATATATATGTTTTACAATCATTTGTTGTTTATTTTTATTTTTATTTTTTATTTGTTTGAATCAATTTAATGTTGAATGCACAATTTAAATATATTGAAGATAATAATTTCTATATAATATTATCGAGCGAATTATTAGCATATTTTTTACCTTTTGTTTTAAAGGTTGTATCCATTCATTGTGGTGAAGTACAATAGTTGTTATTTTAATTTTATAATAATTTTTATATTCGTTATTTTGAATTTAAATTTATATTGCAATGTATATTATATTAAGTATTTCACCAATAATTGTTTGCTAGTTGTCGGTCCCAGATGAATTTATATATTTTTGGATTTAAATATTGTATTTATTATTGTCTGGTGAAGTACAATAGTTGTTAATTTTTAATTTTATAATAATTTTTATATTCGTTATTTTGAACTTAAATTTATATTGCAATGTATATTATATTAAGTATTTCACCAATAATTGTTTGCTATTTTTCGGGGCCAGATGAGTTTAAATATTATTGTATGTTTAAATAAAAATGTGTGTATGTAATATTTAATATGAACAAATGCGGCGTTGGGGACCGCCAACCAACACGCCATGTTCCGAACGGCGGGAGGTGGAGGACGGAGCTACAAATAGCTACGTGGAATGTAAGAGGAGGAATGGAACAGAAGATGAATGAATTATTAGATGTGATGGATGACAAAGATCTGGATGTTATTTGTGTGTCTGAGACCAAGCGAAAAGGCAATGATACGACCGATTTGCCTGGCAACCGGGTCGCTTTCTGGGCTGGGGTTCCAGAGGGTGGGCGAGGTTGCCAAGGTGTAGGCGTATTGTTGTCTTCTCGAATGGTTAATGCTATGATAGAATACAAGGCGATCAACCCGAGGCTTCTTTGCGTTCGCTTTAAGCTGGGGATAACAAGAGTATTCTTGTTATCCCCAGCTTGTATGCTCCAGTATCCTCAGCTCAGCTCAGTAGTGTCAGAAGTAATGAAAAGTTGATAGTATGTGGGGATGTTAATGGATGGGTTGGAACCGCGCGAAGTGGTTACGAAAGCGTGCTAGGCAAGTACGGTGATAAGAGAGTAAATGAGGCTGGAAAGCTTATTTTGGAATTTTGTAAAGAGAGAAATTTGTTTGTGGCAAACACGATGTTTGATCATAAACAAATTCACGTGTACACATGGGAGCGAGCGGAAGAAAGAAGTATGATTGATTTATTCCTGGTGGATCAGCGAATTCGAAGCCACGCGAGTGTTTAGGGGTGCTGATCTGGGAACAGACCATTATCTAGTCGTTGCTAGAATAAGAGGTCTGTTTGCAGGTTGGTGCAACCGCACGACGTGTCTAAGCTTGGAGTCGAATTATCGCATAAGAAGCTGGAAGCTTCAAGATCCACCGATCAGAGAGGAATATCAAGAAAGGGTTTCCAAGAAGCTTGAAAGCTGTGACTCTGGAAATGAAAGTGCTGAAGTATGCTGGCAGAACCTTAGGAATGGTATGGTGAAAGTAGCGACAGAGGTATGTGGTAAAAGGAAAAGAGGTTTTAGTAAAAAGCGAGATGAATGGTGGGATGATGAAGTGAAAGACGCTGTAGACTTAAAGAAGAAAGCATGGCTGGATTATAAAGCCTCGGGTAAGGATAAAAGTATGAGAGAGATAAGAAAAAGAGAGTACAAGCTGCAAAAGCACAAAACGAAAGCACTTATAAAGATGAAGCGTGAAAATTCTGAGAGAGAAAGAGATGAAAGGTTGACGAACAATTTCCGGGAAAACACGAAGCTTTTCTGGAGAGAAGTTAGTAATTCCCGGGGTTGTTCGATAACCTGTAGGATGAAAGGGGTGCTTTCGAAGAGCGGTGAAGTTTTAACCGAGCAAGCACACGTTTTGCAGCGGTGGGCGGAATTCTACAAGGAGACGTATGAATGTGAGGACGCCTCGGCCTCGAGTACCAGCAAAATGCTGAGTCCGGATGTAGCCGATGGTGAAATCAGTTTGGAAGAAGTGGAGAGTGCGATTCGAAGTCTGAAATGTGGTAAGGCTGCGGGAGCAGATGATGTTACTGCCGAGATGATCAAATATGGTGGGCCACGCGTCTGGGACTTTTTCTGGTTTTTGTGCAATTTATGCTGGAAATCAGGAGAGGTCCCAGACGATTGGCGAGGTGCAGTCATCGTGCCTTTGTATAAAGGCAAAGGTTCACAGATAGACTGTGCAAGCTATAGGGCTATCAGTTTGATTAGCTTGGGCGGTAAAGTTTATGCTAAAATATTAGCGAGAAGAATGCAAGAGAGATCTGAAAGGCTGTTGTGGAAGGCCCAAGAAGGTTTTAGACCTGGAAGAGGGTGTATAAATCAGATCTTTTCCCTCCGCATGATCACGGAAAAGTTTTTGGCCCTAAACCAAAAGGTTTTCTGTGCTTTTGTGGATTTGGAAAAGGCGTTTGACAGGGTTGTGAGAAAGAAATTATGGGAGATACTACCCCGATACAATGTGAGCGGACCCTTGCTACAGGCTGTAAAGTCTCTTTACAGAGATCACTCAGCCTGTGTGCGAGTAGGAGCTGACATGTCGCCCTGGTTTGATATCCAATCGGGTGTTAAGCAAGGTTGCGCTATGTCAGCTTGGTTGTTCAATTTGTATTTGGATAGTTGTCTCCAAGGCGTGAAAGATAGTGATATGGAAGTGATAGTAGGTGACCTTAAAGTCAATTGCTTGTTATACGCAGATGATGCAGTGCTCATTGCATCATCAGAATGCGAACTGCAGGCATTGGTCACCAATCTGAAAGATGGGTGTGAAAATAATGGTCTAAACCTGAATGTAGATAAGACGAAGGTTCTGATATTTGAAAGAAATGAAGAAAGAACAGAATATAAGATCAACGTGAATGGTAAGATAATAGAACAAGTGAATGAAGTGGTATATTTGGGAAGTATGTTTAGCAGGGACGGAAGATACGAAATGGATGTGGAAAGGCGTATTGCTGCCGGTAACAGAGTCAATGGTGCTCTGGGTGCATTGTTGAGACGGCAAAACGTCAGCATAGCTGCACGTTTGTCTGTGCACAATGCGGTTTTGCTACCGACGCTTTTATACGGCAGCCAAACGTGGGTAACACAGAAGAAGAATGTAAGAAAGATGAATGCTGTGGAGATGCGATCTCTTCGCAGAATATGTGGAGTCAGCCTAGCTGACCGAATCCGCAATGAAGAGATCCACAGAATAGCAGGTACTAGTGAAGATGTTACAGTGAGAATGAAGAAGAACGTGCTCAGGTGGTTTGGGCACGTCGAACGAATGAGTGATGAAAGAATGGTAAAAAAGATTTATACAAGCAAAGTGAGTGGTAAGTGAGACAGGGGCAGGCCTCGAGTGACCTTCGAAAAAACAGTATCTATGATACTGGAGGAAGGTCACGTAAAAAGCAGGAGGACCCCCCGGAGGGCATGTATGAAGAGGTTGATGTCTGTGGCCGAGGCGAAAGAGGTATGCAGGGACCGTAGCGTTTGGCGCTCCGTCGTCTCTGGCTACCCCGCAAGGGACATAGCGTGAAGCTAAAGTAAAGTAAAGTAAAGTAACTAATATATATATATATATATATATATATATATATATATATATATTAGTTTTTTTTTTATTACGGTAAATATAACTCTACTTACATATTGTTTCACCGATAAGAATTACGGTGGAATGTGTTATTTATTATTTAAGAAAATAGATTGTGTATAAAAAATTAAAGTAAAAGAAAACAATATTAAATCAGTTATGTTTAAGAATAGAAGTAAAAGTATATAACACAGAATTAAACTTGTTTCACCATCTGCTTACAGGTACTGTACGAGTATTTAATCTTGTAATATTTAATCTTTGGCTTTTGTGGAGTTGAAACATCTCTCATATGCTGAATGTCCTGAACGTTAGTTGTTGCAGCGAAAGAAAACAGATCTGATGTAGCTGGATGAATCAAGTGTCTTCGACGCTAAACAACAGGGCATTTCTCTCAGTTTGATGGCCAACGTTATGTAAGAAAGCTTTTAGAAAAACGAGAATATTCCACACAGAGGATTTAAAATCCCTGTAATTACTTTGCAGCTTTTCGAGATTGGGCTGTCCTACAACAGAAGACGACGATAATGACTTACGTTTTTCTTCAAAATTAGACAACCGTTTACCAAGTGAGTCGGCACTGTCTTGGCTGTATTGGCAATCTCCACAACATCTTGATTTTTGCCATTATTTTGACGTAAGCGTTGTAGCGTCGGTGTAGTTTTAGCTAGATAGAAGCGTAATGCCAGCAGGTTAGTGGCATTTTTAACACACAAAACATAAAAAATAATTATTGAAAAATTATCTTCGTAATTTTAGAGTAAAGAATTTATTTTTTTTATTTGCAAAACAAAAGAAATTAATTAAGTTATCAAAAACAGTTGAAGAAAAAAGTTATGGATGTGTAATACTATCACGCACCTGATGCCGAAAACAAAACATATACAAATGAAGCTATTATTGTAAACTAGTAACAGTCATTTGAAACTCATTGAGTCATTAAACACAATTTTTACCATTAAAGAGATAAATACCTTTGTATAGGACCGTCACATGTGGTAAGATGTATATATCTTGTCTTTTGTTGCTACTTATAGTAGAATATTTGAACAGACGTATGGAATAGTTGGCAATGTATATTAAATTATTAAGATTGTACAATTTTACAATTAATGGTCAGTGTCAAAGGTATCTCCATGAGACAAGAACGTTTTGATATATTATGTTAATTATATACGAATATTTCCTTTAATAATAAGATTATTATAAATAATAATACGTGTCTGTCACATGAGGGAAGGAATTTCTTACAAATTTCTGGAATATATATGGTACAGAAAAGTTACGTCAGTTTTGGACCTGACTCTGACTGACGTCTGTGTTTGGACACAGACGCCAAAAGTGAATTCTTATGGTTTGCATATTTTATAAACTTAATATTTTATTTCAGCTGACATTTTTTGATATAATTTATTAAAGTTTAAAATTCATACAATAAGTATATACATTAAATTATAATGAGCAGTTTTTTAATTATTTACTTGTGCTATTTCGCTTCTTAAACTAAACTAAACTAAACTGTGCCATACATTTGCAATTAAAATAAATACATACAGACAGAAAAAAAATACTTTATTCAATAAAGCAGTATTAAGATAACAAACGCTCCGAGTACTGACACAATATTATGAGTATTTTTGTATTTTAATTGTGGTTCAACGATATCTCACTGGCAGGTGCTTTCGATTCAGAATAATTGTGATTGTTGTACTGTTATTGTATAATGTCTTGTACTGAGAGTGGTATAAATAAATCGCTACTGAAAAAAAACCTAATTTAAAATTAATATTTATGTACAGTGTATCTCTGGTAATGTATATAAAAGTAAATAATGAAGAATACAATTTTAAGATCTCCATCGTCATATGACGTCATTAATATTAACTAAAGTAGCTACCTACCACCTCTAATACGATACTACGTGAAAAAGTAGATTTATTTAAATTGAAATATATCACACATTACCATAAAAATGGTGAACTGTGTTTTGATAAAAAATAAAACTCCTACAACGTAAATAATTGAATCTGTCCAAACAACACGAACTTCCCGGTCTGCGGAATTTTTGACGTGATTCTGTTCCGCGGTTTATGTGTATAAAGTTATGACCGACGAGTTGACTAATGTAGAGGAGGATAAAAATAACTCATTATAAAGTTATGTTAAAGTTAAAGTTAGCGTTTAAAATGTTGATTGTTGAATGTTGTACGAAGACATTCAGTGTATAATGTTAATGCATTGTTGTGAAAGATATTTCAGTTACGTACAAATAAAATGAGTCATTAAAATAAAAGTATACAATAACCTTTTTATTATATACAGTATCAATCATTTGTTTTATCAGAAAATAGCTTGTTGACTTTTTAGCAACTTTTTACAGAATAAATATATTTCGTGAAAATATATTGCACCCTTTTCTTCTGAAGTTAGTAGGTCTTAGTGCGGAGTAGGGTGTCTAAGGGTGTCTGCTTAATGGTCACAAGGTCGACAGCTTCATTAGAACTCAAATTAACACCGGGATAAAAAAGTTCTACGAATATTAAAGAAGTTATTATTATTCTTTTTAATATATGTATTCGATTAGACGTTTTTTGTATGCTTACTTTCCTAAAATACCATTTAATCGAAATAATAATACATTACTACTATTATAGTACAGTATGTTAATTTTCTTACAAATCTCTAATAGTATTACGTTTTAGATACAGTTCTTAGAAACTAGAACAATTATTAATAAAACCTTTTCCTGACGTCGGTGTCGGTACAGTTTAGAAACTGTCGATACTTGTATTAAATGTTAATACAAACATATTATTTATGAGAATGGAGTTTAATTATATTTTTAAGTTAATGTTATATACGTTATATAATAAATACAAAACTGAGATTTGGAGAAATCAAAGTAGAAAAATAAACAAAGTAAAAAGTATAATCATTATTTATTAATAAAAGAAAATACTGCGGTATCGTACCGCAATTATATGGACGAGAACAGTATATAGAGTTAAGTTAACTTATCTTTCATAGATTCATATAGAATTAGTCGATTAGTTTAACAAATATTGAATGTTTTTATTATATTATATAAACTTGAAATATATTATGAAATATATATGTATTTTATATATTTAAGTGGACAATCTTTTAACTGTTTTTATATTTTTTATTATCGAAACATTTCAAATTAAAATGGAAAGAAAGAGTATTTTCCTTGAAATTTCATAAACTGAGGGAGCATTTTGAAATCAAATCAAATGTCGTTGATATTTGAAAGTAATAATTTTTGCTAAATATTCTTAAAACAATATTTTATAAAATACTGGCTTATAGGAAAAGAGGCTCTTGTTACGACGTAATGTTTTCGTTACCTATTTCAAAACATTATTTCCTTTCACAATCTGGCAACTCTGTCTTCTACGTCCCAAGCGTCGATTACATGAAAATAATTCGGAAAATAGAGTAATTACTTTCAACTATTGAGTATTTTATCCTCCATCAGTAAATAGTTTACTTTCAAAAGAGTCCACGACAAGTAACCTCCGGGAAAACATCAAATACAAAGAAATAATGTCTGAAGTAAGACTTTTTTCAAAATATACGAATGCGTCGCTATGACTGTATAGCAGATTACACAATGTCAAATTCAAATTGTATATGTATTGGTTTGTTTGTCCGAACAAACTGACAAACATGGGAACATTACAAATTGACAGTTATTTTTGCTATGTAATATTAATCATTTTTTTATATTTTTAATAATTTCATTTTCCTTAATTAAGCCCCTGTAGCTATTAAGTTATTAGTATAAAGACGGCTACGAGCCGTTTATTTATTTATTGCTTCTTTTTTTAATAATTCCCATTTATATTCTATTGTATATTTTGTAATTATTATATTGTAGTTTAGGTAATATAGCTTGATTAATAGATTTTATTAAATATTTGGTGATCTTTATTTGTAACCATGGATAATCTAACACATGTATGCACACAACATAATTTGATAGTGGCACTCGGTAACTCATACCTTCTAGTCTTATCACTGCTATATATAATTACTAAAACAAATATTAGAAAAACTGATACACTTATTATTAAGGCATTCATTAAATGGTAAAATCACAAGGTATCATTAAATAGCAAGCCGTGATGACGTCACTTACGCCTCTCAAAGTAATGTTAAGTGATAAAGTAAAATACAATGATTACATCACAGAAATACAGTATTACTGAGATGAACATTCGAACTGAAGCATTATTCCTATTACAGTCTGCTCACAAACTTAACAATAGAAAGTGTGACAAAAAAATATATAAATTTTATAATTTTTTTTACTTTTATCATTGTACTCTAAAAAATCCATTTTCAAAAAGTATTGAATTTTTTTTAAGAAATTCGTCTTTACAAATTACACAGGCACACAAAAAAAAAAACGTCATGAACCAGAGGGGAGACCCCATTATTCCTAGGTTTTTGGGATCGCTAAAACCGAATATGACAATAAAAACTAATTTTAAATGCCCGTTTTGCCGCTAGCACCCCCTTACTACCTCTTAAGGGGTGAAAATTAAAATTTTTGTAAAAAATCAAGATAGATGTGTCTTTCTACGTTTTTTGGGATGCTGAAACCGAAAATAATAACTAAAAATAAATTCATGACCACTATCACCCCCTACCATCCCTTACAGGGGGTGAAAATTTCATTTTTTTCTATAAAATCAAGACAGATGTGTATTTCTACGTTTTTTGGTATAATGAAACCGAAAATGACAACCAAAAGTGAATTTGATACCTCTTTTACTCAATACCACCCCCTAACTACCCCTAACGGGGGGGAGGGGGTGGGGGTAGTTTCAATTTTGTATAAAATCAAGATGTATGAAGAAATATATGTTTTGACGATTTACAGTAAATGACATGTTTATCAAACGAGTTTGAAGTTACTCTTAGCTCTTATATTAGAAATTCAAATGCTTTATCGATCAGAAGTATCTGATATATATTCATGATTTAATTCTATTCTTAGCGTAACCCAGGAACAACGGCGTGGACGTAGTAGATTTCTGTTCCCTTTTGGAGTGCTGGATTAAAGTGAGTCCCCTTGCCTCTCACTATCCGGGGTGCTGAATTAAAGTGAGTCCCCTTACCTCTCACTATTCAGCGTCTACCTGTTTCTACGATAACGAACTCTCTTGTTGTCAAAAGTTCTTCTAAGTGGTTGCCTTTTATTGGTTCTTTTCTGTTCTGGCAAATCTCTTTTTAAATTCCAACAGTAGTCTGCTAACATATTGACATCCCATTTACCCTGATAGCGCTGTTCCATTGTCTTAAGATAATGTCTGATGGAACCTTTCACCTTGCTCCTCACTATAGTCTCCTAAATTGGCCGAAAAATAGTAACCTTTCTATTTCGGAGGCATAGAATTAGGTTCAGCATCTTTTAAGCGTTTTACAAGACTGCCGGATGGATAACAGTATAAACAGAATTAAATAGAAAGCAAAAAAAAAACAAAAAATGAAACAACTTGTTAAGAATAGGACAAAAATCATGATTCAGTCTTAGTATCATAATAACAAATATATGCATACAATAAGGTTACCATATACTTTATAATCATTTTTTCTCTCAGCATCTTGAAAAACATAGAAATTACATATTTTCGGTTCCAGCATCCTAAAAAACGTAGAAATACACATCTATCTTGATTTTATAGAAAAATTGAAATTTTCACCCCCTTTAAGGGGTAGTAAGGGGGTGATAGTGGCCATGAATTTATTTTTAGTTATCATTTTCGGTTCCAGCATCCCAAAAAACGTAGAAATATACATCTATCTTGATTTTATAGAAAAATTGAAATTTTCACCCCCTGTAAGGGGTATTAGGGGTGATAGTGGTCATAAATTTATTTTTAGTTATCATTTTCGGTTTCTGCATCTCAAGAAACGTAGAAATACACATCTGTCTTGATTTTATAGAAAAAAATGAAATTTTCACCCCCTGTAAGGGATGGTAGGGGGTGATAGTGGTCATGAATTTATTTTTAGTTATCATTTTCGGTTTCAGCATCCCAAAAAACGTAGAAAGACACATCTATCTTGATTTTTTACAAAAATTTCAATTTTCACCCCTTAAGAGGTAGTAAGGGGGTGCTAGCGGGAAAACTGGCATTTAAAATTAGTTTTTATTGTCATATTCGGTTTCAGCGATCCCAAAAACCTAGGAATAATAGGGTCTCCCCTCTGGTTCATGACGTTTTTTTTTTTTTGTGTGCCTGTTTTATTTATACTATTAGTAGTCGTGTGGCCGAGGTTCGCTAATCATCCAAAGTAAAGGTTTAAAAAGGTTTTAATAAACGTTTAAAAAACACGTTTTGTTACGTCAGTTGATTCAAATTATATATTTCAAATAGATAATGTGAATTTATGTTAATTTAATCATTTACTTTCTTCGTGTTCGTTCGTGTTCGTGTAGATTGTCACTTTTTTATTTAATTATTGTAGTTCTAACGACTTGCATTATTATTTATGGTCGTCAGTTACAGATAAACATAGCGACATTTTTGAAGAAGTGGAGCAAGACCGACATGTTACTATATAGCCGAAGATCTGAGAATTTTAGCATAAAACAGTTTTGACCCATTTTAAATTCTATCGACGTCTCAAATTATGTATGTATGTAATGACGTATGAAATTATTAAATTATTGATTCTTTGACTAAAATAAAAATCCTATTTAAAATAAATCAGAGTAAATATTATGTATATATGAATGAAATAAATCAAATTCAATTACCCTGAACTTAAGTTATTTTTGTAGTGAGGTAATATAACAACGTCTTTTACATACATCTCATTGTCCAGATCCATGCTTTGGAGTTAGATCAATTTATCTGCTTCACTTGTATTTCACACATATTTTTTAAAGTTATCTTTTATATCATATTTGTTTTTACAAATGTGTTAAAAAAAAAATTAACTGCTATAAAGCATATTAGAACCGCACATGACAAGTATTTAATGTGCCAAATACTTTATTCTTCATTTAGTATATTCCTAATACCTTTGTTATTGATATTCATATTAATTAATCCGCTTCCTATTCGAAGTTTTTATACAAAAATTTGTAAAGCATCCGTAACACAATTATTTATCGTTATAATCCTGTCGTTCTGTGATCAAAAAAACCAAACCCTCAGAGCACTCGGAGCACTATAGCTTAGGACACACCTTTGTATTTTACTTATTTTAAGAATTATCATTAATATAAAATAAAATGTTTAGAGTAAAATGTTGATATAGGAAGTAAGTAGGTTTTATTAAAAATTAATGTTGTAAGTAGAAGATTGCAAAGATATACCTAATAGAATAGAAATTACGATACATCCAGTGAAACCTTTTTGAGGATTTAAAATTAAACTGGACTGAATTAACTGGTCATCGCAATAAAAATTGTACTTTCATTTCACCTCTTTATTGGGTTAACACTTTCTGGCACTTTTAAAACTTAAGTACATTTGAAAGTTGTAAAGGTAAATGCACATATTCTGATCGCTGTGTCCGCTATGACCCTTGAGATGTAAATGCGAGCAAGATTGGAAGTGAGTCGTATATCGTATATTAAAATATTTCACTACGGTTTGAGTTTGGCTTGACTATTAAAAAAAATACAATACAGTTTATATAAAGTAAAAAGTAAATAATATAAAAGTATAAAGAAATGAAGTACAAATTATGGCTGAAGACTTATACTGCTGTTTTATAACACGCTCAAAGAAACATAATACTAATTAAAGTTTTTTTTGTTAAGTAACTACAAAAAGAATTAAAACGTTTCGTCACTCTACAACATACGTAAAATATTATGAAAGGAATAAGTAACGATCCAAACATCACATCGAGAAAAAAGTTAAAACGTCCAACAGTCCATTTAGTTTCCACAAAGTATCGATGTATTGGTGAGTGGGTAGATTGATAAACAGTTTTACTGCTACGGCTTCCTCTGCACTCGATACTCTTTATTGGTTTTTGATATCTAGATATTGAAATAATAAATAAGCAGTCTATAATTTGAATATAACAAAGAGTGATTTTTTTATATTAAGAACCTAATACTATTATTAACTAATTTGACTTATTTTATTTAAAAACTAAATGAAATAGGCCTAAATGTTGAAGTAATACAATTGCAATGTGATACTATTTTAAACAGAAAATATGTAGGTACGTTGTTATATTTTAAGATATAATGTATGTATTGAAATAAAATGAGTTGTTTTTACCTTAGTTTAATTATTTTTTTCAACATGTACTGACAACCGTTAAGGTCTAACTTTAGAGAGATCCTAGTATCTTTATACTAATAGATTATTTTGTTCTTATTCAGTTTAAGCATACGAAAATACCGAATACAAATTTATAAAAACAGTTTAAAAGAATGTACAAAGCGAAAACTTGAAAATGTCAACGAATTTCATAGCTTATCACTATAATATAATGTTTTAGATCAACTCTACAAGACTCAGAAACATTGTAAGAGTCATGTTTAGTTAACATATGTTTTGTATGTGATTAAAACTTATATTAACTGATTGTGACGAAAACATAATGACACGATGACGAGATCATTGTTGACGACGGAGAGTTTCTAAAAAGATAATCGAGTGTGAAATTTCCATAATCCTCCGATGTAATAGTAAGTTGTGTGCCTGTTCGTTCATCGCCGCTGTTGAAGATGGAGTACGTGCCACCGCCTCGTCCTCCGCATTAACCAAAGCTAATGGCCATAATAATTCTATTTTTTAATAATACACGTAATGGATTTTTTATCTATAAATTTTAATAAATTAAATAATTATTATTATAAATTAAATAAATATTAATAATTGTGATAAATTGGTTGCACAGTTCGTATATTTAGGATAATTTCTAAATTAATAATCGTCTCAAATCATATCAAAGTTACTGTGAGGTCGTTCATTTACGTACTCGTATGTAAGGAGAGACGCTTTTATCGGCCCCGGTGTGTATTAATAAACATGTGATTTGCTTTACTAAGTACTTCTTAACAGGTGTATAGACATCATAATGGAATTATTTTTACAATAAACATATTCTAATTTAATAATTTTATCATTCTAAAAATAATTTTATCAATTATTCTTATAAATATAACTCAATAAGTAAATTCTTTTCGTTATATATTTTTTTTACAATAAACTTTTTCCACCATATCAATACAACAATGAATGAATGAATGAATGCATATTTCTAAATGTGTTGACTTCAAGCTTAAGTACTACATCATTTGCAATGATTGCATTGAACGCTTTGCGCCTTCACTCCTACTCGTATATACTAGTAAGTATAATTGCGTGAGACCGATACGTATATTACATATACAAAATACAAAATAAACAAAATAATATAAATATAATAAAATTAATATGGTCGTTGAATTTTTCAAACTATATAAAATCAAAAATATGTATATGCATGTGGATAGTCCAACAAATTTCTCAAAACGGTTTAAGATTGTTTAATCTTAATTTCATTAAGTCAGATGGGTATCTTATGTCAGTGTAAAAAGTGCTATGGCGTAAACACATTTATAATTATAATTTATTATTGGTTAAACAGCCTTGATACAATTTAAGATGAAACCCCTCGGGAACACGCATAAAGTTAACAACCCAAAGTAACTTAATTTATCTAATCCGGTTAACCGCACGTTGTAGAATATAATTAACTTTACGATTGTGAAAGGATTTCCAATTTTAAAAGATAGCAGAGCTGTATCGCTGTCAGACATATATATATTTATATTATAATAGTGTTAGTTTCTTTTCCCCCCTTATAAGTAACAGTTTTGGTTTAACGCTAGACTCTTTTTCAAAGATTTTCAATATTTTATTAATGTTTATCTGAAAATCGGTTTATTATTTTAACAATAGAATAATTTCTTAAAAATTATAAAATCGAAGTTTTTAAAATAAATCCTGGGGTTTTAATAATAAATCATTCTATTCTATTAAACTTATAATAGAAAATTAATCTCGTAAATAATCTTAATATATAAAGCACAAACACACTCACTCACTGACTCATTCATCGCTCTACAGCCCAAACCGTAATACCTAGAAAGCTGAAATTTGGACCCAAGACTCCTGACATATTGAATAGGTGCAATAAGAAAGGATTTTGCAAAGGTCCAAAGCGCTCCAAAGTTGCAGCTAAAAAACTGCAAAGTTTACCCCCCGCTCCCTCTCTTCTCCTATTGCATTGCAGTAGAAATTAAAATTATTTAGCCAGTCACTATGTTTATTCTCAACACGCTGCGATGTGAGAAACAAGACTGTACCTATAACCCAATAGGAATGAAACTCTGTAGTTATCAAACTCAAGGCTTTCTCGTGCTGATAGCGAGTCATGATGGGTTAGGGAGGATAGGGAGTCATGATGGGTTAGGGAGGGTGTGTGTGTGAAGGGTAGGGTCATGGGTTCAATACTCACGAAAGTCAGTTTCTTTTTGTTTATTCCCGTCGCGAAGCAAGGGTAACCTGCTAATCATATATATTTTATAACTGATCTGATTACACGTATTTTAAATACATCACACATTAAATAAATTACTATCGCCACATCGTATTAATGAATGATTAAATTAGTAGAGTCCTGTGGGAGGAGAGGTGACATGTAAGGACGCGAGTGATGCTGGTCTGTTAATTAAATATAGTAATATTTCATTTGGTTTTATTTATTATTAATAATCATACGGTGCATTACAGAAATTAAATAAATTATATTATCATAAAAATAAAAAATATATATGCCATCTATGGACGCATTAAGTAGTAGCAAGTAAGTATTTTAATTATTTTATATGATCTCATCAAGTCGGTGAAGAAGAACGTGGCATGAAAACCATCTAGCTACCGTGGAGCATCCTCAGTATTTTCAGCTTCGTACCCTTTCCATAATTGGATTTGTCAGCTTTGCGACGTCCACAGGTTAATTAATATTAATTCTATAATTCACAAATCATTTACTTATTCTATGAAAAAAAAAAACTTCCCTTAATTTTACTAGTTTATGTCTTATATTTAGAAGTTCATATGCTGATGTTCATATGCAATACTGATGCTCTGTGACGAAATACACATTTAAAAGAACAATGTCAGTGAGCTAGTGCTACTTAAATGTTTTATTATTTTAATTTATATTTTAAAATAATGTTTTGTATATGGCGATAAAAATTTTATTAATCTTCGACACGCTGACGAGGAACAGTAAATTGTAGAAAAAATGTGACTCGCAAAGGTAATAGGAGTAAATAGGAAACCAAGCGTGCATCAATATCAGAATTCAGGGCAGCTCCAGCCAGACAATCAAAGAAAGTCGACGACGCGTAACGGTTAAAGCTTAAACACTAGTTCCACAGACGTCCTATAACACTCGCGGTTACTTTTTGGCACTACCATCTAATAGCGAGCGATTATATAGCAATGTCTCTTCACAATCCTATAATGCAATACTCAAAGATCGGGTGGACAGCTGGAGTTGAAAACGGAGCTGTAGGGCTTCGTCCTCAGCTGATGTTATCAGTGCTGTTTCCAATACTTGACTGCTCGGGCGCCGTAGTTGCCTCTGGTATGCACGGTTTAAGGAAGAGTGAAGGAAATGGATTGCGATATCACATATAATTGACTCATTCACTATTATTATTCATAACAGAAGGCCATAAGGTGGCGTTACTAGTGTAATTTTTAAAATATTTGGTATTATTCCTTGATATTGATAATTATAAGAAGCTGTTTTTTATTTAACTTAATTTTAGAGAAACACTGAAGTAAGCTAAATTTTAATATTAACTTGAGATGGCCTAAAAAAAGACATCAAGTTTAACAATCCCGATCAAATTAATTGCACTGATGGGTGTCAAAGGTGCAATGTATGCACAAACTCATCCACAATAACGTGTCCATTCCGCTCCCACGCCTTCAAGTCCTCTGGCGTGAGTTTGTCACACACCGATAAGTTATTTTCAATAAAGTAAACATCTCACAGACCTTGTTCAGATTTTAGTGATCAGACCCATGAAGTAAGAAAATGACACTATTTATGTACATTACAATATTTCTATAAACATTTGGAAATATACACTTTATAAAATGCAATCCCATTGAACAAACTACAGAATTATCAATTGCGGAACTCTAATGAAATATCCAGATCGAATAAAATAAATTTAACTCAAGAATTTCCAATCGCTACTAAAAGCCGCCTTTGAAATACTTCCAGAAATGAACTGATGATCGTTCTAGAAAGACCGAAAATAAATTGTAGAGAGATTTTGCTGTTATACCTCTCGCTCCTACTTCTACAGCGCACTAATTAACTATAAATTTATTCCAGATCAGTTCGTTACACAGTTTGTAATAGTTGTTAAACTTAAATGGGTATGATCTGTGATCTTTGGGTATGTTTGTTTCCATAGTTACAGTAAGCTCCGCAAGTATAACGCGCCTTAGTTGTTTTGAGTACAGAAATAAGTCCGGGCTAGATGACGAAACATAAATATCCCCGGGCATTTTGTATTTATTGCTTTTCATACGTGTCCATCATGCGAGTCCAATCAGGAGACGCGTCCAAGATGGAATAAGGTTTTTGTTTAGATCTTTTGTATGAAACTGCTTTTACGAACTCTACTGATATTTATGTGGTTGTTATACCCTTCTGCGCTCTTGCTACAGAAAGATTATCCGCTTCTCGTACAATTTCTAATACTTTATCGTGGCGACGCGAGTATTTACCTCTATTTAAAAGTACCCTATGCACTACTAGCAAGTTTCGCGGTTCCTATTGCCTCCTCATATATGTTGCAACATTTTTCGGTGGCTTTGCTCCATCTTACTAAGTTACTTTGATCTGGGAGAGTCATTTGGAATGCATTAAGATCATGAAACAGGTTTCGTTTTGTCCTCAATCCATCCGTCCAAGCACAGAAATCCTCCACAACATTTAAAAGTAGCTTACATTGCTTTGGATTACGTGTCAGTATCGCGAGATCGTCTGCAAATGCTAGTATGGATTCTGTGTATTTATTGTTGAACTTAAACCGATAATCCCATTGCTTTTCGTTTTTAATTAATTTATCTATTAAAATATTAATGACTATAATAAATATAACTGGAGCAATATAACAACCTTGAAATAAACCTATGTTGTAATGTAGTGAGTGGTTCCGAATGATTTTCATTAGTGATGAAGGAAAATTTAAATTTTGAATAATATGATGCAATCATGTCACTAACTAACGTTGGAAAGTTATACCACCTTAGCGCGAACATCATCAGTTCATGTTGTACCGACCCGAAAGCGTTCTCTAAGTCTATCCAACATACCGTTATTTGTCTTTTACTAGTTTTGGCATTTTTAAGGCTTTCGATATTAATGTGTCATGTTCCAGGCATCCGAAAATGCCAGGCAAAAACCCTTTCTGGTGATTAGGCCCAAAATATTTATTTTTTGTTTGTAAAAAAGAAAAAAATATTTTTGATATTGTATTTGTTAGTGCTAACGGTCTAGTGTCCTTAGGATCCGAGACATTGTCGCTTTTAGAAATTAGAAAAAAAGAGCATTTCCGAATGTTACCGGTGTTTGTCCTTTTGACCAGATTTACCGAATATATTCAATAGACGTTTATGGATCGACGGACATTTTTTATAAACTATCTATATAAGGGATATAATGTGTTGAAGTATGCTGGCAGAACCTGAGGAAAGGTATGGTGAAAGTAGCGACAGAATTATGTGGTAAACGCAAAAGAGGTTGTAGTAAAAAGCGTGATGAATGGTGGGATCATCAAGTGAAAGACGCTGTAGAGTTAAAGAGGAAAGCATGGCTGGATTATAAAGCCTCAGGTAAGGATAAAAGTATGAAAGAGATAAGAAAAAGAGCTTACAAGCTGAAAAGCACATAACGAAAGCACTTATAAAGTTGAAGCGTGAAGATTCTGAGAGAGAAAGGGATGAAAGGTTAACGAACAACTTCCGGGAAAACACGAAACTTTTCTGGCGAGTAGTTATTGATTCCCGGGGTTGTTCGGTAACCTGTAGAATGAAAGGGGTGCTTTCGAAGAGCCGTGAAATTTTAACAGAGCAAGCACACGTTTTACAGCTTGGGGGGAATTTTACAAGGAGACGATGAACGTGAGGACACCTCGGTCTTGACTACCAGCGAAATGCTGAGTCCAGATGTAGCCGATAATGAAATCAGTTTGAAAGAAGTAGAGAACGCGATTCGAAGTCTGAAATGTGGTAAGGCTGCGGGAGCAGATGAAGTTACTGCCGATATGATCAAATATTGTGTGCCACGCGTCTTAGACTTGTTCTGGTTTTTGTGCAATTTATGCTGGAAATCGGGGGAGGTCCCAGACGATTGGCGAGGTGCAGTCATCGTACCTTTGTATAAAGGCAAAAGATCACAGGTAGACTGTGGAAGCTATAGGGCTATCAGTTTGATCAGCTTGGGCCGTAAAGTTTATGCTAAAATATTATTGAGAAGAATGCAAGTGAGATGAGAGAGAATGAGAGAGTGAATTCAAAGATATTAGCTTTCTCATTCAAATTACTTAAGAACTCGTTTATATCGCAACTACTGTTGCTACTCTTCCTATTTAATATTTATTTATTTATTTATTGAATGTTTACTACGTTTTGTTGTAGAAAATGTAACTTGGATTATATATTTACATAGTTTTGTAAGTAGATAGGTATTTTGTTACTTTAGACTTATTTTTATAGAATGGTACGTGATGAAGAGTTCAAAAAGCTATCATCCAACTGCCCTTTACTAAATAATTTGGGATCGGTGCAATGTGAGAATCTTGATGAGATTCTTATGATAAATTGCAAACAATTTGCCAAAAATTATTAGTACCTGCGGCCCTCCTTTCCCTCGACCGTCTGCCGTGAACCCTTCATGGGAGAAGTGATGAATGTTATTAGGGTTTTATTTTTTAATAGTCAGTAGAAATATAAACAACGGACATATGCGATAAACAGGTAAGTCATTTACTTACCTGCTTGTGTATATAATTCATCATATTACGTATGAAGTTGGAGAATCCTTTGTAAAATTATAAACTTGTTGAGATGGTAAATAACAACTCATCTTATAAGAGGTGAATAGTTTAGGAAGGACGAGTAGGAGAGACAACAAAATTACAATATTTTATATACAAAGTAAGATTTCAATTATGTTTTTCGGGTATTAAATTATAATGAGTAGAAGTTTCATGTTTGGTTTAAAATAACATTTTTTATCAGCCAATAGAAATTCCTACGTATAGGTAATGTATTGTTGTATAAGATTTTGTGTCGATTATATTTTCAGGGTAAAATGCAGTGAACATAAGAAAGTCAAGCACCACCTCAAAATAATATAAAGTAACCAATATGTCGTTTTTGGTAACAGTTCGCATAATAAAGCAAAAGTTCACATATAAGTCACTAGCAGGTTACCCGTGCTTCGCGACGGGAATAAACAAAAAAACTGACTTTCGTGAGTATTGAACCCATGACCCTACCCTTCACACATACACGCTCTATCCTCCAACCCATCATGACTCGCTATCAGTGCGAGAAAGCCTTGAGTTTGATAACTACAGAGCTTCATTCCTATCGGGTTATAGGTACCCTCTCGTTTCTCACATCGCAGCGTGTTGAGAATAAACATAGTGACTGGCCCAATTAAGTTTAATTTCTACTGCAATGCAATGGGAGAAGAGAGGGAGCGGGGGGTAAGCTTTGCAGTTTTGTAGCTGTAACTTTGGAGCGGTTTGGACTTTGTAAAATCCTTTCTTATTGCACCTATTCAATATGTCAGGAGTCTTGTGTCCTAATTTCAGCTTTCTAGGTATTACGGTTTGGGCTGTAGAGCGAGAATGAGTCAGTGAGTGAGTGTCTTTGTGCTTTATATATTTTATATATTTACATATTTATTTCAACTTGATTTAATTGAAAACTGGTAAGGACGGTGAATTGTTAAATATTTTGTGTTGTAATATAAATTTTAGACATTTGTTATTTATAAAAGATATTAAAAAACAACAAAATGTTAAATTAAATAAATAATCGGGATGAGTTATATTGGTTAGTCTATGATCCAGTTACAAATCCAAAATCATTTAACCATAAACTGCTTAGAGCGCTTTACTAGCGCGGGTTTGCGTTTAGTGGGAAATTGAATTTCCGTTCAGAATTTAGGAACTCTTAATTTCTCTTTCACAATCTTTTTCTACTATGAAACTGTTTGAGAGGAACTGTCTAGGAAATGTCTAATTTCTTTAAAAAATCCTTGGAAAATATTTATTATAAATTGTTCACTTTTTTAAAAAGTTAGTCACCAGTGTGAATTTATAAAGACCAACTAATTTGACCCACTTTTAATAACCGCCAAGAAATAATAATAAGCAACAATATTACCATTAGCTAAAAAGTCGCTACACATTTGAGGGAGGTCGTTAAACTCGAATAACTCCTGAATTAGATGACGCTGGATAATAGTTCCATCTATATATATCTAACTATAATAATGTTATCGATACACTTTGTAAAACCTACAAAATTTAATTTAAAAATATGTAAAGGCTTAAAACTTGTATTTTTATTTTCGAGTCACTGTTTATAATTATCGATTTTAATGAGAAAATATACTCAGATACGTGATAGGTTTTCTTTCCCTATTGTAAAAGCAAGTGACTAAAAATATTTGATTAATTTGTGGAATGTAGATGTAGATATAACACTTCCATATTTATTACTTTGATTACATCGTGTATACTTCTAAAGTAGAGCTCATTTTTCCTGTTATTTCAGACATATTATTTTCTAAGAAGTGAAGTATCAGCAGCTTAAGAATATTGACGTCTTTGAATACGCTTCTCAGGAATTTGTTGAGGTTTGTCAAATATTCATAGGAATTTGTTCGTTTGCGCTCTTCGTTAAGAACAAAATGTTATCAATAGACCTTCATCTCCTTTGTTATATTTGTTTGAATCAGATAAATGTAAACGAATTTAGAATTAGGTATTATAATAATACAAATCTATACATAATATGCATCTTATATATAATATTTGAAATCGAATTATTATCGAGGATATAAATACATTTACATGAGCAGATTAAGGATATCTTGTTTGTTCTCCGGGAGAAATATTAAATAAGCGATAAGACTTAAAATAAATTAATAGGATATTCCCAACTCTACAATATTGCAATTTTCTATTATTTTAACAAATGAGAATATTGTTAAGTTAATTGGATACCTCGATGTGATGTTACTTTATGAACTATGATTGGATGACTTTATGCAGAACTGATTAAAGTTAATTTGTATATTAATTTGCATTTACATTTAATATTAGGTTATAATAACCAAAACAGTCGCCACGTTTATGTTTACATAGTGTAATGTACTGTAGTTTATGTTTACATAGTGTAATACTATAAAAGTCTGTGAACCCCATACTTTCGTTATTTTATAAAAGCTGATAGTTTGTCAGCGCATAGTCCCAACGGGGGTAAAAACGAAGGACCGTCATGAAGTTCGGTTTATCGTGACTTTTACTTATAAACGGTACTATGGGTTTGTAAAATACTGATCTAAATTCAACAAATAATCAAGAGTATTTTTTTTATATTTCCTTAATTGCATGACACTCGACGTCATGCCAGAGGCTTGCCCGACACTCTGAATGTTCAAGAAAGTGTATTCTATTAACGTTACAATATAAAAACAGACTTTTATACAATACTTCAATAATAATTCTAGGGTACTTTTCTCATTAGCCATACAGTTTTAATAGTTCCAACCCCTCGCTAGACTAGCACCTAGGGTAACTGTAAGAGCAAGCGCGAAGCAATACACTTATTGGTGGGAGCGAGTGAGATACTCGCAGGTCTTTCGCGATATTGAGATATGTAGTCCTCACAAGGACAGACGTATAATAAGGAGAATCTTTTGTGAAAAAACTTGCCAGGATTCCGTGCGATCACAGGTTGTAATTACAATTCCGTATTTGTGTAGAAAGGAAAGTTGAGGCTTTTTAAAATATTAAAAAAGAGTATCAAGGAGTTTTCATTAAATTCGGTGAACACAATATATTTGAAAATAATAATGAAAAATGAAAAAGTTCTGGTACTATTCAATATGTGAGGTATGGTATGTCAGTTGGATTAGTGATGTTGATGCAGCACTGCTTCTATTAACTCTACTAATTGCAAAAACCTCTGTTTTATATTTATCGTTGCTTTTTTCATTAAGAACTCATTTTTTTAAGTTACATTAATATCTTAGTCCTAGATGTAACTCATTTAAAACTTTTATCGTAAAATATCAAGAGTCTATCTATTATAGTAGTATCTATTATAGTATTTTAACAATTGTACCTTTTTCCGAAAGTTGTATTTACTATTTGATCGTCATTTATGTTTTAGAAAAAGTCATTTAACTTTATTTTGATTGTTATATATTATGATTTATCAAGTAATCTGATTCTAACAATAACACAATTTGTAACTAACTATTTTTCGCTATTATATAAAATTGCTATTTTTCTAATATTATCGGATGACAACCGCGCATACAGATCAGCACCAGAGGAATTACAAATGTGTCGCTGGACTCTCCGAAATACATGCTTTGTAAAGTGTCTCTGTCTCATTGAAGTGGATACATGAAGATTGGATTTGATCAAAACAATCCACTGTGCAGTTTATTGGAACGCATATGGCTTTTTATTACAACTCAAATACGAGATACAGATGAATTAAATTATCCAACCAATAAAAGGAATGTAATAAAAAGAAAGATATCTCGGAACACGAGTATTTATTCAATATGTCCACTTACCATTGTATCGGTACTTCACAGAATATAAATTGACGATCACGTTTTGTACGGACGCGTCAATTTGATCGGCACTCCGCCGGTATCTTTGGTAAATACTTATTAAATTAGAATTTTGTAAAATAAATACAGTATATGTTTAAAAAATATATATTTAAGGTCAGGCAAGATCTTTTAAGTAATATACTAATATATAGAACCATAACATTTCTTTTTTGTCTAAGAAATACGTGTTTTTAACTTTCTTGTCAATAGATATAAACGAAGAGACCGATATCATAAAGTACTTCAATTTAATTACAATGCACGTGCGTTAGAGTTTTGTAATGAAGTCGAATAAACTGTTATTTTATGTGTAACAAGATTAAATATGTTCTTTATTTTGAATAAATTAGTAGCTCCACAATAGGTTATAAGCCATCGTGCTTAAGTATACGCACTTACGTAACAAGTAATACATGTATATCACTTTATACGAGATCCTGTTTATGTCATAAGCCTCTCCGTACTTAATGAGATAACTTAGTATTCAACGAGTTCATGAATGTTCACGACCGAGCCGACATCAACTGAAACAATTTGTTGTTTTAATATCGCACAATGGTTATGTTATTTTATTTTATACTAATCCAATTTTTTCCCCATCCAAATGAGAACAAACAAATTTTTACTTTTCCCCCCATCCAAATGAGAGCAAAGATTTTTTGCAATTTTATTTCTCTAAATTATAATCAAATCTCTTTTTGCATTAAAATAAATAAATATAATTGTACTTAAGAAAATACTAATGTATATTTAATTTGGTTCTTTAGATACCAAGATGCATCAGTAATACTGTAGCAATAATGATAAGAATAAAAACATTTCGAAGAAATAAAAACATCATCAGGGACCGATCAATATTAATAGTCTAAAACTTTAAGTTGGTATAGGAGTAGAACACATAAAGATCCCTTAAACCAGCACAAGTAAGTGAAGACGATATTTATGTATCTGTTAATTAATTAATTTAGATTGTTATTACACTTTGCAGACTTTTCTGTTTTATCTATGTTTGTTTATATCTGTATTTATGACGGTGATGTTCTCACCGATCACTCCAAGACATGTTGTAATGGTTTACATTTGTTAGTTTATAACTCAAGGCCCGCTCAAATATACAAATATATTATGATTTCACAGAGGTAAGTTTTAATGTATATAGCTAAGAATTTTATCATAACATGTTAGAAGAAAAATAAGGTACTAAGAAATTTCCTTTTCGTATACAGTAGTTAGATATTTTAGATTTCTCCATTGCCGGCTGTCTGTCAGTCAGTGGTCTGCCAGAGTTCTTAAGGATAAGAGAATTATTATTATTGGGGACCACCGTGCGATTGAAATGACTAATACCTATTAATTAATAAATCGTGTTTTAAAAGGGCTAAAACATTAAAAAACTCCATTTAACTATTATTCTCGTTATTAATAAGAACAAACAACGAAAAACTATGTACTATGATATAAAGAAATCGGGTCGGTCGTTGTGGTTGGCTTCGCTTTGTTGAACGACGTCAATGTAGCGAATTTGCATTTTGAGCGTCTACTTAATAGATGACTCAAGTTGTTCGTCGGCGTTTAATAATAAATATTATGCCTTTTATTGTATAAGAGTGATTAGAATAATAGATGAAAAGCATGATTTATTCATAAATTTGAATATGAAAATGCAAAAACATTTTTATTTAAAGGAACTTATTTTCTAGAAGAAGTATGTTACAAATATATATAATATAACATTTTGATATTGTATTTTACAAGGTCTATTGATACATATCCTTTTCTGTCCTACTTATCAGTGCAGTCTATAATCTAATCGGCGGTGCCGTCAGGTAAGCGTTAGTACACCATATGGTGTCTCCTACAGTCTCCTTTCCGTCTCTTGTCCAAAATATTTCTTTGTTTGTCTTTTTGTTGTCGAAGATGGAAAAATACGAAGTACGAAAATAAACTAGTTGTACATGTTCTAGTCAATTCACATTTTCATTAACCGTTATTACTGTCCTGAGTTCTAAATATAGGTCTTATAAAAATGCAGTGTTGTTGCAATGGGCTTCGACGTTGCATCTTACGAATAAAGCGCGACTAGTAAAGTTTGCTTAGAGCTTCCCGACTCTCCTTAAAAAAAGTTGAAAATATAAGGTTATCTTGTAAATTAGTACTAAACTAATCTTTTGTTGCAAAATCGTAGTCGATATGATTCAACGATGTTACTCGTATATCATATTACGTAAAATAGAGAGAACACAAGAAATCAAGTATTTGTCGACCTCAAATGGATTGATGGATGGATGGATGGATAGCCCGATTTATATTTTTTAATACATTTATTACAGTTTCTTGATTTATTTAATCAAAGTATGAACTATTGTTATCTATGCTGTTTTGCAATATCATAGGTAGTTCTTTGATCCCTTTACTAAATAAAAACCATTCGGACGGGAATCAATATAATCTTTGAAGGCGGTTTGGACTGTCACATCGGAGTTAATATTATTATTTTTTAAATTATGTATTAATATATTAATATTAAGTAAATATATGACGGCTAACAAAACACAAATACATGTGCAAATAGCTGTATAAATTATAATTTGGAATTCCTGAACAGTAAGGAGAAATTTGTGATTTAAGAGGCCAATACGACGAAACGCCAATTTCATACGTAAGGAACTAATATCACCAGTATTGAGAAATAGCCGTCATTGTTCCTCAAAGTTACAACAAAGCAGTTACTTTTTGCTGTAAAAGAGTTGAAAAGTAAATAAGTGATCCTATGTTATACTTTAGCTTTCATATGACATTATTAATACAGTTGTTAACTAATTAATGAGTACAAAGTATTAATTATATGATTTAAGCGACGTCATTAAAACAATATATGTATATGCAAACCATCTGACAGATCTATTTTGTGATACAATTTTCGTTATTAACGTTGCCTCAGTTCTCAACCTCTTCACAGAAGTGACAGACTCTCACTAGAGGTGAATAATATTAGAAATTAATATACATTAACAGCTTAATTTTAATAACATCTTCGGTAAAGATATACAAAGTGCTAAAGTGTTTAATAATTTCAACCAAGTCATTGTATTAAAAACTAAACAAGAATTTTCATAAATATTAATAAAGTTCATTATTGTGTTTAATAATCTGTTGCTAATTTGAAGATCACCAATTGCCTTTTATATTTTTAAACAAATTTTGGTACTAAACTAATTAAAACAAGGACACGAAAGCGATACAAATACGTAATCGAAGAAATTTAATTAAACTTTTAAATTATATTGCTCAATGATTATTTGCTTTGAACCATTTTCAAGTAAATTAATTTCCGTGTCGGTGTGTGTGTGACTCAGACATATGAACAGGAATGGTTTAAAGAGTTCTGTCTCATTGTTAATGTTTATATTATATCATTATTAATACTGTTTGATTTAAAAAGATGAGTAATTTATAAAATTCCTAAAATATAAATAAGAGCTTATAAAAAATGCAAAACGATAGATAACTCTTGTATATACAAGTAACTATAAGAGACATACTTCTTCTTTTACAACACATCCATTTTTCTTTATTTACATCTTTATCTTTATCTTTCCCCTTCTTTATTTCAGTTATTTAAGATAATATTAAAGTAAACATTCTATTATTAAGTTAAATTTTTTAATAGTATCGTTGTGAACCGCTAAAAAGAGGAAATATTTTTTTACGTCCAATTATAGGTGAAATCAGTGAAATCAAATCCAGTTATAGGTGAAATCCTTCCATTCATTCCCCATCACACATAAACAGTCTCAACAACTTTTATCCTCATGTCATTATTTATTATCTCGATCTCTTCTTTAATATTTGTTTGTTATTTTAATATTTGTTTGTTAATGTTTGTTATTTATCTTACATATATATTTTAAACAATATATATGTATATATATATATAATAGAATTCTTTAAATACTCAATATATGTCAAGAACCATGAAAAGGTAAATCGTAGGTTCTCGGACCTACGAATTTATCTTGACAGTGACAGACAGTGCGTCAACCATATTGGCGGTCAATTACCATCTTGTTCTTGGGTCAAACGGACGTATTCATTTTGTTATTTCGATGTTAATGTAATAGTGTGTGTTGCGTGGTCACGTAAGCCATTTTTATTTCATTGTGCTTTTGTGTTGTAAAACAAGTAATCGTTACGTTGTTATTTTAGGTGAGACTTGATGATTATTGTTAATTTGATTACTTATTTAATTTTATAATTTTTTTCAAATATGATCAAATTATAATCTTTGTTGGATTCGTAATTTTTTTAAAGTGTTTCTCTTCTGATTCTTATATCAGAAGTGGGATAAAGGACTAGTTCGCCCACTGAAAACAAGACTTAGTTATTAACAATTTTTTTTTCTTTTCTACCGTCACTTTGTTTTTTTTTTAGTGATTAATCGTAACGATTACTTGTTTCTTTGTTTGATTAACTTTTGTTTTGACTTGTTGTTTTGTTCTAATGTAGTGGGTAGTAAAGATTTGTGTGGTGGTGATCCACACCACACTCGAGGCAGGTTGCGGGATCCCGAGATACGAATATCTCAAAGTAGGCGCAATTCAAGGAGTAGGTCACGAAATCGATACGGTGGTGTCTCACGACGTGACTCGTGATCATAGATGTGAATTGAACGACGGCTTGCGTGTCCGCGATCGCGCAGATTCTCGGGATCGTGAAGTTCGTCGGTCGGTCGACAGAACAGTGCGTGGCGTGTGTAATGAGATCCGGTGCCGTTCACGTAACGAATCTGTGCATTGCTCGCGTGATAGATCTAGAAGTCGGACACACAGTGTTTGTCGTAGTCGAGAATATCGGAGTAGGTTTCATGAAGGATCGCGATCGCTAAAGCGCCGGTTATCCTGTAGGCGAGACAGTCAATCTCGTAAAGTTTCACTAAAACCGAACCCACCACAGGTCACACCTTTGTCGGATTCTGGCGCGCCATGCTCTGAGGCATCTACTTTTACACAAGCATTAATGCAGGCTTTTCAAACCATGCAACCTTCTAATTCACAACATTATTATGTGTCAAACTTTGATCCATCGATTCATAATATCGAGGTATGGTGTACGGAAGTGGATCGCGCTAGGGACACGAATAAATGGAACGATCATGAGTGCTTGTCGCGAGTAGCTTTTTGTTTAAAGGGAGACGCCTTAGCGTCTCCCTTTAAACGATTTAATACGAGGAATTGATAGCCCACAGGTCCGAGCAGCGGCTACTAATGCGAACCTTACTCCGGAAAGTATCGTATCATTTCTGTCGATTTATACGAAGCCGGTATTCAAGCGTGATAATGTTGGCGTATTTAATAAAACGCGTTCCCAACCTAGTTCAAAATATAGTACTAACGAAAGCGTTACAATTGTAACAGGCGGAGACATGTCAGTCGCAACTGTAATTTTTCAAAGTCGAGCGTGCCTTCGAGGACGCAATCAGCCTCTATTATTTCTTGTAAGTTTTGTAAGAAACTGGGACCTACAGAGGTTGAATTTTTTGCTAAGGTACTATCGGAATCAAGAAATGCAGAGACTTAAAAAGTGCTCTTTTCTTGTAGCTGAGGTAGAGAATTTGGGTAAAATAATAAAACAAGGTCAGGGTAGGCCGAGTCCGCGAAAGGTAGAGGCTAGCTAATACGAATCCTCCGGAAAATGTAAGACAAGTCTGAAAGCTTCTCGGTGTAGCAGGTTATTTTAGGCGTTATATAAAAGATTACGCTTCAAAAATAGTTACTGTTACTCGCTTGACTCGTAAGAACCATCAGTTCACTTGGACACCTGAATGTGAGGCTATTCGCCAAGTCATTATTAAATCACTGACAAGCGCTCCAGTACTTACGATATTTAACCCTAGTTTTCCGACGGAAGTTCACACCGACGCTAGTATATGCTACTATACGATACGATTATGGCGATGTCCTTCTACAGACCAATCCGGACTCTAGTAAGTATGTTGCCTCATACTTTAATAGGTCTATTCAAGGAGCTGAGAGTAAATATCACTCTTATGAACTTGAGACCCTTGCGGTTGTCAAAGGTCTTGAGAACTTCCGACATTATCTTGTAGGATTAAAGTTCACGGTGATCACTATCAGTGATCGGGCGTTACAATCATGTAACGCCCTTAAATTAATTGAGCGTAAAAAAGATCTACTTCCCCGAGTTGCTAGATGGTGGATTTACCTTCAAGATTTTGATTTCTCCATCCAGTATCGGAAAGGGGTAATGATTCCACACGCGGATTACCTTAGTCGAAATCCAGTAGGTACTGTAAATTAAATTGTTAGATCTCGTAATTGGGCCCAAATTACTCAACTAGCTAATAATGAAACTCGAGATCTCATCGATCAGATTCGCGATGGTAACTTAGACTCTAGTCGTTATTTGGTACAAAATGACGTCCTGTATTACAAGTACACACCAATACGCCAACAATCACGACTTCTATGTGACATCCCTAAAGGGCACCCTAAAGGGTCTCTCTCTTTCGCGAGTGTTTCATGAGAAATTCTTGATCTCATATTGAGACACTTTTGGTTCCCAGGGCTCAGAAAGTTTTTTGCAAATACGTAGGCCACTGTTTAGTTTGTATCTCTCAAAAGAGAGTCCCACGAGCTCCACTCCAAAACATAACCTCGTGGGAAAAGCCAGTATACCCCGTTTCATACGGTACATGTAGATGCATTAGGCCCTCTTCCTAAGTCTAATGGCTACAAGTTCATTCTTCTGATTGTGGATGTATTCACTAAGTTTTCATTACTCTATCCTATGTGTAAGCAAGACAGCTGAGTTAAAGTGCGTGATTACTCAATCTGTCTCTCTATTTGGGGTACCAAAGTTAATGGTTACGGATAAGGAGCGCATGTTTGAATCTAGGAAATTTGTAAATTTTATTAACGAACTTGGCTGTGACCTCCACTACATAACACCTGAAATGCATTACGACAACGGGCAGGTGGAACGGTACATGCGAACTGTTTTCAATATGTTGCGCATTCTAGCAAACCACAAGGACGTTTGTTGGTCCGGGTCCTTGGGAAAGCTGTAGTTGGTACTAAACATTACGAAGCAAAAACCACCCAGGTTTCGCCAGTAAACCTCCTTATCGGCACGGAAGCTACGACGCCGATTATCCGTGCGCTGATTCGTGATGTAGCTGTTGAAGACTCGGCACACAATCGAGAAGCTTTGATGGAGATGACTGTTGAAGTACAATCAGACCAGACAATATGAGATAACTAATCGGCATCGGCACACACCTCGTCAGTTTAACATAAACGACCTAGTCTTTGGAATCAAGTTCTCACAGGTAACTGGAAAGACTGATCCCGGTATGCGAGGACCCTACAAGGACCAGTGGATGCTATGTTCTATGGCTGTTGAGCGGTAGCTATGGAAAGACAACTCAAGCTGCGGTCCAACAAATGGTGCCGTGGCGGGGCGAGTGGTGCCCCGATACGTGTGCTGCATTCTTTGAGGGTGAGATATTTAATCCTTGTTTAAGGAATATGTGCATAGACACACAGGTTCAGGGCCTGGAGTTCGTCGCTGTACCTTTGCATTCGTCGCCTATTGTGTAAAGGTATCGTGTGCTTAGACATTCAGGCCAATGTGCTTGGCGTTCGTCGCTGTACCTTAGAGTTTGTCGCAATATTATAGCGTTCGTCGCCCAAGGATGCAAGCTGAAACTATATATATTGAAGTTACTGAAATTGATTCCATGTAAAGTCCTGGGCTTGGTTTGTATTAAGAGACGTCTCAATCTTGTTAAATAATTAAATTAGGACCAAATGCGTGAGTGATAGTATCGTTGGTGATGTATGAATTGTATAAATGACGACAGAATAAAAGGCAAAAGCAAACTGTGCTGGTGAATAAAGTCAATTTATGATTTCAGGCGAGCACACTGACGATAACGAGACGGTCGAATCGAATGAGGGTCCCACCTCAGGTCTTTCGATGTCTCTGCTGCATGTAGAGATAGGAGACTCCAGCAGTATCTCCCAAGGGGACCATGCCGAGGACGACATGCGCTCAAGAGAGGCCGTATAAGAGAAAAAAATATATACCCTCCCCAAAATAAAAAGTTATAAATACAGTGCGTCAACCATATTGGCGGTCAATTACCATCTTGTTCTTGGGTCAATCGGACGTATTCATTTTGTTATTTCGGTGTTAATGTAATAGTGTGTGTTGCAGTGGTCACGTAAGCCAAATGTTATTTCATTGTGCTTTTGTATTCTAAGAAAAGTGATCGTTACGGTGTTATTTTAGTTGAGACTTGATGATTATTGTTAATTTGATTACTTAGTTGATTTTATAATTTTGTTAAATATGAACAAATTGTAATCTTTGTTGGATTCTTTTTTTTTTAAGTTTTTTTCACTTCTGATTCTTATAATATTATATTACCTATCAGTGAAGTTTAGCACGCACTTACTCCACCTTCGACCTGTAATAGTATGATAACCTGTAACATATTATCATATTATTACATCTATACACGCAAAGAGAATCATTTCAACAGTTATAAAACGCACAGCAGTATGGAATAATAGATAACTAACATATTATAATACCATTTTAATGATTTACATTATAATATATGGCTTTTTTCGACCTTAATCTAAGATATCTTTAAGGCAAAATAGTAAGTAATAATTTACAAATAAATATTTCAAAGAGAAATTATCTTGTTATAACTTAAATTTGAAAATGAATGTATTTATTAATTAGGCATCATTTATTTTATTTTTTTTATTATGCAATAGATCTTAGAATTTAATATGCAAATGACCTTGACGCAGAAGAAAGGTCATTGAAAACTGTACAGTGGAAAATCGCGACTCATCTAGGTGGTATGGATGGTGATGAAATTTGGCGGCCGGCATCAGATCGAATATATCTTCGGAATACTCCCCGTGGTAAATGCGGTAAAAGACGCACAAGGAAACAACGTCTCTATTTAATGCCAAAGCCAGCAAGCCGTTCAAAATCACCGAGTTCCCGACAGTCCGAACGGCTCTACGTTGTATGTGGTCAAACAGTAGAAGCTGATATTGGGGTGATTCGGACCAGAGATGAGAACACTACTCCATGTGTGGCCGGACCTGCGCCTTATAGAGCGCAAGTCTTTGGCCAGATTTGAAGTACTGCCTCGCTCTATTGATCACTCCCAATTTGATCGAGGCCAGCTTGGCCTTGCTCTCCAGATGACCACGAAACTAACAATCGCTCGAGACAAAGTATTTTGATACTTGGCGAGGCAATAAGAGGACTGCTCTCGAAGAGCGGTGATACGACGAATGGGGTTTTCTTAGTGGTAAACGCGCAAACTTGTGTCTTTAGGGGATTGAACTGAACGTAGTTCAGTTAACCCCACTCAGAGACCATCCCCAGGGAAGTCTCTATAGAAGACACAAGTTTCTTTCGGCACTCGTCGACGTTTTCCCGAGAGAGATCTGCGCGACCGGAATATACCGCATCCCCAGTGCTGTCATCCTCATAACAATGTATGTTGGGAATATCCAACATATCATTGATGTGCAGGAGGAACAGAGTTGGGGATAGCACGCAGCCTTGGGATACACCAGCGTTCACGGGCTTGGGGTCCGAGCAAAAACCGTCGAGAACGACCTGTATGCTCCGCCCAGTGAGAAAACTGGTGATCCACTTGCATAAACTCTCGGGAAGCGACAACAATTAAAAAATATATTGTCTTGTAGTTTGTGTTACACACAAAAATACTATTTTCGGCAAATTTTACTTTGTTATTGGCAATTAAAATAAGATTATAATAATAATAAATAAGATTATAAGACGTTTTTAACTTAGCGGTACCACAATGGAATTCATAAAGACATGTAGTTAGTCCTATATTGTGTAAAACTAAATACAAATACAAATGACATGTAGTATGTGTCAGTCCATCATGTAATATTAAAGCAACAAATTGTTTCAGCAACGTCTTGGTTGACGTCGGCTAAATCCTGTACATTCATCAACTCACTGAATACTAAGTAATCTCATAAGGAGCGAAGAATCTTACATTATAAACATTCGTTCTAGTAAAATTATATATGACTTGTTAACTAAACTTTATATGAAAACGGTTTAATATATATAGAATTTATTACAATTTCACACTTATTTCTCATCACCTTTGAATATCAAACTTATAAGAAAGCGAGCACATATTAGCAATATATCGTTTCCAGTGTTACATTAAATACAATAGTGTTATATGTTATAGAAGAAAATAACTTATTTATTTTGTTGAAAACCTATTTCTCACGAGCACAATGTATGGCTTTATTAAGTCTCCTTTTACATTTATAATTAATTATTATTATCTCATCATAATAACCTAAAATATATTGATATTGTTCTATAATAATTGAAACTTGTTTAAACAGTTGCAGTTATTATAGTTACAGCAAATAAGAAAATAATCTAATAAGGTACCAGTTATAAAGTTACACAGTATCAATAGCTTTAAAAATGATCAACTTTAAAATGTATTTATTAAAGTAATTAATAAATAATATCCTAAAAGCGAAAAAAGAGAAGTGTCTTTCAAGAAAACTCTTAAAAAGAAATCCTGCCTTTGTCAAAATTTGAGACAATAATAAAAATATTTATTTATTGTACAATCCTGAAGGTTTTACCAACAGCAGTATCGTCTGTAATTATAAAATCTTAAACATGTAAATACCTATTATAAAAATAAATTTAATTTAGCTGCTGCTGTTGCTGTCATTAGCGTGGTAGAGCAAAGTCAAGAACAGTAACTAGTATAAAAAAATTACACATTTACTATATTATTAAATGAACTAACAAAAGCTAGCGTTATTTTATAGCAATGTTAATGGTTTATAATCCAACAGCCCGACCAAAATATAATATAATAACTTGATATTTTTGATAGATAGTGCCTATTATTATTGTATTTAGTTTTACACTCTCTTTTCCCGGGTAAAGATAATATCAACTAACACACAGTTTTATTATTTAGATATATATACATTTCAACGCTCGACTGACAAGACCTACTTTAGTTGAATAAAATATTTTTAACTAAAACCGTTTGTTTTAATTAAAAAATAATTGAAGATTTGAATCAAAAATATGTTAGCAAAAGTAAAATTTACAACAATAATGTTTGTTTTAAAATATGTAGTAGATATAACATAATTATTTTTTGTTAAAAATTCTTTTCAAACATCGGGTTAAATGAAAGTTGTCACGTAAAAAGCATGAGGACCCCCCGGAGGGCATGTATGAAGAGGTTGATGTCTGTGGCCGAGGCCAAAGAGGTATGCAGGGACCGTAGCGTTTGGCGCTCCGTCGTCTCTGGCTACCCCGCAAGGGATATGGCGTGAAGCTAAGTTGAAAGTTCCACCTCTCCTTTTGGAGTTTAGTTTGACAACGATTCTTTGTTCAATACTAACATCAACCAATTATAATGATTAGAACTCGATCTGATTCTGAAGCATTCGTGATTCATTCCATATCTTTTTTTTTTCTATATTATTTTATATTTATATTAAAATTTGGTCGAATTACAAGACAAACATTGAAATATTGATTGAAAAATTATTTAAGTTAGAACATAACCGCCCTAAACCCTATATGGTTTCTAATAATATTAACTATCGGTTTATATTTACTAAAATAATAAAGTTGTGGTTTCTCCTGGTTGTCTTTGTTTGACAATTAAAAAAAAAATGTAAAGTTGTTTGTGAAAACATATTCAATTAGTTTAAATGGTTGGAGCTACAGGCATAGCACGTCTTACAAAATAATAAATAACACTGTCTCTTTCTATTGATTAATAAGTTGATGAGAGGCAGACCTTCGTACTAACTGCCACCCATAAACATAACATGACACACGAAAATTACGTTACTACGTATCATGAATCCATGTGTCACGCGGTCATGACGCTACATTGAAGATGAAAGCCATTTCCCCATTATATTAACACCAAGTAATGACGTCATTTGCGCCTATCAAAGTGACGTCATATATTACAGTGAATACAATGATCGCGTCACGTGAAGATGATCATTAAGATAAACATCGGCGCTGTTATTTACAGCCACGTTAAATAAATATAGTCTGCTTTGATCACGTGAAGATTCTTTAATGCGATATTAAAGGACCTTCACGTAATCAAGCGTGATGCAATACAATACAATACTGATATACTGTGTTAATTAAATTGACTGTGATTCATTTAGTTATTGTAGTGGAAATAAATAAAGCTTTTGATTTATTTACGTTTCGATGAAATATATTTCTAAAACAAGCTCCAAGCAAATACAATCTCGACCTAGCTCTAAAAGTATACAAAGTCAAAGAATTTATATGAGATGTTCATTTAAATTAATTATCGGGTTTAATTATAGTTATTCGTGATCAACCTTTTGAATTAATAACTAAAAAACATTTACAGTTATGCCGGTTTGATTCAATTATGATATTGTTTATAATATCTATATATGATAACGTAATGTATTCATTGCATACATGTATCCTAATGACCAAAAATAATATTGTATTTAAGTTGCTTAAACGACGAGAGAAATTAAAAAGTTATTATTAAAAAGTCAGGAGATAAATATTAGTTTGACAGATTCCGCTGAAAACCCTAGAGTATAGACATATTGTACATTTCAAGATTTATCGGCGTTCGATTTATCTTTATCTGGAATTCTGTATTGTATATTTTGTTGCATATTTATAATGATAATATTGTAAAATTTGGTAAAATACTCTATTGAACAATCGGAACACTGTTGGTCTAGTGGTTTTTTTTTTATATGTAAGAGGAGGGCAAACCAACTGGCGGGTCACAGATGGACATGATCACCGCCGCCCATGAAATCTTGCAACATCCGAGGATTTACAAGAGTGTTGCCGGCCTTGTAGGTACGAATATACGCCTTTTTTGAAGGTACCCATGTCGTACCGATCTGGAAATACAGCCGAAGGAAGTTCGTTCCATAAGCGAGTGGAACGTGGAAAAAATGTCCTTGAGAACCACACAGTGGAGGATCGCTACGCATCCAGGTGGTAAGGATGGTATTGGAGGCGATGGCGCGCTGTGCGCTGATGAAATCCGGCGGCAGGCATCAGATCGAATAGTTCTTCGGAACACTCCCCGTTATAAATGGGGTAGAAGACGCACAAAGAAGCCACATCTCTACGCAATGCCAAAGAGTCCAGCCGTTCGCAAAGCACCGGGTCCCCGACAATACGAACGGCTCTCCGTTGTACGCGGTCAAATGGTAGAAGCTGATATTGGGGTGATTCGGACCAGAGATGAGAACAGTACTCCATGTGTGGCCGGACCTGCGCCTTATAGAGGGCAAGTCTTTGGCCAGGTTTGAAGTACTGCCTCGCTCTATTGATCACTCCCAATTTCATCGAGGCCAACTTGGCCTTGCTCTCCAGATGACCACGAAACTGACAGTCGCTCGAATGTCGAGACCCAGTATTCTGATACTTGGCGAGGCAATGAGGGGAGTGCTCTCGAAGAGCGGTGATACGACAAATGGGGTTTTCTTAGTGGTAAACGCGCAAACTTGCGTCTTCTCGGGATTGAATTGAATGTGGTTCAGTTCACCCCGGTCGGAGACCATCCCCAAGGAAGTCTCTATAGAAGACACGTTAGTAACTGTGAATTCTCTATAGATAGCCGTGAATTTCCAACCGAGTTTGTTATTAGTTAGACCTAGGCTGGGTGTACTTTATTTCATTTTCATAAACTAAAGAATATTGTTTCATTATTTATGGAATTTATTCTAATATTTTAATAAATTTAATTAAATTAAATTCATGTCGTATTGCAAATTCAGGAATATAAAATAATTTTCGTAATATGAAAACAAAATAGTAAAATGACACATAAACACCAAAGGCAAAATCTATCAAAACTTACAAAAGCAGAGCGACTCTGACACACACACATACAGGAATCAAACAAAGCTTCATGGTACACACTCGTATGAGGTACGTGATATCTGATTCTGGTCGCGTTGTATGGAAAGGTGATATTTCAATGACATCACTTATATTACTCCTGTTATATTATGAATCTTATTCTATTATGAATCTCTAGCGTTTTTAAGGTTTTTATTTTATTTAGATGTTTTTTCAATTAATATAAGTGATGTCATTGAAATATCACCTTTGCATTACTTAAAAATGTTGAAAGAAGAATTGAATGAATTTCTAAAACATTTGAATAAAAAATAAATCTAAGATTACAAACTATTAGTATATTATATTATCTTTTATTATATTTCATTACGTTGTTATTAGTAATCTTTATTTTTTATTTAATATCCTCAGCGCTCTTATTCACAGTGATACTAAATTGAAGTGTGCAGTACAGTACCTACTTCATTACCGCATCATCATGATCCGCGGATTTTATAATCTAATATTAATATTATAAGATTGGTTTAATGCATAAGAGTCAAGTTGTAAATTCCTGAATCTAATATAACATATCCAGATAACTTGTTATATGATGTAATATAATATATATTATACTAGCAGGTTACCGGTGCTTCGCGACGAAAATAAAACAAAAAAAAACTGACTTTCGTGAGTATTGAACCCATGACCCTACCCTTCACACATACAAGCTCTATCCTCCAACCCATCATGACTCGCTATCAGTGCGAGAAAGTCTCGAGTTTGATAACTACAGAGTTTCATACCTATCAGGTTAAAGGTACACTCTTGTTTCTCACATCGCAGCGTGTTGAGAATAAACATAGTGACTGGCCAAATAATTTCAATTTCTACTGCAATGCAATGGAAGAAGAGAGGGAGCGGGGGGTAAATTTTGCAGTTTTTAGCTGTAACTTTGGAACGGTTTGGACCTTTGTAAAATCCTTTCTTATTGCACCTATTCAATATACCAGGAGTCTTGTGTCCAAATTTCAGCTTTCTAGGTGGTACGGTGTGGGCTGTAAAGCGATGAATGAGTCTGTATCGTACAAAGGGGCTCGGCTGACCCCACGACACAACCTCTAAACGGGCAACGTCATCAATAGCTACGTATACGATTACTCCCTAATTTGCTTATTAAAACTAACGACTTACCTGTCTGCTTCTGTTATGCTTCAAAGAAGGAAGTCACATAGCCAGTCTGTACTAGTAAAGGATTTGGGGTTCCCCAGAGAATAGGATAAATTGTATAAAATTAATAAAAGGGAAATAATTATGGGACAAATAATTTGATACTTAAGTGTTCCGTCGCGTGACCTTCGGTTCCACGCACACTTCGAGTGAGAAGGCAGCCACCAATTCGGCGCTGCAGCCAACAATTCAAACACTCGACACTAATGTAATTTACTCTTTTGGAAACTTCTAGAACCGATAATGATTACTCCGCAAAATCGTTAAGCACCAAGGTTCACCGAGAACCGCTCACCGAGAACTATGTTCGAGAACTGTCTAGAGAACTGTCTCGACCGTTACGCGTGCGTTTGTCACACCACCAAAAACGTAACATCTACCCTCGATTTGTTAATAATTAAAATATATTTAGCGCCTGACGATTGCTATTAGCAACTGTAAAATTTAATTAATAACTATTTCGAACAATCCCCCGCCCCAGCCAGGCGAAACCTGACTGAGTCTAAACGTAATACCAGGCACCTGAAAAGTGTCTAAGCTACTGGTAACCGAGAGAGAGTAGCTACTGCCCGCTTTAACACAGAATTGCCCACATGTACTTCTGCGACTCTTGGAATTCCATCTGCGCCTGTTAATAACCTTAGAATACGACCCCGTCTCCAGGAGAGTGGAGGCATATTCATTTCTTTAACTAAGACAAGATCACCGACCTTAGGTGGGTCAGTTTTATCAGACCATCGTACACGCTGTTGCAACAAATGTAAGTACTCTAAATTAAACCTACGCCAAAAACTTTGAGATAGCTGTTGTAACAGTTCAAAACGTGTGAGCCTATAAAGTGGGGTATTCTCTAAAGGATATTCTGGCAGAGCTGTGAGTGGACCACCGACCAAAAAGTGACCTGGAGTCAATACATCCAAATCATTTGGGTCCGAAGAGACTGAACAAAGAGGTCGCGAATTAAGGACCGCTTCAATTTTGCAAAACACCGTCTGCAATTCTTCAAAGGTGAGTACCGTATCTCCAATAACCCGGCGAAGATGTGTCTTCGCGACCTTTACAACCGCCTCAAATATGCCACCCCAAGAAGGATATGCTGGAGGATCAAATTTCCACCGGATACCCTGCTGAGACATTTTTTGACCTATACAATCCTGACTTTCATATAAAAATTTGTGTACCTCTGAGAGATACCTATCTCCTCCCTTAAAATTCGTACCACAGTCGGACCGAATCAAAAAAGGTAAACCGCGCCGACTGACGAATCGAGACAGACAAGCTATAAAAGCCTCAGTACTAAGACTTGAGACCACCTCTAAATGTACGGCCTTAGTAGATAGGCAAACAAACACGCACAAGTACGCCTTACAGATTCGAGCACTTCGACCAGTAAAAGCTTTGACCATAAACGGACCCGCAAAATCCGTACCAACTCCAGAGAAAGGTCTAGAAATCTTTACTCTATCTGGAGGCAAGTCTCCCATTTGAGGTTGAGTAAGGGTAGCCTTTAACCTATAACACGGCATACATCGGTAAATAACTTTTCGAATTGCCCGTCTAGCTGACAAAATCCAAAATTCCCGCTGTAGGATAGCTAGCAGCGTATTTAGCCCCGCGTGTGCATTTCTTACGTGTCGGTCTACAATTAAAAGGTTCACAAGTGAACCACCCTTTGGCAATAGGAGAGGATGTCGCGCCTCATAAGGTAAATCTGCGTTACGCAATCTACCTCCTACTCGAACTAATCCCTTGTCATCGAGGAACGGATTCAATCGAGCTACAGCACCTTTCAACTTGACGCACCCGTTTTGCAAACTGGAAATAACTGATTTAAAATTTTCACGTTGCACTACGCGAACCCAGAAAACCAAGGCTTCGTGACGCTCCTCGGGATCGAGCACCGGAGATGATAGCCTATTAGACTTTTGCCGTAAATTTCGAATAAATCTCTTAATCCAACCCGTAACTCCCAATAACTTATTAAGAGAACTAAACCGATCTAGTAAAGGTTGCAAATCACCAGTAAGTTCCTTCTGAACCGTACAAATACGTAAACCTGGTAAAGGCTCCACAATATCCAGAACCGTATGAGGCCAAGAACTTTCAAGTTCACAAAGCCAAGCTGGTCCCCACCAGAGATGATGGTCAACCAAACCCGGAGATTCACAGCCTCGTGACGCACAATCTGCAGGGTTCAAATCACCGGGAACATGTCTCCAATTAATAACCGCATTTGAATTTTGAATTTGTGATACCCGGTTAGCCACAAAAACCTCCAAAGCATGGACAGATGCTCTTAACCAACCAAGAACAATCTGACTGTCAGTCCAAGCAAATACCTTTTCAATTTCCACCACTTGCCCCAAAGTAGAATTCAAATGATTTAGAAGTCTTGTTAAAAGTGCTGCCCCGGATAATTCTAATTTTGGAATCGTGAGCCTTGATCTCACAGGAGCGACCTTACTCTTAGCCATAACCAACTTAATAGTCACATTATCCTTCGGGTCCATAACACGAAGATAGACGGCAGCCGCATAACCTCGTTCGGAAGCATCACAAAATCCATGCAGGCTGACACGACATTTAGACGTCGGAAAGAAGGCTCGGTCTATTTTAATAAATTCAAGATCTGGCAGAGATGTTACAAACCGAGACCAAGCCTGGAGCAACTCACCAATGAGAGGGGCATCCCACGTCAATTCCTGCAACCAAAGTTTCTGAAGGAAACACTTGGCCCAAAACACAACCGGCGCCAACCAACCATTGGGATCAAAAATCCGAGCTACGGTTGACAGTACCATACGCTTAGTCCAAACCTTGCAGATAGTTATATCCTGTACACGAAATGTGAAAACATCTGGGACCGGTTGGTACTGTACTCCGAGAAGAGTGACTACGTTAGGATCTTCTATATTTTGAAAGAGATGTGGGGCTTGCTGGTGCTCTTCCGGTAAATCTTCAAGAAGAACCTGCGAGTTGGATATCCACTTTCTTAATTCATACCCACCAGACCTCAAGATACCGATCAGCTCATCTCTTAAAACCTTCGCCTCTTCTTCACTGGCAGCACCTGTACATATGTCATCGACATAGACATCGCTTGATAAAATAGCGGCTGCCCTGGGAAAGTAAATACGCTCGCGATCCGCAAGTTCGAGTAAAGACCTTATAGCAATGAACAGACTAGACTTGAGTCCATAAGTGTTCGTATTTAGCTCATATACAGTCATTGGATGAGATGGATCCTCTCGCCACAGTATGAGCTGATAACACCGATCATCTGGATGAATAAGAGTCTGACGAAACATCATCCTTATATCCGCAACAAAAACGACTTGATGTCGGCGGAAGCTGGTTAAGAGGTCTGAAATATCACGATGCAGTTTTGGACCGGCATGCAAACATTGGTTTAAGGTAATACCGTCAGAGGTGGGTGCTGAACCATCAAAAACTACTCTAATCTTTCCTGCCTTAAACACAGCATGATGAGGGATAAAATAATGCTCTTTAGAACGCCAATCATATTTGGAAACCGACATGTGGCCCAACTCCAGGTATTCCCTCATGAAATTTAAATAGTCTTGTTTGAAAGCCACATCACGTTTCATACGACGTTCCATGGAGATTAGTCTTTTCTCTGCCAGCATCCTGGACTGACCAAGGGGAGAACGAGAGGGCAAGAAGGGCAACCGTGTCACAAACCGACCTGAATGGAGCCGACCGGTATTATTCTGGAAGAATAATTCGCATTCCTGGTGCTGCGGGTTGACACGAGGCGCTGTAGGAGGTTCCTTTACTTCCCAAAATCGCTGAACTGCGTCAGAGAGGGATAGACCTACTTGAAAGCTGGTGTTATCTGGAGAGGAGAGTACTGGAAATGCTGGACCCATAATGACTTCACCAAGATCAGTATTTATTGCAGAAAGACCACCTGCTTGAAGAAGCTTTCCAACCGTAACAAGAACAAGAACATCTGCTCCGAGTAGAACATCAACTGGTCCCGGAATGTGGAAACCTGGGTCAGCAAGAGAGAGTTTAGACGTTAAACCTACGACGCCTGCAGGTAATGAAACTACTGGATGCTGTCCCAAAATATTATCCAAGACGATCGCTGTCGTCGTGATCCGAGGAGAAGGGGAATGAAGTGGAGAAAAGGATAGTGAGACTTTCCCCACCAACCCAGACACCTTGACTCCACCAACCCCATGAATAAAGTTCGCGCCAGGAGCAACATGTAAAGATAATTTCTTCATCAACCGTGTTGACACAAGACACCCCTGAGAGCCTGAATCCAAAATCGCGCGCGCGGTAACCTGTTCGCTCCGAAGAGAACCAACACGAACATACGCAGTAGGTAGCAAAACGGTTATAGGAGAAGATGGAGACACGCATGGAGAACGAGGAAGGAGTCAACAATCCTGATCACGATTACAGCTGTCCGGTGAGAGAACGTTACCAGACCCTTCCTTCAAACGTCGATGAGAATGTTGATTGCGTTGCCCCAAGCGAGGATGATCTATATAAGGAAGCTGCGCTTGTGGCTCAATCCAGCAGCTCCGATCCGTATCTGCACCAGCCTTGTTCCGAGAACCGTGAGGACCCCCGCCCGTACGAGGTGGTGAACGACGACCACCATTGTCACCTCGATTACAAAACGAATTACTATTTCGTGGTGAAACATACTTGACGCCTCCGGTCCAAGGCTGAGGCGAGTTCCTTATATCACACCCTGGAGAATTTGATGGTGATACTCGACCCGTAGCAACTGGTTGAGGAGATCCATTGCGATTGCCACAAAGCAGGAGATGATGATTACCTCTACACTGCGCACAGGGGCGGGCCGACTGACATTGAAACGCGAGATGGCTGCCTAAACAGTTGTAACACCAGTTACGCTGACGAGTAATACTGCGCCGCGCCTGCCAACGAAGATTTTTAAATTTATGGCAGCTCGTAACACCATGTCCAGAATCTCGGCAATATGAACACCTACGATCATCCTTCTGTGCTGCTGCCGCAGTGTACATACGAGGTATCTCACGCGGCCGAACCATCTGACGATTTTCAGCTGCGGGCCGTATACGAGAATAAGCAACTGAGAGTCCGGGTAGAGGAACGTTCTCCATACGACGACACTCCTCCTCCAGGAAAACAATTAATTCATCAAACTGGGGAAGATGAGTGGCGGAGTCCCCACCGTATTCCAATTCGAACCGATTTCTTAAGTCATGTGATAATTTACTTAACACGATGTGTAATAACAAAAATGACCAACTCGTCACTGGCAATTCTAATCCCTTTAAACCGTTAAGTGCAATTAACAACGGGTTAAGAAGCTTCGTTCGTAAGGCGTGAGCTCCAACGATCCTTGGTAAACCTAAATTGGCAGAAACATGATTATCTGCTAGCCGTCGAACATTCTGGTACCTACGCTTGAGTAAGTCCCGAGAAATGTCATAATTTGCATCGACGAGCTCCAAGTGTTGCACTAACCCTTTAGCCTCACCAGTCAATGAAGCCATCAAATAAGCTAACTTTTGAGCAGGGGTCAAATCCTTACGACAATGTACCAAGCTATCGTACAAGTTACTAAACGCAACCCACTGTCCTAAATCGCCGCTGAAGTGCGGTAAGTCGAGGACTGGCAACCTACTAATTAATGCCGGCGAACTATCCGTATCCGGAATTATGCGAGGATCATTTATCTTAGAAGCATTGATATTGCCTACTGCCTGACGTAATTGATCCGCCAGATCGTCCGCTTGATTAACGTCGCAATTGATTTTACTCAGAACGTCACCGTCCAAGTCCATTTCCAAAAGAGACCGGTACGCATCATACAAATCAGCCAACTGACTATCTAATAATTTATAACGCGATAATAAAGCCTGAGCACGATCCTTACGTTCAATATTCAGAACAGCGGAGCCGAGCCAACGCAATACGCCGGCAATTCGTGCGGTATGTTTAGCACTCATCGCGAAAATAAAAATAAAAATCAAATAAAATAAAAAAGTAAATTTAAATCCAAAATAAAGAATTCCCGAAAATAATAATATGTGAGCCAATAACCAACGATTATATTGAATAATATAATACTAACTAATTACTTACTGAAACAACTAAATTGAAAATAAATTAAGTTACACTAATTAACAAACCGGTTTAAAAATATGTTACGTAGCGAGTAAGCGTATAACGATTTTATAAACGTCACAAAGAAAGTAATCCTAGCTATTTATTTTTACGAAAATAATAGAAATTATACAACTAAATATTAATTAGCCGTTAATAACAAATAACCCTTAATAATAAAATAACAAAATAATTAATTAGTAATAGCCGCGTATAACAAACGTATATCAATTGATTATGCAACCCGTAATACCGAATATTAACGTTTTAAACCTACTCGGTTAACAACCACGCTCTGCTACCAGCAATTGTATCGTACAAAGGGGCTCGGCTGACCCCACGACACAACCTCTAAACGGGCAACGTCATCAATAGCTACGTATACGATTACTCCCTAATTTGCTTATTAAAACTAACGACTTACCTGTCTGCTTCTGTTATGCTTCAAAGAAGGAAGTCACATAGTCAGTCTGTACTAGTAAAGGATTTGGGGTTCCCCAGAGAATAGGATAAATTGTATAAAATTAATAAAAGGGAAATAATTATGGGACAAATAATTTGATACTTAAGTGTTCCGTCGCGTGACCTTCGGTTCCACGCACACTTCGAGTGAGAAGGCAGCCACCAATTCGGCGCTGCAGCCAACAATTCAAACACTCGACACTAATGTAATTTACTCTTTTGGAAACTTCTAGAACCGATAATGATTACTCCGCAAAATCGTTAAGCACCAAGGTTCACCGAGAACCGCTCACCGAGAACTATGTTCGAGAACTGTCTAGAGAACTGTCTCGACCGTTACGCGTGCGTTTGTCACACCACCAAAAACGTAACATCTACCCTCGATTTGTTAATAATTAAAATATATTTAGCGCCTGACGATTGCTATTAGCAACTGTACAATTTAATTAATAACTATTCCGAACAGAGTCAGTGAGTGAGTATCTTTCTGCTTTATATATTAAGATGACTCATAATATAAATATATGTATATTTTCTGCTCTTTAATAATCTTGGTAAAATAAGAGAGCTTATTGTGTTTAAAAATATTTCAATACATCAAGTATGACAGGACTAGAAACAAAAATATGTCAGATTATTCCATATGGAAAAAAAAATATTAACTGTTATAATCATATATATTTCTACAGTATCTACATAAAAACAGTATAACATATTTATTTACGTTAAACGGCTTGTTAATAACAAAAGACTAATAATAATAACCACACATATTCAAATTAAATTCAAAATGAGTAATATTTTTAGTTTTTGTAGTAACTCATAGAATATATAAGATAGGTATTATGAAATTTCTATCAATACATATTTTTATAAACCTGTAAATTGTATCTAACGCTATAACTTCCTTCGTCGACGTTAAACTGATATTGAACATTATTATGAAAAATGTCTTCGTGAAGTTCAGTTCGTGACTTGTGAAGGAGAAAAAACAACAACATTTAGCGAAATAATCTCAGATTTATCAGCATTAATATAAGAAAAAATACTTTTAAAAAATGTTATTTTTAATGTTTCTATTTATCGTCCATATGATGTAGGAACTCAAGAAAAATATTTACTGGTTAATGTATAACAGTAAGTGTAATAAAACAAAACAATTCCACATCGAGCCATAAAACTCGTCGGAATAAAAATGACACCAGAAACCTTGTTTTACGAGCGCCATTTCTCTATTAAATTACTGCAAATTAGCTTGACTTTACGGACTTTAATTGTGTTAGGCTTAAGTCTCGTTTTTCAATCGTAATAAAGTTTCGGATATATTTTTTAATTTTTGTTGTCTTTGATTGACTTAGACTATTGACTTTAAGATGAAAAAAGATGAAGGACGCACTAATAAATAATAATAATACGGAAACATGTACCCGTATGGTAACTTTCAATTGTAAGTCAATTAAAAGATCAATAGACGGAGTAAGAAAGTTATGTCGGAGTGCTGATATTGACGCTCTGCAGGAAACTTGGTTATTTCCCCATAACCTGCCTATCTCGGAAGCAGTGGATCGGGATTTTAGCAGTACAGGAATATCGGCTATAGACACAGGTGCTGGTCTTAACTCGGGACGTCCCTATGGGGGAGTAGTGCTACTGTGGAGATCTAGTGTTTTTCCGTGCGTGACTGTGGTCGAGTGTTTTGACCCTCGCATTTGTGCTATCAAGATATCGATATCGCTTAGCGATAAATCTATAGTTGTATGTAGTTTATATATGCCAATCGATAGTCGTGAAAACCTGGCGGAATTTACGGATTGTCTTAGTGCGTTTAATGCAATTATTGACGAGTGTGCTGCGGAGTCAGTTTTTAAGCTGGGTAATTATAATGCCCTTCGTGTGAGTTGTATTATAGTGAGTGAGTCATGGATTTGTGCTGATGTACGTTAGTTACAAATTTTACCGCAGCCTTACTTTCGTTAGTGATGCACATGGCAGTGGGAGATGGTTGGATCACTGTGTGGTTACCGAGGCGGCATGGCAATGTATCAGTAATTTAATTGTAATTTGTATTTAACTTTGAAAAAGGAGAAATTGAATAAAATTGTTATTAATAAAATTAAATGGGGAAATAAAATGAAAAAACAATCTGATTTTTATTTTAATATCTGTAATTATCAATAAAAAAACATGTTATCTTTGCAAATGAGTGTGAAAACTGGTTCAAAAAGATCTGTCATGATAAAAGTCGTAGATGTACCATATTATTGATAATTTGCATAACTGTTTGATATCTAAAGGAGCTACAGTATCTTAAGTATATTAAGGGAAATAACTTGAGAACTCATTTGCCAGATAGACTAAGAAGCTGAAATATTCACGTAAGTGACGCGCGTAGGGAAGCTAGGTCGAAGTTTCTTATGTGGGTTTGGTATGGCAGACCCAATAGTGGAACTCTGTATAATGAAATGGTAACTAGTCGTAAAATCTTTAAAAGTAGACTGAAATGGTGTCAAAATCATCAAGAACAAATAAGGATGGATGCGCTTGCCACTCATCGCAGTAAGGGTGATATTGGCAAACTCTTGAAATCAACGCATAAACTAAGTTCTAGAATTGGTCTGCCGGCAGTAATATCGGCAGCAAATCACCTGGCCACGATAGTCACAGCATCGAGCATCTGCAGCACGCGGGGCCTCACCTCAACCTCAACCGTCAAAAACAAGACAGGAGATTCGGCTAATACTCGTTAAAATTTTAGGCCTATTTCTTTAGCAACAATTATAGTCAAGGTACTTGACAGTGCGTTAAACGCTCAGTTAGATTGTTATATGCACATTCACGAACTACAATTTGGATTTAGACCTCAGTTATCCACGGAAAGTACAATTTTGAGTTTAAAGAATGTTGTCGGGTATTACACAAAAAGAAAAACTCCTGTTTGTGCCTGCTTCTTGGACCTGTCGAAAGCTTTTGATCTGGTCGTATACAACATCTTATGGGAAAAGTTACAGCAGATGGGAATGCCCACAGAACTTATTTCTTTCTTTCTGACGTGCATGGATTGGTGTACAATAACAAGAAGATTTGCCCGTTGTTCAACATCAGTTAAGATCACGCTTTTTAAAGCCTACTACTTCTTTTTATACGAGCAGTCTGTGGGTCAACTATACTCAGAGGTCGTATAGCGATAGCCTTGCGTGTGTTGCCAACAAATATTTCAATGCGCTCAAAAAATACTACTTAAATCAACCGTACTTTAGTGAATGAAAACACTGTTGTATGATAAAAATATATAATAGATTAAAAACTTACAATAAATTAACTTTTATACAAACTAAAATTGAATACATAATATACACTACTATTAATGTACTGTACTTAAAAATAATACTTTTCTTGCGAACGATCACTTGCCCAGATAACTTCTGAGAGGTTTTAGTGGCAATTTACTTTGTATGATGTATGTATGTAATCATTATATATTTTAAATAAATGAAAAAAATAAATAAATACAACAATGCTTTCAGGGCATTCCTGGGGCTGCCGCGGTATACTTGAGGCGCTACAGTAGTAGCGCCTCAAGTATATTCGCGCACGCAGGGGTCGACAGTTTCCCGGCCATTCTTCGTAAAAAAGCTAGCTTTCTCTTATGGCGAGTGCGCGGCAGCTGCAACAATAACTTGAGGGACATCGCCGATAGTGTGGACTGACCGCTGATAGTTATTAGGTACTAATAGTAGATATTAAGCTTTATTTGAAAAGTACTAACACTTATGGACCTTTTGTTGTTCGACGAATAAAGATTTATATTTTTATTTTATTTTATTTATTTATTACAATGATATAATGATGTCATTTATTAAAAGGAACTCTCTTGTGCCATTCAATTTTATTTACATAGTTAAGTTTGCGGTTATTGATTGATTTTACCTTATCTTTATTTCTAAGCAAATATTGACATCACTAGGACTAATTCTACTAAATGCTTAGACCTAGGTCATAATGTCAGCTCATATGAACTGTGATATTTTTAGTACTCCAATATCTAGTCTAGTCTAGTATTGATTGTTATGAATACTAGACTAGATGTATATAAATGTTGTTACCGCATTTTGTAAATATTTGTTAAATCTAGAAACGAAATTTGAACACGAAAATGGAAAGTTAGTTAAATTGTCAGTCATTAGAAATATTTACCTTCTGATACTAAGAGAACTTTACATTACACGAATAGAATAGAACATATTTATTTACAATAACACATTACTATCAATATTTATCCTTAGTTATTAGACAACCAAAACTTTTCACAGAAAGGAATCAGTGATGTGAAAAAAACAGCACTAATTGGTGTAAAAGTTTCATTTTAATCCATTCTATCAGATTTAATAATTGAAATAATTGTATTTGTCTTTTCCTTAAATAAGAAGATAATTCTATTAAAAAAGCAACTGTACAGGATTTCCTGTAACTGTACATAAACACATTACAATATTTGGTAATTTTGCTACTACGTATCATAATGCTATTTTATAAATATATCGTTAAGATATCGTTAAGAACACACATAAACGAGCATAAGTAACAATACCAATAATAATAATAGTAATAAGATATAACAAAAATATTATTTAATAAATAAATATTTTCAATCTACACGACACTTTTCGATGTCCATGATTCCACTGACATATAATATTTTGTTGGTACGAGAAGCATTGTTAAATATTGTACTTTTAGAAATAGATCTTAAGAATTAGTCATTATGGGTTGGTTTATACCCATAATGACTAATTCTTTTATATTAAAAAAAATAGTACAATTTTAGTAAGATCTTAAACAAAGCAGTCTTATTCGTCGAGATAAGCGTAACTTAAACACACGATGTATGAGCAACCAATCTCGGATAGTGCATCGCTTCCGTTTTCTTCCCAAAAGTAAAGTCTACGAGTGAAATCACTTTAACTTTCTTAGTTAACGTGCAGATTTAATTTACCACTTAGCAAATATAACTCAACGTGCATTAATATCGGTTATGGGGAGATTAATTTTTATGCGGAAGGTTGAAAAACATTTAATTTAAATTAATTCACTACTATCGATGAGGTAGAACACACAACAGTAATAAACACAGTGTTTATTACTGTTAAAAGGATATGTTATAAGTGATAAAATTGTATGGTATAATATGGTAACCCTTCAACCATTTTAAACGTAATATTTGGATTTAAGCTGAATACGTGTAAAAATTATAATAAAATACAATATAGAAATGGCCACGTCAATGGCCATTGTCAACGTTGGCCAATAAGCTAAATATATATTTTCAAGGTAAAGTGTTTTTTGTGGACAATGTGCTAAAATTTTCCATGTTGTATTTTCAATTTAATGGTAGTCGACATTATGTCCGGTATAATATTGAATATATTAGCTAACGCTAAGTTCAGAGCAGATCGACCTTTGGGAAAATAGAAACAATAAGTGGCGTTTTGAATTTCATCTAACATTATATTGGAAGCAACAACTGAGAATTTGATTAAAACCACTTAGAGTATCTATATCACATTCTTGGTACCTTATTGCAGAGTAATATCCATCTTGCTTCAATAACAGTTCGTAGTTACAGATAGTTTCAATATTGTTTCGACAAATTTTGCAAAGGATATTGAGGCAACATTAACAGGCAATTAATTAATTATTAAAAACTTGTTTTGATTGATAATTTTTATTTTATCCCTTTTCAGATAAACAAGCAGAAATTAATAACTACTTTTAAGAAACTAATATATAATTACAAATATATTTCAATATTTTATAAATTTAACTTAATTTGCTTTTTTAATCGACGCAACTTCACAAATACTTTGCAACAATTTATTAACATTACGTCAAAATGAAAGGATGTATATTAGTTAGTTATTTAATTTCTTAACTATCTACAACCGTTCTTCAATCATCAGGTTTGGATATCAGGTTCCACAGGAATGCATCAAATTATGTTTTTTTTCCTCAACCATTGTTTTATCATTTAAGTATCATATGACTCTTATCGAAATAGTTTTTCAACGCAGCCCTATCTTGGTAAGATTTCCCGAAGGAAAATCATGTAAAAAAATCCGTGCCCGCAGGGGGACACGCGTAGGTAGACCTCGTGTGTAACTCGTTTAAAATATAACTCACTACCTAAGAATAACACATGATGCCGTTGTTTACATCAAAAATTTTCAAGCAAAAAGCGGTTTTTATTTTTTTTCTCGGATCTTTTTTTGAAATACTTTTGATACTTTAATGTAGAGTAAAAAATAAACTTTCTATTAAAAATATTTGCGAGGAGGAAATGTTTACCAGAAAAAAGTTGCCGTGGTTTTACCTACCTTAAATTTTTAAGCTAAAAGTTCTCGGAAACGGTACCTTTTACGGAAAACTTTTGGTACCTTAATTTAGAGTAAAAAAATAACCTTTCTATTAAAAATACTTGTGATGTAAGAATGTTTACCAGAAAAAAGTTATGAATTTTTTTCGAAAAAATTTTTGGTTTTTTTACCCCCACCCCTAAGTTATTGAAGTTAGGTTTTCGGTTTATCTACATTAGTGATAGGTATTCATCAAAGACATCATCTAATATGAACGCGATTGATCTTCTTTGTATAGGGAAAAAGTTATGGTCGAAAAACTGAAATCAGAAAAAGTGAGGCCCTAGCGCCCCCTGTGGCCGGATTTCTCTGGTTAACGAACCAGAGAACTGGTTCTCCAGAGAAATCCGGCCACAGGGGGCGCTAGGGCCTCACTTTTTCTGATTTCAGTTTTTCGACCATAACTTTTCAAAGAAGATCAATCGCGTTCATATCATATGATGTCTTTGATGAATACCTATAACTAATGTAGATAAATCGAAAACCTAACTTCAATAACTTAGGGGTGGGGGTAAAAAAACCGAAAATTTTTGGAAAAAAATTCATAACTTTTTTCTGGTAAATATTCTTACATCACAAGTATTTTTAATAGAAAGGTTATTTTTTTACTCCAAATTTAGGTCTCAAAAGTTATTCCGTAAAAGGTACCGTTTCCGAGAAAAAAAATAAAAACCACTTTTAGCTTGAAAATTTAAGGTAGGTAAAACCACGGCAACTTTTTTCTGGTAAACATTCCCTCCTCGAAAATATTTTTAATAGAAAGGTTATTTTTTTACTCTAAATTTAAGTACCAAAAGTATTTCCAAAAAAATACTTTTTCCGCGAAAAAAAATAAAAACCGCTTTTTGCTTGAAAATGTTTGATGTAAACAACGGCATCATGTGTTATTCTTAGGTAGTGAGTTATATTTTAAACGAGTTACACACGAGGTCTACCCACGCGTGTCCCCCTGTGGGCACGGATTTTTTTAATTTACTTTATTTTATTTTATGTTAAATTTCATGGTAATTAAATGCACGTTTTAATAATAACTACTGTTAAAGTGCAACTGTATAAAATGTAGATAATATGTCATACAGTTTTAGAAATACATTTAAAACAATTAGAGTGGAGTTTACAGTTAAATATTATATAAGAGTTTGAAATGAAGGGATGCGTTTGTACTTGTAGTTTGAACGAGAACTTTATCTATCCATTACGAGGTAAGATACAACGTTAACTAATGACGCCTTTTATTTTTTAAGTTAAAACGTATCTTTCTAGAAATTGTTATATTGTTATTTAAATTATTGTGAATCTTAAAATTTTGCAGATTAATAATACAATTGATTTTAGGAATACAATTTGGTTGCTTTTTAAACAATTAAACGTTTAATTTGTTTAATTTAGTTATAAATTACAACACAGAAATTCATTTATTTCTTTTGAGTAATATTGATACGTAATATATAAATCGCTATCGGTATCCGCTGATATCGCTGATATGATACAATTGTCTCTTTCGTCTCAAGCGCGTGCAATTTCCATTGTCCATACGCTTTACCATGACTATGAATAAGTCACAAGGACACATGCGCTGCACAATGACAAGGAGGGAATCTCATCACAAGTTGCTGCACTCAAAACAAGGTTTTAAGTATTTAAAAAATAAATTAAAGGAATAACTGAAAAAAACTGACATGGTCTTTCCGCATAATATAATGAATGTGATTACTTGGTTATATCTTTTAACTCCACTTCATAAATATTTTCTATTATATTCACTTTACGTTCAAAATGTTAACCTCATTTGCTCAGGACTCAGGCATATTTGATATTTCTTTTATGTAGGTATTTTCTTATATGCTTTATTACGAAACATTTAGCAGTGTTTAGTGTCAGTGGACTACTACCACGGTTATTATAAATGTCAGCTTTTGAACCTGCGACCACATTATATATATATATAGATATATATATATATATACTATACTTTAGGACGACACATCAATTATCATTGCAGAGAATAATTCTCTTAAACAAATCCCTGTACTTTTCTCTCGTCATTTTATTAAATCTTGGACGATAAACAAAAACACTAATAAAATTTGATAATCTGTTGTGAAGGAGTTTTTTTATTTATCAATGAACACACACACATAGTTTTAAAGTACAGAAGTAGTATGAAATCATTTAAAACCTTAAAACTGGATGAAGCACGTTAATGAGTCTATGTCTACGAGTATACAGTCATCTCAAAATGGGCGGTAAAACGAATAATCTCTTAACACTCACTTGGTACTCTGGTGAACACCATTTAAAATCGTAACTTTTTCAGTATTTAAAGTTTTTTATGAGGATACTTTCTCCTTCGAGGTTAATATTGTGCTAACTAGTTTTTGTCATCGAAATAAAATACCTCTCGATTTATCCTGACAATGTATTCAACAAACTTGACTACGTACTTCTTCAACACTACATAGTATGTTCTGATTCTCATATACTTACGTTTTCTAACACCAATTATTTCTTTAATCAATCTAATCCTTCCCTGACATGAGAGGGAGTGGTGTGATTGATCAGATGCCATTAGTACAGTTAAGACTCTGGATTCGGTTGAGACAGCACACATTTAAAAAGTATATGTATAAAAAACACTTTATAAATTTATTCTAAGTATTTTCCTAATTATATCTAGAAAAAGTAATTCCATTTGAATTCCAATTAATTTTGAAATGATTAGTAAATTAATAATTATTTTTGTAATTATTTTAAATTATCTTCTTTAAAGCCTCTTTTTTTTTTAAATAATAATACGTTATTATTAGCAAAGAAGCTAAAGAAACTTTAACTACTTAGTGTAGTAATAAAGTACAAATCTTCAAAGAACGAAATAAGTTTACGGAATAAAAAATAATAATAAATTTGTTACGAGTTCTTTTGAAATATTGATTGCTTCAGTTTCTAAACTGCAGAGATATATCAATACAAACAGTTAATTAAACTATTTACTTTATCGATGTAAGTTCTTATAATTGTTATTGCAGCTCAAGTGTCCCGATTATAAAATGTACGTAAAGTACGTATTCTAGCAGTCGAGACACAAAAGACTTTGCAAACATTATTTAGGTAGTATCAGGGATTAAATAGTGATCATAATTAATTATAATTTTTAATGCACAAGAATGTTATTTAATAATTAAAATATTTTATAATATTTTTTCTATTCATCGAGAAAAGTTATGCCAAAATTTAATATATATAAACACAAGTACACTGCACTGGATAATAAAACTTAACAATATGTACAACTTTTTCCGCGAAGCTACGATTGTCAAGATTTAACTGTCATTGTACTGCTAGTAACTATTAGTAGAGTAGTAATAATACATTTAGTAGTATTTGTTTTTGCATCTTATTCACTTTTTTTTTATGTTAGAGGAGTGCAAAAGAGCTTGCGGGTCTCCATTGGTATGTGATCACCGCCGCCCAAGTCTTTGACCGGGTTTGAAATACTGCCTCGCTCTATTGATCACTCCCATTCATTTCATCGAGGGCAACTTTTTCTTTATGGTAAACGCGCAAACTTGTGTCTTTAGGGGATTGAACTGAACGTGGTTCTGTTCACCCCATTCGGAGACCATCCCCAAGGAGGTCTCTATAGAAGACACAAGTTTCTTTCGGCACTCGTCGACGTTTTCCCGAGAGAGACCTGCACGACCGGAATATACCGCATTCCCAGTGCTGTCATCTGCATAACAATTGGGAATATTCAATATGTATATCATTTATGTGCAGGACGAACAGAGTTGGGGATAGCACGCAGCCTTGTGGTACACCAGCGTTTACGGGCTCGGGGTCCGTGCAAAAACCGCCTAGAACGACCTGTATGCTCCATCCAGTGAGAAAACTGGTGATCCACTTGCATAAACTCTCGGGAAGCTCATAGGAAGGTAGCTTCAAAAGAAGCCCTTTGTGCCATATACGATCGAAGGCTTTTGCCATATCCAGACTAATTACCAGACCCTCTCTCTTGCTTTCAATAACCGCTGCCCAACGGTGCGAAAGGTATAAAAGAAGATCACCAGTTCGACCATGGCGAAAGCCATACTGCCGCTCATTGATCAATTGGTGATCCTTGAGGTACGTTAGGAGCTGTCGGTTGATAATAGTCTCCATTATTTTGGAGAGAAGGGAGGTAATGGCGATAGGCCTGTAGTTAGCTGGGTCCGAGCCATCACCTTTTTTAGGGATCGGATGGACAAGGGCACACTTCCATGAGACCGGGACTACGCCTTTAAGGTAGGTGTGCCGAATTTCTGAGAATGTTTAAAGTTCTTCTCACGTCGTCTTATAAATGACGGTTTCAGACACGGATTTGTTAACATGAGACCTGCCAACGATATTGGTATTCGCTTCGCATAACATTTCAATAATTATTATTTATGGTGATTTTATTATCCAACGGATAATAATAACAAATTATATTAAATTGTACTGAAACTAAGTTCGAATATTTATGAATAATAAAAAAATATTCAATAAATGATAAAAAGTTAATAGACAAAATGTAAACCCGTAATTATATTGTATAGGTAAGTATCTGATTATTCTGACTATATTACCCCATATTTTAAAATTTTTAACCAGAATATAAATATTTCTTATGTCGGTATTTTAGGTACAGTTACAATAGTATAAAACCTCATCTATTCAGATGGTTGGACATCTAAAACCCGCTTTATGATATGTTTATTTTTAAAATATTTATTTTTGCAATTTTCTCATCCTTTTTTTCATATATTCGCACATCACGCACATGTAGGAGAATTAGTTTGGTGGTTTCTGATTGTTTAATTCAACTTATGCTTTTCAATACGGAAAAGTCTATTGTTTCTACAGTTAAAGAAGTACTTATTTTATTAAGCTTATATGAGATGTTAGTTAGCCCCAGTATGTTATGAGTGAAGATTATAATTGAGTGTAACGTCTAGTTTACGAATATAATAAAGAGATACCTATGTATACATAAACGTCATACAGAAAAAATAACGACACGAAGTTAATTATGCGAGAAAAACAAATGGAGAACCAGAGACAAAAATGTAGTTCAGTCCTGGTACTGCAGTATTTTCATCCGTCACCTTTAACAAGTTACAAAATATTAACGAGTGTTTTTTATCCATTTTGAAATACTTTACCTCTAAAGTGCTTACACAAAGGAGTGCTTATTTTTCTTATTTTTTGCTTTACGTTGAACGCGCTTTATATTTCCTTGTTAATATTTTATCGGCATGTAATGATTCTCTAAAATATTCTAAATGATATATATCATTACCTTTTAGGTAAAAAAATAATATCATTTTTTATATGACGGCTAACTCCGGAGATTTGTGCGTTTAACAAATTCTTATATTTGTTACATTAAAGTAGGTGTAATTTAAACAATAAATATTTAACATTTCCTTAATGTGTATGTAAAATGATTATTTTCATTTAAATTAACAGCGCTCCTTCACAACAAATCTGGTTTGTAATAAATAGGTATAAAAAATTATTTTACCTGACGAAAGCTACAATATTATTATTTAAGTATTAACATAGTAATTTTTATTCTGATATTCCCACGGGATTGGCAGCATAACACAAAATTTGGTGAATATAATTAACAATAACTTGATTTATTACTCAAGGCACAGAGAAGAGCAGACGACGTCGCCAGCAATATCTATTAATTAATAAAATACCTTAGAAAAAAGTTGATATTATATTAAAATTATTAATTACTCCCATTATTTAGTTATATATGTATATAATTTATAGATTTATTATTTATTAAAATTTATTTAGAAACCAATTTAAATCAAGGCAATATCACAGGCAAGTAATTTACTGAGTAAATACACTATCTAAGATCTAAATCTAAGTAATTAGATCTATTCATTGTAGTTCCCGACGTGTATGATTCAACCACATCCAGGAAACGTCATTATCTTTATTTATAAAATATTTCACAAATCATTAAAATATGATCTAATAAGACATGACAATAAACCAATTCTACTTTGAATTTTAGGTTAATTAAATTGACTTTATTTTCAAATAAATTACATTTCCTGTACCGATTAATATGCTAAATTCGGTGACACACATTTCTTTTGTTTCGGTGAATCGTACCAAAACCTATTTATCTTCCAACCTTTAACAACCGGGCTCAATTTATGGAGTAAACAATGTTAAAGCGAATTCATTCCTACATCTTTTAAGCGTTTTGTTCCGACCTCCTGAACTAATTATATTTAAAACTAGCTTTTGCCCGCGACTTCGTCCGCGTTTCCGTCGTTTTTCAAAAAAAAATTAGCAGATGTCCTCCCTCATAGTTTTGACGTAACAGGCAGATTCACTTTCGTATTTTAGAAGGGCAATAGTAATATAATATGCCAATCCACAAAACTGTTGAAAAATATAAGTAACCGCAGAATATTATAATATACCCACGCTATACCCACGACTCGGTCAGCGTGTAACTCCTTGTTTTTTATTAAGATAATATATTGCTAATATTTTTAGATCAAATTAAAATGTTTCAGCGCAAAGCTTCTGGGTAGACTATGTTAAGAGTCGACCCGTCCGGCACGTGAACGTAAAGATTCCTAGAATTGCTAACCCGGGAAAGAGCGACGTATAATTGACCATGCGAGAAACAGCTAACACCGAGATCTACTCCAGCAACACGAAAAGTCTGCCCTTGAGCTTTATTGATAGTCATGGCATAGCACACCGATACTGGGAATTGCGTTCTTTTAAATTGGAATGGAAAATTATTTGGTATTATGGGAATTCTGGGAATAAAGACAGTTTCTCCTGCACCGCAACCTGTTAAAATTTGAGCCTCGATTACATTTTGTTGCAACTGGGTTACTTTTAGCCGAGTTCCATTGCAAAGTTGAGGTGGTCTTATATTTCGGAGCAGAATTATCGGTATGCCAATTTTTAAACAAATTATATGAGAAGGTAGTCCAGGCATACTTAAAGAATTTAAAAATTCTATCGGGTAATTAGTGGCTTCTTGTTCATCAACCATTCTATTTATTGAACTATAAACTTTGCTTTCTCCCTGTATATTAGACAGTATTTTATTATTAATTTCAGATGCCTGGTCATTGCGAGGAGTCAAAATGGACCTTTCGCAAAGCCAAGAATTGTCCCTATTTAATATAATTGTTATGTCACCGTAAACCGAAGATATAAGATGTTGTTGGGATTGCACTATACAACATAACTCAGGTGTCAGAATAAGTTTTCCTTGGTGTAGTTGTGGATAGGTACCTTCACCAATCTTCAATAATGTATCAGAAAATTCACGATTATCTGCGTTGTCTCCAGTTCTCACTCGCATATTTATAGTCAAATGCACCGATTGTATATCACGCCACAAATAAGAGCTTTTCAGGCAAGCCCTAATCTCATCAGCTCGGGTTCCCCGTGGTATTACCGGTAAGGTTTGTCGGAAATCACCACAAAATAAAACCGTAATACCGCCCATTGGTCGATCATTTTGTCTTATGTCCCTTAGAGTTCTGTCTACTGCTTCTACTCCTTTTCGATGGGCCATCGTACATTCATCCCATACGATTAAATTACACTCACGCAATACCTTAGCTTTGTCGCTATTTCTTGAAATACTACAGGTTGGACTTTCCGTGCGATCTAAATTAATTGGTATTTTAAACATAGTGTGAGCAGTCTTACCTCCTGGTAGCAATGTTGCAGCTATACCTGATGAAGCCACGGCAAGAGCGATTTTACGCTGATTTCGAACATAAGCTAATATTAATTTAGTCAAAAAAGTTTTCCCAGTTCCTCCAGGTGCATCTAAAAACCATATTGTTCCTAAATTATTCTGCACACTCTCGCACACGCGATCATAGACTAAGCGTTGTTCTGCAGTCATCATTGGGACACCGTTTTCTAATGTTACCAGCAGTTCCATTGGGTTGTAACCAATCTCTGCGGAATATTCCCTATTGGTAACCTCTCCGACTGAGGTTGGCGTTGGCAAACCATATTCACAAAGTGATTTACCGCCTACTGCTGTTAAGTCTTCCTGAAGAGCTAATAAGCAGTGATTTATAGCCAGATCTCGAAAATTATCATTAGTTGCGCCTTCATTATTGTGAGATAAATTCCGAAGAAAGTCTTCTGCAAATTTTTCTTTATATTTTTCCCATAATTGGACAGGATCAGATAAATTACAAAATGTGAGTAATGTTACAAATAAATGGCGTAACCGTCGTGGATTATCACTAACACAGGATTCTGCTAAAGCGTCATCCCAATGTTGATCATTTTCAAGCAAATGACGCGCTTGGCAAGCTGCATGATAAGTTGGATAAACAACATCGTCTACTTTTCTCAAATCTATAAATGATGTTGGTCCTCGCACTGAATGTAATAATAATCTCAAATAAAAACACTCTGCGTTGTTAGGATGAACAGTATACACTCTACCAAGAACATGTTCTTTGAAAATACCTGTCTCGCCATCTACAGGCCTGCCTCGGCGTCTACGGTTAAAGACACCTCGTTGTTTATCGTAGGTATAATACGATGGAACTTCTTCATACAAAAGAGACTTTGCGAAATTATCAGTTTGGCAAAGTCGAAAGAATGCCAATAAAGTTGTTTGTCTAGGGTTCTCTAATCGTTCTGTAACATTTTCGGCGTTAAAATATATACGTTGACCGCCTTCCAGATGAACATCCAGATGGGTCACAGGTGGATATCTTTCGTGAATATTAAAACTTAAGATCCGCCACACAGCTTCTGAAGAGCTGATATATCTGCCTGACTGAAATCTAGTAACTTCATCATGTTCATTTCTTAACGCAAACGTAGCTTGGTCACTGCCCTTGTTAATGTACTTACAAATATATTTAATTGACTCTACACTATTACACATTTCTACATTTATGTGAGCTTGAAATGCTCTGGACAATACAGGCGAATACGGAACGACCCACCTATTATCTAAAGTAACCTGTTGTCCAGACATTCGCTTTTCAACAGTAAAACCACCATTGTCTCTTGAACGGCGACGATATAATGGGTATCCATCATGTCCTGTTACAGTTTCATCCACTAATGCTTTTGGATACCTTTTAGTGCAACGACCGTCTTGCATGCAAGGAGCATTTGCGTTAAATGCACCACATGGACCATGTATCATATGAGTTTTAACAATGTCGTATAACAGGGGATCTGCAGTCGGATCTGGAATTTCAGCACTGATTAATCTGTCTACATCATTAGGTCGAACCTTATCTTTTAACCAAAGCAAGATATGTGCGTGAGGTAAGCCGCGTTTTTGCCACTCAACACTATACATATAACACAATACTTCTCCAAAAATGTTATCTTTGGTAAGAAGATCTATCATTGATTTTAATTTTAAATGAAACACTCTTGCAATAATATCATGGCGGTCATGCGGTGCCTGACCCTCAAGAAGCTCCCGAGTGATTTCATCCCACTTGGGATTGGTAGTTACAGTAACAAATAAGTCGGGACGTCCATATTTTCTTACGTAACAAAAAGCGTCTTGAGTACGTTCATGCATGTAGCGTGGACCACCAGTAAAAGAAGAGGGTAAAATAACTAAACGACCCATATTCACAGTATCGTTATCTTGCTGCATGGCATCGCGAAGGTGCACGTATTCTTCAGCGCGCAGCTGCCTTTGATTAGATCGTATATAAACTAATCTTTCGGTTTCAATTTTTGCGTACATGTCAACAATAAACTGATTAAATAAGCCACGAAAACGTTGAAAGTATACCAATCTATTCCGTCTCACTTGCAGGTGGTAACAATAAAATTGAAGGCATGACACCTTTTTATTATAATTAGGTGCGCCTGTGCGCGGATCGGTTTGGTATACAGCGAAATTATAACCATCTTCCCCTCGACAGTATATCATAGGATATTGCAAACTGTCGTAAGCCCTGTGGGTTTCGAAAATACGTTGCAAACGATTGTCTCTGGAACGTATAACGATATCACGCCTATCACATTCCTGGTCGACCAGTACTACAGCAACTTCATTCGTGGATGGAACGTTATGACGCCCAGGGTGTTCCTGAGTTGGACGCTTATCGGCATTTATAACAATTTTATAATTGTTATTACCATCTTGAGAAAGGGCTTCTAATGCCGATTTAAAACTGCATACGTACGAATTAACCTGATGTAACATGTTCTGAAGTTGTGAAATGAGTTCAGTATTTAAATTCGGAAAATATTGATTTCTTATATTCGACTGTTCGTTGTAATCGGATACAAAATATATTTGAAGAAATTTAGGTTGTTCTTCAGGCAAAAGGGACCCTATCAAATGGTAAACCTGACCTTGTACCTTAAAAGTAGGCATGAAAGGGCCTTCTGAGATTTGTTTAGCACCAAAGGATGTCATTTGGAATGCACTATTATAAGTGCGAATATTATCTAAAAACTGTTTGGATTGCAAATGTTCCCCTAAAAGTAGTGATTTTAAAGGTTCCGGTGGGTCTTCGAACGAAGGCAAATTTATTTTACCTCCAGAACAACAGAAACCAGCAGACTCCTTCCTCCACTTCGAAGCATTACAAAAGGAACATACTACGTTCATATCGCCTATTTCAGAAGATGATCTGTAATCAATTGTGAGGTTATAAGCAAACCCACTTTTATATTTATCGGACCACGCCACCGAATTTGTAGATTGATCTACCACGTGTATATCTAAGTCATTAAGACCATGTCGAAATCTATCTGCAGTAAGACGGGCCTCTCGCTGTTCTTCTGTTTCAAGCGACCGAATATTTTCAATTCTTAATCTTTCATTAGATAAAGTAATCAATTGTTCTTGTCTCAAAGAATTGTAATAATCGCGTCCCGACTCTAGTCGTTGTTCATGCTCATGTTCATCTTCAAGAGATCGAATCATGTTATGGTGCGCCCTATCATTTGTCAAACGGTCTTGATATTGAGTAAAAGTTTCAGATTCTCGAGACAAAATATGACGTTCGCGATCAGCTGTAAGCCGTAATTCCCTCTCAGTGAAGGTTTCGGACTCGCGAGATAAAATATGACGTTCGTGGTCAGCTGTAAGCCGTAATTCCCTCTCAGTGAAGGTTTCGGACTCGCGAGATAAAATATGACGTTCGCGGTCAGCTGTAAGCCGTAATTCCCTCTCAGTGAAGGTTTCAGACTCGCGAGATAATGTATGCCGTTCGCGGTCAGCTGTAAGTCGCAATTCTCGTTGTAAAGCAGTTTCAGCTTCTCGGGATAACGCATGTTGTTCCCGGTCAATGGAACGCCTTAGCTCTCGTTGAGAAGAGCTTTGAGAAGCCCGTGTTGTAGCTCGTCTCGCTCTTTCAGCTGCTAATCGCATCTCTCTTTCTGGAGAGCTTTCATTAGCTCGAGATGTTGAGGCACTAACTCTCATAGAGTTTAACCGATGTGCTCTTTCCTCTTCCGATTCTTGAGAACGCGTCATTCTCATTCTCCTAGCTTGACTCGAAGTTCGAGATAAAGATGGTCGTTTTTTAGGTGGCATCGTTTATTTTATTTTTAATCGACGGTAACTTAAATTCTATTTAGTTACCCAACAAAAAACTTACGTCAGAGGTCCTAACTATAGCTAAGTATATAATAAATAGAATATAAATCTAAGTGCCTATTAAAACTAAAATAATATTCTAATCGAATTATAAATATGTACGTAGGTACCTACAAATTACAAAAGAATAAAAAATGAAAATAAAGCTATACTTAATGCGTGTGCAATACTATCTACACTTACCTACTTCACTTAAAAATGAATAATAAGAAATACCTACAACTACTGTAATTAATCAAAGTACCTATGCTAATACAAAAAAAACCTTAGATGTTCTAAGTACAGCTGCTATATAATAAAAAAATATAAATCTAAGTGCCTATTTAAACTTAAATACCTAATATTCTAATAGAATTAAACTAAGAAATATGTACCTACCTACCTACAACTTAGGTACAAAAAAAAAGAAATGAAAATAAAGCTAAAACACGTGTGCAGTATAGGTAGATAGTAGGCAATATCTACCTATACCTACTTCACTTAAAATAAATAAAAAATACCTATGAATACTATAATTAATAAAAGTACCTACCTACGCTTTTATCTACTCAATACAAAAAAAACTAAACATAAAATGCCCAAAACTAACCTATCAGTAACTAAAAATCTAACAATAATCTAATCTATGTATCTATTATCTAATCTAAAAATCGAATCTAAATCTACTTAAAAAGAAATAAAATAGGAACTATTAATAGTTAAGAATTTAAACAAAACTAAAACTAATTTAGAAAATAACAACAAAAGAAATTAAAATAAACTATTTAAAGACAAAAAGTCGCGCTGATAAGCACGGTTTATAAAATAACAATTATTGTCTGTCAATAAAGTTCAACACTCTGAACGCATCAACAGCCAAATATTGAATGACGCTTGCGCTCGCCTCCCGCCCCTTTTATACTCTGCCGCCGCGAGCCCCGTCGAGCGCGGCAACCGTTACGCAAAAATAATCCTTATAGCTTGATTCACTATTCACGCGCGATGTCTTGTTGGCGTATTTCATGTAAGTAAGTATAAGTTTGGTGTTTCTATACCGATTTCAATGATTCTTTTTTTATTGAATTGGTGCTAATGTTTATTTTTTTTTTAATTAGGAATGATGGTGAGCATTATTGGTTTTATAAACGTAAAAGTAAACAAATATAATAAGAAATCTCCGAACTGCTAAGCTATCGAGAGTTATGCGTGTTATTGTGAGTTAACTATAAAAGGTAGATATATGCTGTCTTGGAATATTTTTCGTGTATTTTTATGTAGAATATTTCCGTTATACATAGTTTCTATGTAGCTCTAACCATTAAGGCTGCACACGCGACGGAAGCTTAAAAAATCAAGCAACTTCTCCCATTTTCTCAACATTTCCTTTCACTGCTCTGCTCCTATTCATTGTAGTGTGATGAAAAGTATACTATTACCTGCCCAGGAGTATAAAGAATAATTGTACTAAGTTTCGTTAAAATCCGTCGAGTAGTTTTTTTTTCTATAAATAACATACAAACAGACAGACAGACAGACAGACAGACAAAAATTTTTTTAACTGCATTTTTGGCATCAGTATCGAACACTAATCACCCCCTGCTACTTATTTTGTAAATATATTTCATGTACAGAATTGACCTCTCTACAGATTTATTATAAGTATAGACAAGCTTTTATTTTCATTTTGTTTATTATCTATAATTTATTATTCCGTAAACAATAATAAAATTTATTGCATTCTCTCAAATCCCTTTTCAAATATTAAAATTCTGTGCCTGCTGTCTTTGACAGATAACTTGCCTAATTGGCTTGCAGTTTTGTGAAATATAAATATTCTATACTTTAAAAAAAGATTTACAGGATTAAATGGTCCAATTGTATAAAACTTCAGTCGCAGTGAAGTAGTAACAAGAATAACTAGGGCCTCTTCCTTTTAGTAGCAATATTTTTATTCTTTTTTTTTAATTTACGCCACAAAATATAATACGTAAGCAAAATAACAAATTTGAAGTACAACGGGCAGCCTGGTCGCTTAACGGCGATTCCTTCCAGGCACCCTTAAAAACATTGGTACAGATAGGTGGCGTAAAGTGACATTAATAAACATAGAAAAATTCAATAAGACGTAATAAGAAAACAATACAATACACTATTTATATTATATACCTACATAATTATAATAAATAATAAATAAATGATAATAAGTATTTATATTATTACAATTATAATATACAGTGTCATTCAGAACTTGCTTTAGCTATTTTTATTTAGAAAGTATGCTTTTACAGTTTTTTTAAGTAAAATTAACGTTTTCGATTCTCGTATAGACAGAGACGGAGTGTTTTAGAGTTTTGTGGCACGAACTGTAAAAGAGTGACCTGTGAAATTATAATTACTATTAGAGTAATTAACGTTTATTACAAGATTACATTTTAGTTTATTTCCTAGTATACTTAAATAGATTTTAGTTATGTTAAAATTTTATTGTGATCCCCATTTTTGAGTTTAGAGTTTTGAGTTTAAAGTTTAGAGTCGCTGACCGTATAGGGTTTATCGATTCTGTTGTAACAATATTTATAATAACATATACCAACTATATTTCTACGATTTTACTTTAGTTAAACGGGTGACAATTATCATAGTTAAATAATTATAGACATTTGTCTGAATCAATACTGCTCTTGACAGTTTTAGCTAAAAAGTATTATTGATTAAATAGTTATTTGTGATTTTATATAAAGTATTTATCAACTATTTCGGAAGTAAAAGAAACTATCATTTAAAAGTAATAGTAACGACGCCAAAGTTGTAGTTAAAATAGAGCACCTAAAAGGACTGAAATATATTTTTTGGCAAAAATGATTATCAGATAAAACGTGTTCTTTATAACATTCATTTCATGTCTCAATGGGTCAGTAGTTTCTACTCTAATTTATATAAATATATAATCTCTCCTCCTTCCTGCCATCTCTTTCGTCAAGGTTCACAGCCCACTTACTAGACTACTCTCAAAATAGATTAAGGTCGCTACCTAATTTGTATTTTTTTCTGCAGAAACCGTTTAGTTCAATATGAATAAGATCTAAAGTCTAGCCCACACGCATCAAACATCGGTTTGGAATACACACAAATTCAAAATACACACCTAATACTGTCATTGATGAATTATAAAATATTTATATGTACGAAGTTTTGCGCTCTTGCAAATGCTTTAAGATTATTTTTAGTATTATATTGAATTATTTTTATTATTGTTAATTATTTGTGATTACACTGAACGAAGCCGTCTGTAGTAGAACTACGCAATATAATATTTCACTGAATAATTTCAAACATACACTATATTCTATTATTTTATTGTAATAGTTGTGTATTGATTACGATTGGAAATATATTTACAAAGTAAAATCTATAACATCATTGAGAAAAATATCTATTGATTAGTCAATTCAAATACAACAATACAAATACATTTTGTTTTTTTTTATCAACAAACTCTATCTATTTTAAAAAGTTATTAAGTTATTAATATTATGCATGATTTACACGTTCTTGAAAAATTCATAATACTCTCAGTTGGACTAAGATTTTTAATTGAATATTATTGTATACACTTCTTTAGTAGAAATAAAAACTTGTTTGCTGGTCAATTATATGAAGAGTAAATCGGTAGAAGGGGCAGGTTGATTGTTTAGTTTTATGTTAATAAGTTCTAAAGTCTGGCAACAAATATCGATTTGCCAGAGCTTTATTTGCCACGTGTTGTAACAAACGGACAATAAAAATAATCATTGGAAAACAAGTTCAGACCTAGTAATTCTATATATAGAATTATTGGATCCACGGTCGTCTAGTATTAGATACTAGACGACCGTGGATGAATATGTCGAATATTTATATTTACAATTTAAATACTTTTACGTGAATATATCGAATATTTATATTTACAAAGTTTTTTGGTCATACAAATGTTATAAGTTTATTTAGTTTATATGTATTAAGTAATCATGGTAATTGTGAATATTTTAACACACTGATACCGAACTGAACTACACGTGTACACAATATAACATTTTACAGTATAATACCCAAATAATTTCAAACGTACATTACATTTAATTTGTTATTTCAATATTTCTTAATTTCGTTATGCCCTTATAACAAATATAATTATTGAATAAATAAATTATTTTCGTAGTACAGCCTGAAATTAATAACTTCCCGAAATCTCAAAAGATTTCATACGATTCCATAAGTACCTACTGTACTTATAATTTATAAACATTCTAAACCTACATATACATTGTACGCCCCGTCATTTTCAGAAATTATCAATTAGGAGAATACGTCAAATGAACCCAGGACTTTGAGAATAGAAAATTGAAAAATAAAACTTAGCTCCTTACACAAAATTACAATGAACCAACTAAGAGAGTCATAATAATAAACACGTTTAAAATTTTACAAGTCCACAATATCAGAGCCCATGGAGTTATAACCGGAAAGTCTATCCAATGACCATAGTAAATATAGATTAGTGAGATCTATATGCTATTTAACGTAGTGTGTGCTTTAACAACTAATTACAAATGTGTATTTACGGTCACCACGTACAGACGTCATTTACAATCGAAATGAAATGTATGTACATAATTGAATACAATGACGTCACAGCAAGATGACCGTTCAGATAAATATTGATTTTGTTTTGCTTCTATATATATATATATATATATATATATATGCCATTTACAACTAACTGACTCATCACGAAATCTCCAAAACTATCTGTCCGATTAACTTAAAATTTTATATAGTTACTTCTTTTCACTCCATCATCTTCATCCACTAAGAATGGATTTTACGGAATTCCTATCCTAACGGATTTCAACTGTTTGCATTTCGTCAAGTTTTAAGCCGGTAGGAACTATATACTTAACGGGAGGTAAGAGTTACTATAGCAACGGTTACGATGACAAGGGATAATATAATGAAGGTTACCATAGCAACCTAAGTTCACATCCAAAATAATAGTGTGCCCAGCGAAGCGGGAGGGAATAAGCTAGTATATATATGTATATATATATATATATATATATACATATATATATATATATATAAATATATATATATGTGTACGAGAGACAAAGGACCATTAAATCTACAGATATTTTAAAGTAAAATTTATTTTGGAATAAATAAGAGTTGACAAAATTATTCCAAACTTGTTGTGCAAAACTTATTAAAACCTTTTATCAATAAAAAATACTACCAAATTTATTTTTTGGTGTTTTATAAACTGACTCTCTTATTAATAATCCCATATAGTCCGCTAATCTAATTATAAAGTTTTAGTATTAAAAACTATTTTTATTCTTTATTCTCATAAATAATTATGTTATTTAATTTATTTGTTACGGCTGTTAAGTTAATGTCGCTTATAATTCACTGTGAAAATGGATCTTGAAACTTGCACAAAAAAAATATATAAGATAAATACGATACAGCGTCCAACAAAGGATCAGAATAAGAACGAGAGTTTAATTTCACGTCCTTTGTTGGCATTTTATTGCGGTGTTTCTATAAAGCTTTAACAAAGGACATCCAATATTCAAACAAAGGGATATCAAATGAATTTATACTTACTATACTTATACTTAATAATTGGCATAGTTAAATAATATTTGTACATATCGAAACTAGCTGTTCCAAGCGAATTTTGTCTACCTTCTGAAGGTTACACGTTCTGAACTATTTGGCAAGAAACACGAATGTCCACATAATTATAATTATTATCGCGAAGTAGAGCCGTTAAATATTCAAATATTTAATGCAATTTTTCTAACGACACTTCCTATTATTTATATTATCTTTCAATTGGTGTTAAACTGTTGACTAATAGTGAAGTGACTCGTATAAAACTCATTTTTTAAAAAGGACACTGAACACTGAATATAGAATATTTATAGAATTATTCGTGCGTTATACTGAAAAATGCCTTCGTCATTGTTCATTTTATGATTTTGGATCCTGAATATATATAATGTAGCTGGAATATTTTGTTATGTTGAAGTGTGAGTAAGATATTGTGTGTTTGATCGATTGTCCACTGCTCTGAGAATGATAAGGCTCACAATGAGTGATAAGTAACTCTTATTATTACGTTATAGTATTCATTTAACCAAACTATGAAGTAAAATAACTCTTTCTAAAGTTATTACGTGAAATGTGTTTATTGCAGGTATATAGTCAATAAGAAGGTAAAAAAGTATTTGTTTTTCTAGAACCATCAATCTGTTAAGCTCGTAGTAAGTTTGCAAATGACTTAAATCGTGTCACTTTTAAAGTTCACGTCAAAGAGACATGTTTTGTTTTTTTAATTAAAAATAATGAGTTTCTAGATATTAAGAAAATTAAGTTAGTCTTTGTTTAGAATCAGATTTCATAACTATCAAAATACAATAATGTTAGTAGTACTAGTACTAACAACAAAGACTAACTTAACTAGTACTGATACAGGATGTAATGTATCTCGATGGTACATGAAGCACACTGACCATATTGATGAGAAATGGTTATCACCAGATGCTGCTGGTACTCATAAGGCTTTACACGTTACCCATACGTGTACGTGTTGAACTGTAACAATCTATTACACAGCGTAGCTATAAGTTTTCATAATTCTGATATGTTTGGTAAACGTTAAGTTTTTGAAGTTGTCATCGCAGTCTTTAAGATTATATATATTTATTTATCAATCATAACTGAAGATAAGAAATATAAACATATATATCTATATATGTTAGTTACAGCAGACCCTTTCTTTGAATAATAAAAAAAAAATGTGTTGGTTAAGTGTTAATGCCAGATAGTAAGTGCGTTTTATAATATAAATATTAATAGAATAACAATAGGTAAAATTTTATTTAATTTTTATGTGAATTTGAATTCTAAAATAGACTAGATGCAAGTTCGTTACAAAACACATGTGTACATTGTACTAGATAATTATGTTAGGGTTATTATTATATAGTCTGTAAAAAATGTAGAATACTTAGGTAAATTTTAATATCAATATCAAATTTTATAATTATTATCATCACATAATAAAAAAACTTGAACTTGAATAGAAGTTTAGAAAAAAAATATTAAAACTTATAACAGACCGATAGATATAAATAGTTTAAGATGAAGAAATGATTCTTACACCGTCAACACATCTGTATAAGTAACAGTAAGGATTAAATATATAAGACGACGGTTATTAACCAACCCGTGCATTGACATTGACCAACCTGTCGAAGGGTCTTTTAATGTGTGAGACAAATTGGAACAATGATGCTTTTAGATGAGATACTTAAATCGAACAAGATAATGAACAAAAAAGAGTAAACGTGATTATGATCCAACGTTAGGTTTGGTGACGTCTTAGGTTGTGTTGTCTATATTTTTGAATATCTTAAAAAAAATAAAGTCCATATAAAAAGTATTATAATTTCCAAAGCCTATACTTATAATAATTATTATTGTAGAATAAAATTATAATTTCAAACAAAGATATGTAAACATAGTATTTGATGTATATTATAACGGGAGTCTCTTTGACTTACACGTTACCTGATATCTTGTTATACGAATATCATATGTATAAAAAAATACTGTCACATTTACTTATAATTTATTATTAAAAAGCTATTGTTTCTTATTATTGAGCTGAGCGAAGCGAAGCTCTTTACTGGTCAGATCGCAAAAAATGCGAACTCTCTTTTTTTAAAAACTATTAGAGTTAAGTTAACGAAACTCGCCACAACGATTGCGAGCATAAGGCGCCAAACATATATATAATTATAATTCGTCATATATTAATTTATTTGTTATGGGTGGTACGACTCGTACTACCCTTTTACCGGTTCACTGAACAAGTACTGTTAGAAAGGTTGTTTGTTTGAGTGATAATATTTCTAATAAAATGTCATTTCAACACCTGCTGAAATTTCATTATAGTTTATTGGTCCTATATGACAATTATAATATTTTAAAAACAGAATTCAACAAAAAAGTAAATAAAAAAACTGTTTTGTTTTTTGTCTCATGAAAATCAGTTATTACAATGATTTCGTTTTGTTTTCATACATATAAAGATATTTTTAGGAATTAAGCCATTTATTCTTACAGTATTGACATGTTACATAATCAAATATAATATTCTTGATTTAAAAATTCCAAAGTAGTACGATATACGAGTAAATTGATAGTTATTACAATCGACTGGTGAGTTAGAAGTTCCGTCTTAATCCATCTCGACTCTCTGCACGTGTCTGTACTACAGGAACTTAATAATATTTAAGTATAAAACAACTTAGTCTGTTTGTATTGTTGTAAGTAATTATTGTTTATTTCTTTTATTACTATTTGATTTTAGAGATAGTTAGTTATGTTAAATTTGAAGTGGGTTTACTGTATTAAAGTTGTTTTGGTACATCCCACTAGTAAGAAGAAAAGGTGGGTTTATTTTAATTAAAAATTGTAACGAGGACTGTTATTTCATTATTTAAAAACTAAATTATTTTATGAAGACGGTTTTTAAGTACAGTACAGAAGAATAAATATTTATAAAACAAAATTTCCAAACTTTTATTTTTTTATATTTAGCATCAATCTGATGGTCGGTTAAAAATGTCCAATAGTATTTATTGCCTTAGAAGTAGCGGTGTTTGAAAAAACTACAATTCCAAAGGCCCAATAACTTATAACAGATATCGTTATGGCTTCACACGCCTTGAACCTTGAACTGATAGTTCAAGATTATTGGTCAAAAAATATATCGTGAAGAAGAAAGAGTGCCCATATATGTTTTTATTCCAGTTTGCACTGTCACGAATGCCATGGTTTCGATTACCGTCCGTCATTGAGAATTAAAAGAAACCACGTAAGTACTTTTTTATGTTACTTATTTATTTCTTTGACAATCCAACAGTGTTACACAATTAGAGATCTGTACAATATTAGCTTATTAAGATTAAGATCAAATAGGATTACACTAATGTAAATACATATTTAAAAACAGATTAAAAAAACATAACAAAAGTACTTTACTGTTCGTGTGTGTGTGTGTGTGCATGTACGCATGCGTGCGTATAAGCATGAGTAAGTGTAGCATAGCTATCTATACTTATAATAAATCTGTAGAGAGGTCAATTCTGTACATGAAATATATTTACAAAATAAGTAGCAGGGGGTGATTAGTGTTCGATACTGATGCCAAAAATGCAGTTAAAAAAATTTTTGTCTGTCTGTCTGTCTGTCTGTCTGTTTGTATGTTATTTATAGAAAAAAAAACTACTCGACGGATTTTAACGAAACTTAGTACAATTATTCTTTATACTCCTGGGCAGGTAATAGTATACTTTTCATCACACTACAATGAATAGGAGCAGAGCAGTGAAAGGAAATGTTGAGAAAATGGGAGAAGTTGCTTGATTTTTTAAGCTTCCGTCGCGTGTGCAGCCTTAATGGTTAGAGCTACATAGAAACTATGTATAACGGAAATATTTTACATAAAAATACACGAAAAATATTCCAAGACAGCATATATCTACCTTTTATAGTTAACTCACAATAACACGCATAACTCTCGATAGCTTAGCAGTTCGGAGATTTCTTATTATATTTGTTTACTTTTACGTTTATAAAACCAATAATGCTCACCATCATTCCTAATTAAAAAAAAAATAAACATTAGCACCAATTCAATAAAAAAAGAATCATTGAAATCGGTATAGAAACACCAAACTTATACTTACTTACATGAAATACGCCAACAAGACATCGCGAGTGAATAGTGAATCAAGCTATAAGGATTATTTTTGCGTAACGGTTGCCGCGCTCGACGGGGCTCGCGGCGGCAGAGTATAAAAGGGGCGGGAGGCGAGCGCAAGCGTCATTCAATATTTGGCTGTTGATGCGTTCAGAGTGTTGAACTTTATTGACAGACAATAATTGTTATTTTATAAACCGTGCTTATCAGCGCGACTTTTTGTCTTTAAATAGTTTATTTTAATTTCTTTTGTTGTTATTTTCTAAATTAGTTTTAGTTTTGTTTCAATTCTTAACTAATAATAGTTCCTATTTTATTTCTTTTTAAGTAGATTTAGATTCGATTTTTAGATTAGATAATAGATAGATAGATTAGATTATTGTTAGATTTTTAGTTACTGATAGGTTAGTTTTGGGCATTTTATGTTTAGTTTTTTTTGTATTGAGTAGATAAAAGCGTAGGTAGGTACTTTTATTAATTATAGTATTCATAGGTATTTTTTATTTATTTTTAAGTGAAGTAGGTATAGGTAGATATTGCCTACTATCTACCTATACTGCACACGTGTTTTAGCTTTATTTTCATTTCTTTTTTTTTTGTACCTAAGTTGTAGGTAGGTAGGTACATATTTCTTAGTTTAATTCTATTAGAATATTAGGTATTTAAGTTTAAATAGGCACTTAGATTTATATTTTTTTATTATATAGCAGCTGTACTTAGAACATCTAAGGTTTTTTTTGTATTAGCATAGGTACTTTGATTAATTACAGTAGTTGTAGGTATTTCTTATTATTCATTTTTAAGTGAAGTAGGTAAGTGTAGATAGTATTGCACACGCATTAAGTATAGCTTTATTTTCATTTTTTATTCTTTTGTAATTTGTAGGTACCTACGTACATATTTATAATTCGATTAGAATATTATTTTAGTTTTAATAGGCACTTAGATTTATATTCTATTTATTATATACTTAGCTATAGTTAGGACCTCTGACGTAAGTTTTTTGTTGGGTAACTAAATAGAATTTAAGTTACCGTCGATTAAAAATAAAATAAACGATGCCACCTAAAAAACGACCATCTTTATCTCGAACTTCGAGTCAAGCTAGGAGAATGAGAATGACGCGTTCTCAAGAATCGGAAGAGGAAAGAGCACATCGGTTAAACTCTATGAGAGTTAGTGCCTCAACATCTCGAGCTAATGAAAGCTCTCCAGAAAGAGAGATGCGATTAGCAGCTGAAAGAGCGAGACGAGCTACAACACGGGCTTCTCAAAGCTCTTCTCAACGAGAGCTAAGGCGTTCCATTGACCGGGAACAACATGCGTTATCCCGAGAAGCTGAAACTGCTTTACAACGAGAATTGCGACTTACAGCTGACCGCGAACGGCATACATTATCTCGCGAGTCTGAAACCTTCACTGAGAGGGAATTACGGCTTACAGCTGACCGCGAACGTCATATTTTATCTCGCGAGTCCGAAACCTTCACTGAGAGGGAATTACGGCTTACAGCTGACCACGAACGTCATATTTTATCTCGCGAGTCCGAAACCTTCACTGAGAGGGAATTACGGCTTACAGCTGATCGCGAACGTCATATTTTGTCTCGAGAATCTGAAACTTTTACTCAATATCAAGACCGTTTGACAAATGATAGGGCGCACCATAACATGATTCGATCTCTTGAAGATGAACATGAGCATGAACAACGACTAGAGTCGGGACGCGATTATTACAATTCTTTGAGACAAGAACAATTGATTACTTTATCTAATGAAAGATTAAGAATTGAAAATATTCGGTCGCTTGAAACAGAAGAACAGCGAGAGGCCCGTCTTACTGCAGATAGATTTCGACATGGTCTTAATGACTTAGATATACACGTGGTAGATCAATCTACAAATTCGGTGGCGTGGTCCGATAAATATAAAAGTGGGTTTGCTTATAACCTCACAATTGATTACAGATCATCTTCTGAAATAGGCGATATGAACGTAGTATGTTCCTTTTGTAATGCTTCGAAGTGGAGGAAGGAGTCTGCTGGTTTCTGTTGTTCTGGAGGTAAAATAAATTTGCCTTCGTTCGAAGACCCACCGGAACCTTTAAAATCACTACTTTTAGGGGAACATTTGCAATCCAAACAGTTTTTAGATAATATTCGCACTTATAATAGTGCATTCCAAATGACATCCTTTGGTGCTAAACAAATCTCAGAAGGCCCTTTCATGCCTACTTTTAAGGTACAAGGTCAGGTTTACCATTTGATAGGGTCCCTTTTGCCTGAAGAACAACCTAAATTTCTTCAAGTATATTTTGTATCCGATTACAACGAACAGTCGAATATAAGAAATCAATATTTTCCGAATTTAAATACTGAACTCATTTCACAACTTCAGAACATGTTACATCAGGTTAATTCGTACGTATGCAGTTTTAAATCGGCATTAGAAGCCCTTTCTCAAGATGGTAATAACAATTATAAAATTGTTATAAATGCCGATAAGCGTCCAACTCAGGAACACCCTGGGCGTCATAACGTTCCATCCACGAATGAAGTTGCTGTAGTACTGGTCGACCAGGAATGTGATAGGCGTGATATCGTTATACGTTCCAGAGACAATCGTTTGCAACGTATTTTCGAAACCCACAGGGCTTACGACAGTTTGCAATATCCTATGATATACTGTCGAGGGGAAGATGGTTATAATTTCGCTGTATACTAAACCGATCCGCGCACAGGCGCACCTAATTATAATAAAAAGGTGTCATGCCCTCAATTTTATTATTACCACCTGCAAGTGAGACGGAATAGATTGGTATACTTTCAACGTTTTCGTGGCTTATTTAATCAGTTTATTGTTGACATGTACGCAAAAATTGAAACCGAAAGATTAGTTTATATACGATCTAATCAAAGGCAGCTGCGCGCTGAAGAATACGTGCACCTTCGCGATGCCATGCAGCAAGATAACGATACTGTGAATATGGGTCGTTTAGTTATTTTACCCTCTTCTTTTACTGGTGGTCCACGCTACATGCATGAACGTACTCAAGACGCTTTTTGTTACGTAAGAAAATATGGACGTCCCGACTTATTTGTTACTGTAACTACCAATCCCAAGTGGGATGAAATCACTCGGGAGCTTCTTGAGGGTCAGGCACCGCATGACCGCCATGATATTATTGCAAGAGTGTTTCATTTAAAATTAAAATCAATGATAGATCTTCTTACCAAAGATAACATTTTTGGAGAAGTATTGTGTTATATGTATAGTGTTGAGTGGCAAAAACGCGGCTTACCTCACGCACATATCTTGCTTTGGTTAAAAGATAAGGTTCGACCTAATGATGTAGACAGATTAATCAGTGCTGAAATTCCAGATCCGACTGCAGATCCCCTGTTATACGACATTGTTAAAACTCAAAAGGTATCCAAAAGCATTAGTGGATGAAACTGTAACAGGACATGATGGATACCCATTATATCGTCGCCGTTCAAGAGACAATGGTGGTTTTACTGTTGAAAAGCGAATGTCTGGACAACAGGTTACTTTAGATAATAGGTGGGTCGTTCCGTATTCGCCTGTATTGTCCAGAGCATTTCAAGCTCACATAAATGTAGAAATGTGTAATAGTGTAGAGTCAATTAAATATATTTGTAAGTACATTAACAAGGGCAGTGACCAAGCTACGTTTGCGTTAAGAAATGAACATGATGAAGTTACTAGATTTCAGTCAGGCAGATATATCAGCTCTTCAGAAGCTGTGTGGCGGATCTTAAGTTTTAATATTCACGAAAGATATCCACCTGTGACCCATCTGGATGTTCATCTGGAAGGCGGTCAACGTATATATTTTAACGCCGAAAATGTTACAGAACGATTAGAGAACCCTAGACAAACAACTTTATTGGCATTCTTTCGACTTTGCCAAACTGATAATTTCGCAAAGTCTCTTTTGTATGAAGAAGTTCCATCGTATTATACCTACGATAAACAACGAGGTGTCTTTAACCGTAGACGCCGAGGCAGGCCTGTAGATGGCGAGACAGGTATTTTCAAAGAACATGTTCTTGGTAGAGTGTATACTGTTCATCCTAACAACGCAGAGTGTTTTTATTTGAGATTATTATTACATACAGTGCGAGGACCAACATCATTTATAGATTTGAGAAAAGTAGACGATGTTGTTTATCCAACTTATCATGCAGCTTGCCAAGCGCGTCATTTGCTTGAAAATGATCAACATTGGGATGACGCTTTAGCAGAATCCTGTGTTAGTGATAATCCACGACGGTTACGCCATTTATTTGTAACATTACTCACATTTTGTAATTTATCTGATCCTGTCCAATTATGGGAAAAATATAAAGAAAAATTTGCAGAAGACTTTCTTCGGAATTTATCTCACAATAATGAAGGCGCAACTAATGATAATTTTCGAGATCTGGCTATAAATCAGTGCTTATTAGCTCTTCAGGAAGACTTAACAGCAGTAGGCGGTAAATCACTTTGTGAATATGGTTTGCCAACGCCAACCTCAGTCGGAGAGGTTACCAATAGGGAATATTCCGCAGAGATTGGTTACAACCCAATGGAACTGCTGGTAACATTAGAAAACGGTGTCCCAATGATGACTGCAGAACAACGCTTAGTCTATGATCGCGTGTGCGAGAGTGTGCAGAATAATTTAGGAACAATATGGTTTTTAGATGCACCTGGAGGAACTGGGAAAACTTTTTTGACTAAATTAATATTAGCTTATGTTCGAAATCAGCGTAAAATCGCTCTTGCCGTGGCTTCATCAGGTATAGCTGCAACATTGCTACCAGGAGGTAAGACTGCTCACACTATGTTTAAAATACCAATTAATTTAGATCGCACGGAAAGTCCAACCTGTAGTATTTCAAGAAATAGCGACAAAGCTAAGGTATTGCGTGAGTGTAATTTAATCGTATGGGATGAATGTACGATGGCCCATCGAAAAGGAGTAGAAGCAGTAGACAGAACTCTAAGGGACATAAGACAAAATGATCGACCAATGGGCGGTATTACGGTTTTATTTTGTGGTGATTTCCGACAAACCTTACCGGTAATACCACGGGGAACCCGAGCTGATGAGATTAGGGCTTGCCTGAAAAGCTCTTATTTGTGGCGTGATATACAATCGGTGCATTTGACTATAAATATGCGAGTGAGAACTGGAGACAACGCAGATAATCGTGAATTTTCTGATACATTATTGAAGATTGGTGAAGGTACCTATCCACAACTACACCAAGGAAAACTTATTCTGACACCTGAGTTATGTTGTATAGTGCAATCCCAACAACATCTTATATCTTCGGTTTACGGTGACATAACAATTATATTAAATAGGGACAATTCTTGGCTTTGCGAAAGGTCCATTTTGACTCCTCGCAATGACCAGGCATCTGAAATTAATAATAAAATACTGTCTAATATACAGGGAGAAAGCAAAGTTTATAGTTCAATAAATAGAATGGTTGATGAACAAGAAGCCACTAATTACCCGATAGAATTTTTAAATTCTTTAAGTATGCCTGGACTACCTTCTCATATAATTTGTTTAAAAATTGGCATACCGATAATTCTGCTCCGAAATATAAGACCACCTCAACTTTGCAATGGAACTCGGCTAAAAGTAACCCAGTTGCAACAAAATGTAATCGAGGCTCAAATTTTAACAGGTTGCGGTGCAGGAGAAACTGTCTTTATTCCCAGAATTCCCATAATACCAAATAATTTTCCATTCCAATTTAAAAGAACGCAATTCCCAGTATCGGTGTGCTATGCCATGACTATCAATAAAGCTCAAGGGCAGACTTTTCGTGTTGCTGGAGTAGATCTCGGTGTTAGCTGTTTCTCGCATGGTCAATTATACGTCGCTCTTTCCCGGGTTAGCAATTCTAGGAATCTTTACGTTCACGTGCCGGACGGGTCGACTCTTAACATAGTCTACCCAGAAGCTTTGCGCTGAAACATTTTAATTTGATCTAAAAATATTAGCAATATATTATCTTAATAAAAAACAAGGAGTTACACGCTGACCGAGTCGTGGGTATAGCGTGGGTATATTATAATATTCTGCGGTTACTTATATTTTTCAACAGTTTTGTGGATTGGCATATTATATTACTATTGCCCTTCTAAAATACGAAAGTGAATCTGCCTGTTACGTCAAAACTATGAGGGAGGACATCTGCTAATTTTTTTTCGAAAAACGACGGAAACGCGGACGAAGTCGCGGGCAAAAGCTAGTATGTTAATAAATTATTTTAATGTTATTGAATGCACAATATAAATAAATATATTTTTTTAACATTAAATTAAATGTCTACTCGTTTTATTGCGTTTTTAAAAGATGTCTTGGTCATATTGAAAAGATTTAGCCTTAGATTTAGATTTTTATAAATCGTATTAGCAGCACTTACAATGACTTATGCTCCTCATAAGTCATTGTAAGTGCTGCTTATACGATTTATAACTTATATTCATGTGAAAGGTTGCAAAGAGTGATGTATTTCGGGTTGTCATGTTAGGTATGCTAAAGTGGAGTGCAGTGAGAAGTTCACTGCAGTCAATTTCACTGGACAATAGAGAATATAACATCATCATTTCACAGTGTTTAGGCCTTGTTTCTAAGGTATCCATGTAGTAATACCCGTATGGATCAAATAGTTGTCAAATAATTTGTGGTTTTTAAAACTTAAAAAAATATTTTGTATATATTTTTAATTTTATCTTTATAAATATCGTACTGTGGTGACCAAATTACGCAAGCGTGTTCTAATAAACTGTAAACATATGAAAAATTAAGAATTTTAATGCAATTTATGTCATGAAATGATTCACAAGTACATCTATTATAGCCTAATTGTGTTAATGCTTTGTTTGTAATTAAGTGTTCCGTCAATATTAATTTAGAATCAAGCTGAATACCGAGATCACGCACAGACGAAACTTTTTTGAATTACTTTGTCTCTTATGGTTGAATGGTTGATTGTAATTCTGTTAGATTTATAGTAATTTTGTAGATTGTTCAAATTTTGTTGTATGTTGTGACAATCTGTGAGCGATATAGTTCGTAAATAGATTTTAGTAACCTGTCTAGGGACTGTTTTAAAATATTAATAAATGAATTTCATTCCGAAATATAATCCAATTAAATTCAAGTAATTAAAAATTTAAGACGGTATGAAAATATGTTTAATTCGAAAAAGACCTATAACGCTTACATCTGTGTCTTTGTAAATCTTATAACATTCTTTATTCACCGAACCGTGTCATCTGGTTTCCGATGTCGGTACAGAGGGTATTGTATTTTCACTCGGTACATTTGTCTGTTCTTTAATGATATATCTTTTTTGAAAGTTAAATTACTCTATTTGCTAGTTTTGTTCTAAACTTGAATCTCTTCGATGTTTTTTGTACTGTTATGGTGTTATGCAACAATGACAGATATTATTAATAAGAACGCTTGAGATCCCACAAAACTAAGACATCATCACCATCATCAGTCATCTAAACTGGAATTCCCTGTAAACTTCACCGTTCGTGTTATATCTAAAAAAAAATTTAGTAAATAAAAAAATATTAAATATGTTGCTTTTAGATTTTTTATCTGATGGATAATAACTAAATGTTATGGAGATTCAACACAAAATATAAAATGGAAAAAATAATAGTATTAATAAATAAATTCATAGATTGACTTTGTTCATCCATTGCGAGTTGATTGGTTACGAACAAAAAGCATTTCATTTACCAACCGCGGAAACATAATTGTTGATTCGTGACTATGAATTGCAATTTTATCATACAAACTGTTGCCTGTGACTTCGTCTAACATGAATAAATATTAAAAGGAAACATATAGTTTTTAGGCAACCTTATATTATATTAAATATATAAAATAATATCAGCAATTAAATTCTGTGAATTTATGGCCAAAAAGAATATAACCGTACGTGCAGATTTCTGCTATACTCGTATTAAGGTCCAACGTTAAAATTTTATTTTGGTACGTTAAAGTTAAATTTTAACGTTGGAACTTAATACGAGTATAGCAGAAATCTGGACGTACGGTTATATTCTGGATGTAAAAACCTCTCACGAGCGGGGTGAGTAGGAATGGAAGGGTCCGTGTTAGTAATAATAAGTAAATAGAGAATTATTACATGTTTATGATAATTACGTATTTTTATTTATTTCTAGCATAACACTATATATAAACAATGTCTGTATTGCGGTTTTTATCTCCTTAAATTCAAATTCAAATTCAAAATATCTTTATTCAAGTAGGCATTAACAAGCACTTTTGAATCGTCAATTATATTATATTTATATATTATATTATTATATATTTAGCTTCACGCCATATCCCTTACGGGGTAGCCAGAGACGACGGAGCGCCAAATGCTACGGTCCTTGCATACCTCTTTCGCCTCGGCCACAGACATCAACCTCTTCATACATGCCCTCCGGGGGGTCCTCATGCTTTTTACGTGACCTTCCTCCAGTATCATAGATACAGTATTTTCGAAGGTCACTCGAGGCCTCCCCTTTTCTCTCTTACCACTCACTTTTCCTGTACAAAATCTTTTTTACCATTCTTTCACCACTCTTCTTCTTCTGTGTTACCCACGTTTAGCTGCCGTATAACAGCGTCGGTAGCAAAACCGCATTGTGTACAGCCAAACGTGCAGCTATGCTGACGTTTCGTCATCTCAACAATGCAGCTAGAACACCGTTGACTCTATTATCGGCAGCAATACGCCTTTCCACATCCATTTCGTATCTTCCGTCTCTGCTAAACATACTTCCCAAATATACCACTTCTTTCACTTGTTCTATTATCTTACCATTCACGTTGATCTTACATTCTGTTCTTTCTTCATTTCTTTCAAATATCAGAACCTTGGTCTTATCTGCATTCAGGTTTAGACCATTATTTTCACACCCATCTTTCAGAGTGGTGACCAATGCCTGCAGATCGCATTCTGATGATGCAATGAGCACTGCATCATCTGCGTATAGCAAGCAATTGACTTTAAGGTTTCTTTCACCTACTTTCACTCCCATGTCACTGTCTTTCAACCCTTGGAGACAACTATCCAAATACAAATTGAACAATCAAGCTGACATAGCGCAACCTTGCTTAACACCCGATTGGATGTCAAACCAGGTCGACATGTCAGCTCCTACTCGCACACAGGCTGAGTGATCTCTGTAAAGAAACTTTACAGCCTGTAGCAAGGGTCCGTTCACGTTCGTCATCTTCATCTATTACAATACTTCATCGTCAATTATTACAATACAAAAAAAGGTTAGTGTTGTAAGTCCGTAAGTAAGCTACCACCGGCTCGGAATGCTGCTCTGTTGAGAAGAGCCGGCCAGAAACTCAACAGTTGCTCTTTTCAAAAGAAATATAACAATCTTAGGTGATGTACATTATAATATAAATCCTGCAAATGATTCAACAACTTGAGTTCCACATATTTCGATCCACTTAAAACCCTTGAACGTTATAATAAGATTTATTTAATAATAAACTTTTGATTTTAGATTTAAAACTAAGAAATGGAAGGTCTAAGATATCTTGTGGAACTTTATTATATATGCGTATACTCAAACCCATGAAGGATTTTTTAACTTTTTGAAGACGAAATTTTGACGTTACGAGTTTGTTTTTATTTCTCGTATTTATCGCGTGTCTGTCACTGTTTTTTACATAACTATTTAAATTTTGGCGTATATATAATATTTTATTAAATGTTTATTGCGAAGCGACTGTACGAATAGCTATTTCTTTAAAAACATCTCTCAGAGAATCTCTACCTTTTAAGTTATAAATAGCCCGCACAGCTCTTTTTTGTAAAATAAATATAGAATTAATTCGGGCAGCACTGCCCCATAATAAAATACCGTAAGATAAAATACTATGAAAGTAATTAAAATAAACAAGTCGAGCCGTATTAACGTCCATTAATTGTCTGACTTTTCTAATTGCAAAGACGGCGGAGCTGAGTTTGGCTGCGAGTGTTGAGAGATAGGGGTTCCACTGGAGCTTTTTGTCTAAAGTTATACCTAAGAAAGAAATTTGTTGACTCAATCAGTTTTAACACTTCATTGTTTTTACTTTTTACATTAGGATGTGTACACTCTATGTGTTTTCCTAGCATCTAAGACTAAATTATTAACTTCGAGTCAATGAAGGACTCGTGACAAAGTACTGTTTACTTCGTCACAATTAATCCTATCACGCTTTAAAAATAAGCGAGGTGTCATCAGCAAAAAGTACAATTCACACAGACCCTCAACAAAAAAGGGCAAGTCATTAATATAAATTAAAAACAAAAAGAGGCCCAGAACAGATCCTTGTGGAGCAACCCATCTTAAGGTGAGAACCAGACGATTTAGATTTTTTTACGTAAACTGTCTGGACTCTTTGATTCAGGTAAGAGGCAATAAGATCAAGCGCAGCGCTACGTACACCGTAGTGGTTTAGTTTGCATAGAATTACAATACAATTGAAGACCGGTACAATTAGTAGTATTCGGTCAAAGGTCAAGGAGATTTACAGTGTACTATTATAAAATATATTAATTTTATGTAAGATATATATATATATATATATATATATATATATATATATATTTATATAAATCTATATATTATAGAGATATACATACTTTGTTTAAAAAGTTATGATAAAATGAGTTTAATATGTCACTGGTTTCGGTATTTACTTGCTGTATTGTTATAATAAATATATATATTATTAAAACTAAATAACCGAAATAGAATGAACGAAAACCAAATGTTCACTCTGTATAAAGACTTATAACTAAGTAAGTACACTTGAAATTTTGTTGCATACAGACCAACTCTATTACAATAAAAGACAAGTGTTCAAAAATAGATTTGATAGTTTTCTCAACAGTTTATAATAGTTAAATGTAAGAAAAACCCGCATTGCAACGAATCAATGTAATGTAATTATATAATAATAATAGATGTGTAATGAAATAATATTTTATTTAATATATTAAAATAATTTAAAGTGTCACGTAAGTTGTCGAAGTCCAGAAGAGTACAATTACCCAGAGATGGAATATGTGATGTTGTATTTCTTGAGCACACAGACTGATTGAAAACAAGCACGTTTATAAAACCCTGCTCTTTTGCATAACCTTTTATACATACTTACGACACGATCTCATCCACTTTGAGTCTCAAGAAGTATATTATTCGTTTAATGTTATTTTAAAATATTTACAACTATAAATATTATTTGTAAAAAATTACCTAAACTTTAGAGATGAATAAAGTGATATATGTTTTGTAGTTTTAATACACTTATAACATTCTTATAATTAAAATAAAGTTCAACCACAAATAATAATCTATCTCCCGCCTCCTCAGACTACGATACCATGGCATATCGTTATATCATAATACTAGTAATCATAATATACATAATACAAAGCAAAGCTGCGAAAAATAATTTTCGTTTCCTTTTAACTCGATATCCTTTATTGGTTTTCTATATCTAGAGGTTACAGTGAAATAATAAATAAGCAGTCTATAATTAGTATACAACAAAGAGTTGTATTTTTGATGTCAGCAACCAAACATTAATATTATCCAAGTTTACTTATTTTATTTAAAAGTTGTTATATCGTTAATCGGTAGGTCTAAATTTCAAAGAGATCCTGATATCTTTATTTTAAAATATATTATAATTATCTACCTCCCGATATTTCGACATGATTGTAGGCGTTATATTCAAGGTCAGGAGCGAGGGCATCTATAAAGATTATGAACACGGTAAAGATCAATTAAATAAGAGTTTCATTAAGCGTGACAACCGTGTCAACTTAAAAAGATTTCATTTATAAACATCTTTATAGCTAATTTATTATTGGTTAAACAGCTGAAATATAATTTCAGATGAAACCCCTCGGGAACACGCGTAAAGTTAACAACCCAGAGTGACTTAATTTATCTAACCCGGTTAACCGCACGTTGTAGAATATAATTAACTTTACGATGGTAAAAGAATTTACAATTTGAAAAGATAGCAGAGCTGTATCGCTGTCAGAATTATATATATATATATATATTATAATAGAGTTAGTTTCTTTTCCCCCCTTGTAAGTAACAGTTTTGGTTTAACTATCTAGTCTCTTTTTCAAAGATTTTCAATGTTTTGTTAATGTTTAACTGAAAATCGGTTTACTATTTACCAATTCAATAATTTCTTAAGAACTATGAAGGCGAAGTATTTAAAATAAATTCTGGAGTTCGAATGACAGTCATTTTATTTTATTACAATTACAATAGAAAAGTTATCTTGTAAATAATCGTTTATATTTTACAACTCATTTGATTACTCGTTGATGTCATTTTAAAATACTCTTGTAAAAAATACAACACACATTAAATATTTTTACGACTTAAAAAAAGTATAAATAATATTAATTAAATAAATTTTATAAGCTGTCGTCACATCGTATTAATGAATGATTAAATAAGCAGCGTCCCGCGGGAAGAGAGGTGCTATGTAAGGATGCGAGTGTTTCTGGTCTGTTGATTATATACAACAATTATTAACTTTTAATAATGGTGCAGTGCATTACAGAAATTAAATAAATTATGATATCATAAGAATTATAAAATTATGCAATCTATGGACGCATGTAATTAATTTAATTTTTTTTTAATGTTCTCATCTAGTCGGTGAAGCAGAACGTCAGTGGATTCAGTTTCGTAGCCTTTCCATAATTAGATTTGTCAGCTTTGAGACGTTTACAGGTTAATATTCATTCTATTATTTATTAATCATCTACTTTTGTTCTAGTCGCACATCAGTTACCACAGGCAGTTATAATAAAAATCATAACTTTGTATAAATTTACTTGTTTATGTATTGGATAATTAAGTATACTGCTGTGACGAAATACATATTTAAAAAGACGATGTCATAGTGAGCTCCTTTTTGTTGTACATTTGAAAGAAAGGTTGTGAAAGGACGCATTTCTTAAATATATATTTACTTTATCATTTCAAAGTAATGTTTTGTATAACTGTAAATTATTTATAAGTTCTAGTTATAAGTTATTCTTTGATATTGATATAATTGTAACAAGCTTTTTTCAATTAACTTAATTTTAGAGAAACTCTCAATTATGCTAAATTTTACTTTCAATTTGAGATATCTTAAAAAAGATATCAAGTTAAATAATCATGTTTAAATTTATTGCTGCTACGGGTGTGAAAAATGTACTTTGTGTACTAAGTCATCTACAACAACACAATAACGTGTCTATTCCGCCCCTCACGCCTTCACGCCCTCTGGCGTGAGTTTGTCACACACCGACAATTTATAAAAGTGAAAATTATACAAACATTATTAACATTTTAATGATCAGACGCACGAGGTAAGAAAATGACACTATTTATGTACATTAGAATATTTCAATAAACATTTCGAAATATACACTTTATAAAATGCAATCTCGTTGAACAAACTGCAGAATAATCAATTGCGACACTCTAATGAAATATCCAGATCCAATAAAATAAAGTTAACTCGAGAATTTCAAATCGTTTTTGAATTAAATATTGTTTGTTTAAATAACAAGAACTTATTATTACTTACTTATTTATGAGTTTTAATACTTAATTTCCTAACTTTTTCTGTCTTAGTACAATCATTGTGTTTATTACATTCTTTACATTCAATGCGTTTAAATATATAAAATATTAACAACAAAATCCTGATACATTTAAGTTATATCTTACATTATCAGTGTACAATTTATATTATTTGTATGTACACAATTGTTACAAGTCAAAGAAATAGCTATAAGATTTCTCATCAAAATATACATACATACAGCTGTTGTAATTACGTTGGCTTGTAAATGGTACTAAAGTTTTGTAAAATATCGAATTCTTTCATTGCATGATACTTAACGTCATGCCAGAGGCTCGCTAGACACTCTGAATGTTCAAGAAAGTGTATTCGATTTATGTTATAGCATAACAGCAGATTTTTATACAATACTTCGGTAATCTTTATATTATCTCATTAGCCATAGGGTTTTAATAGGTCCAACGCCTCGCTACATATTCGTATGGGTGGGAGCGATTGAGATAAGTGTGTCGCGATATTGAGATATGTAGTCCTCACAAACACATATATATAGTAAGATGAATGTTTTGTGCAATGGTTGGTTGTGATTACAATCTCGCATTTATCTGCAGAGGCAAGTTGAAGCTTTTTAAAATATTGAAAGGAACGGAAGAGTACCAAGGAATTTACATTGAATTCGTTGAAAACAAAATAATGAACAATGAAGATGTTTTGGTACTATTCAATAGCTTATATGTGAGGTGTACAATGTCAGCTGGATGAGTGATGATGCTGCACTGCTTCTATTAGCTCTACTAATTGCAAAAACAGCATTTTTATATCTTATGTTGCTTTTTTATTTAGGACCCATTTTTAAATTACACTTATAACTTAGTCCTAGATGTAACTCATTTAAAACGTTTATCGTAAAATATCAAGAGTGTTTTTAATTTCTATTAGATTATAATTATTATTAGTATTTTAATAATTGTATCTTTTTTAGAAAGTTGTATTTACCAGTAAATCGTCATTTATGTTTTTATAATAGATTATTTAACTTTTTTTTGTTATTTATTATGATTTAAAAATAATAATTAAAACGTATTTCAATAAATAAATAACACAACTTCACATTGGCATACAATTTATAACTGACTATTTTTCAGTATTCCATAAAATTTATATATTTTTTTTATATTATAGGATGACAACCGTGCACACAGATAGATCTACACCAGAGGAAAATCAAATATGTCGCTGGACTCCGAGATACAGATGCTTTGTAAAGTGCCTCTGTCTCACTAAAGTGGATACTCCGCCGACGGAAGAACATTCTGTATTTTTGTGCTCGTTCAAGAAAGTTCTTTGAGACCCACACTTACAATAATCCCAAGGTCCAAAACTCTGTTGCAAAATAATAGTGACGATAATTTGTATTCGTATATCGATCAATCATTACCAATCTTATAAGAATGGTTCATGAAACATTATATTTATTTTTATCGAGTTGCTTAATTTAATTTGCTTTAATTAGGTTATGAAAGTGTAAGTAATATATCATATTATCAGCAACAAAATATTATAAATTACTTTGTATTTAGATTATTAAGATATTTCCTAGTATTGTAGTGTACACACGTTTAACAGCTACTTAACGTGAAGATTGGATTTGATCAAAACAATCCTCTATGCGGTTTATTGGAAAGTATTTTTGGTCTATGTGATCGCTTTACCGCCGGTATCTTTTGTCAAACATCTATAAATATAGAATTTTGTAAAATAAATACAGTATATATTTAATTTGACTGAAAATTTTAGGAACAAAATATATTTTTATTTAAGTTCAGCGCGATCTTTAACATAATGTGCTAATATCTAAGAGCATAATTACTTTATTAAATCTAAGAAATATGTGTTTTTTTTTAGTTTTTAAGAAATCGATACCAAAAATGGCGAGTTGTGATATTGTAAATCTTCAATGAGTAAATTATAGGACATGTATTCCTGAGTTCACATTCCAGTTTAATTATAATGTACATGAACATGTGTGTCAAAATTAAAAAATATATCTATAAAATATTGCAATAAAATAAGACATTCTGATAATCAGTTCCTTACAAATTATTATAAAATGATATTAACCGTGACTCAATGGTGGTTACGCATCTGCAATATTAATTATGTATAGCATAATTAAATAAGTTCTTGCTTATTTTGAGTTGAAAGAAGTAGCTCTTTGTATAATCCACCGTGAGTGAGTATATTAAGTGACTGTACTTGTCGCGTTTATACTTAATCATGATGTATACCAAATACCTTATACTGTTCCTTTTTTCCAAATAATTATAGTTGAAAATTAAATAAATACTAAAAAAGTATAAGAATGTGATAGTTATTAATTTACCATTAATTCTAGGACACACAAGACAAAGGTCCTCGTAGTAAGATGGACCCGTGCTACGGCGGGTCCCGCCACCATCACAATATTTAACAAAATAATGCAGAACTAACAAAATATAAAATTAAACAATTAGTTAGAAAATGTCCCAATTTATTAAATCCACATAATATTAGTACTTATAATATTAGTACTTTGGTAGTAGACTCATTTTCTTTTATTATCGACATTTCATTCTCGAGGGATCAAGGTAGAATCAACAGTCCTGAGAAATAGCTGTCGATATCCGTCAAAGTAACATTTGTTCGGAATGAATTTAATGAAAGTGTAATTAATTTTCAACTTCTATTGTGGTAACAGACATACAAGTGAACTGATACTAACATTTAGAAAATACTATGTTTTAATTTATATGCAACAATAGAAGATGAATTTATATATTTAACTTTCACAAATATTCAAATACGTACCGACAAAGCTACACACATAAAATAAATATGTGAAAATAAAAGATTATCCACAGCCGTTAACATCTAAAGTTCATATCCCTCTTCCTTAGACTAATAATCACTTAGAAATCAATTTAAAAAATATATGTTTAATGGAATTTTAGCTCCAGGTTTTCACCTATTCTATTTTATAGTAAATATTTCTCACTCGTACATTTTACACTGTATGAAGTAAACACAATCCTGTCCACAAACACAAATTCAATAAGAATCACTCACAGAACTCGTACTGCTGAAACGGACGTTAGGAGATGGAACCGTTTTGCATTCGCTTCGAAATAGTATCAAAAGCTTTACCGCATGTTTGTAAAGCTCTTCATATGGTAAAAACATCTTAAACCTATTAAAGTATTTATTATGTATATACATATATAAAATTTATTCATACTTAAGCCTACATCTACGAAACTTCCTTGTGATGATTTTTTACATTATACTTTTATACCTTTTAATATTACTTTAAAATCAATCTTGATTTTTAAAACTTTTTTCTATTAAACATCTTTTCTTTACATTTTTTTTTACTTTGACACCACAGGAAGGTAAAGGCCGTATTTGTCCTTGACAATATAGTTATATTTAAAAAAAAACAATGGAAATAATAATAAAAACAACTAGATAAGAATTTTTAAGCAGTTAATAGGATTTTTTATTAAAAATATAAGTTTTTTTAGTGAGTTATATTAAATTATACAATGAATATATAAATTATATAAAACAAATAACACCATTGCATGTTATTTAATTACAATAAAAAAATTGGTCTTAATAATATATATATATATATATATATATTTATTTATTTATTACAGAAGTTCGTAATTCAATGATCAACAGTACAGACAGGTTCAGCTATAATGGAAAATTTAATATTTTTGACATTAAACGTTTTTTTTACACAATTTCAAAAGAATTACGATGCACCGAGATTTGACCTCGTATTGCTGGATTCAGAGGCCAGAGTGCTAACCATTACACCATGGAACCATAGGACTTACACTCCAATCAGGTAGGTGACTAGCTGAAGATCATATTGTTCAATGCACCGTATGGTGTGGAAGTAGTTCACACCACGTTAATTACATTACAATTACAATGTTGCTTGTTGCTTTTTAACAAGAAAAAATAAATAAAAGTCAACCTAATAATGTTCACTTTCAGGGACTTATTTTAGGTTAGTAACCTCGAACATTAATTTATAGCTTCATAGTGTTATGTAACAATAAACCACATGTTTGTTGTTTGTTTAATTATTATTAAACTCGGTTTCATAAATATCAAGTTTAATCAACAATTCGAGGTTTATAGTTTTTAAAGATTTCTAATATTTGTTTCAGGTTCAAGAAAATATCTACTACATATTGGATACCTAAGAGAAAGTGTAAGTAAATATACACAAAAGTGAAGTAAACAATTATGTTTACTTAACACACACAGTGCTTTTAGGCATTTTTAAACCATTTATATTTAAACAAAAGATTTCACAATGTATCGCTAACTCACCTTCTTATTATATATGATCATATCATATGAATATTTATAGCGTTTTACATATCTTTTACCATCATAATAAAATATGTCTCTAAAACACCTGGTTTTATATTTTTTTTATAATACTTGGGATAAGTAATAAATAGGTTTTGTTATTTTGGTTATCTGGTTGTTCCAGGTTACAAAGGTTAAAATCACCTTTGTATACAAGAGATTAGATTAAAAGATTCTCTCTAAATTTCTTACATGACCTCATATTTTTATTTTTAATGTTATTCGCAATTATTTTGATGGTTATTGTTATGGTTGGAATAGAAATTGTTTAAGACTGAGTTCTGTCTCATTTTTGATGTTATATATTACATTGTTAATTAATGCTGTGTGGGTTAAAAGATTAATGATAAAAAACACAAGAAATATAAAAAAACTCTTATAACAAATACAAAACGATAGATAACTCTCGTGTCTTGTCTCTTCTATTACAAAACATCAAATTTTCTTTATATCTTTCCCAATCCTCTTAAAAAAATATTACGTTTTATTAGTAAGTTTTATTTTACTGGTATCGTTTTGAACCGCTAAAACGAGAATAATATTTCTTTTATGTTTCAACGTCATTTCAATTATTAGTGAAATCAGTAAAATTGTAATCTTGCATTAATTCCCGTCACACATGTCTCGGCTTCTTTTATCCTCATTTCATCATTCCCTATCCATCGATTACATTCTCGATATCGTTGTTTATTTTTCACTTTTTTTACATATTATTTTATAAACAATTTATATATTATAGAATTCTTTAAATGTTAAATAAATGTTAAGATCCACGTTCAACCTCGACGTAAGAATGACAAGTTATACGTTCAATGTTGAATAGAAATATAAATCAACCTTCCACTCCGAAAAACAAAATATATGACCTATCAGTAAAGTTTAGCACGCGCTTACTCGACCTTCGACCTGTAACAGAATGATGACCTGTAACATATCATATTATTACATCTATACACGCAAAGGGAATCATTTCAACAGTTACAAGACGCATATCAGTAAGGAATAATAGATAACTAACATATTATACTAACATTTTAATGATTAACATTATACTATATGTTTTTTTTGGACTCCAAACAAAGATATTTTTAAAACAAAATATTAAGTGATAAAATTCACAAATAAAAATTTCAAAAAGAAACAATCTTCTTAAGTTAAATAGAAATAAATGTATTTATTGACTATGTGTCAATTGTTCGTAATGTTGTTTATGATACTGAAGACTAGATAGATAAATGTATTATTGCAATAGACATAACAAAGTATAAACAAATAAATATGTAAAGTAACAAAATAACTTAAAGCAAAGTATGATTCTTGTACTATATGTTATAAATATGATGATTGTACTGACTACAGCACTAGACATATAGTATTACCTGGAGGAGATCGCTTACTAGCGATAAGGTAGCCCTTTGTATATTTTTATCTTATCTTATTTTAATTTTTGCTCTTACTGTATATTTTTACTACTTTGTGAGAATGGACAATAAATAATTTTATATTTTCCTTACAAAGTGCGATTATAAGCTTCTTTGAAAGCAAAACCTTTAAATGCCAGGCTTTAAACATCACTGATGGCTCTTTTAACGAGGAGGGAAATGTTTTCTTTACGTTATCGCTCACTTTGAAGCTTTCACAAGCTGTGAGTGGAAATAACTGCAGATTGTTGATGATTATGTTATTTACTTAATTGATGTATTTTTTGCTCACCAGTCACTACATTGTGACTTGTTATCAAATCAACACACAATAGATATCCAAAGATAAACTGATGAGTATTCAAATTTATTCAACAATATACTTTTTATATATTATAACATTTGTATGGACGTTGCACTGAAGAAAATTGTGTTCTTATAACAAATACTTCATGAAGATCATAAAAAGCAATAATAATAAAAGTAACGAATACGTTTATGTATTTTATAGTAACTTGTTACTAAACATGTTATCACATGTCGTTTTGAATATATAATAAATGACCGGTGAAGTATTTATTGATAACACAGAAATGTCAACTACATTATTTCATTATTACCTCAGAAATTGTTTTTCCAGTTTTAGATTACTCTCAATTCTAGAATAATGTGTTTTTTTTTATTTCGTTTCCTAATTATGTTAACCAGTGCATTTGCATTTTGATGAATTAATTTATTAGTCGAATTCAAAATAAGTACAAGAAAAGTGCCAGCTAGATTCAGCGTGGCAGCAAGAGAAGAAGAAAAGTACAAAAAAAATTGTAAAAATATTTTTGTCATCATTTTAAGAATGAAAATACAATGCCCTCTGTACTGACATCACAGACTAGAAGTTACCGGTTAAGTGAACAAAGAACTTTAGGAGGTTTATACAGACATAGACGTCAGCGTCATGTTCTACAAGGATATTAAAATACTAAATCAAGTATAAGAAAATATTGTGCTTCAGTAAATGTATTATATTGCCAATAAAAAATATAGTGTACAGGAATTTTTGTATAAAAGTTTTTTGACGTCGACAGTGCTATAAAATAACTTTATTATCCTCTTTAAATTTAAATTTTTCTTCCTCTACTATATTTTAATCATCATTATTTTTACTATCATCCATATCACCACAATGGTACCATCATCAGTATCATCATAAAATTAGCCCCGACTTAGTTAAATTCTGCTTAAATAAAACATTACTAAGTTTTCCTTCATAATATTTCATCCGCCCCTCTTGTCATTGTCATCAGTGTCTGTGAGATGTTAAGAGGCATGTGTACGTTTCATTTAACTTTATTCATCACTGCTCTTTGATATGCACTGGCTATTCTAACTATATTATTGTTTAGAAAAGTTATATTTGTAAGTAAGTATTACTTCAATGGTTTATTAAAATCGTTTCTTTGACAATTAGTTTTGTTCCAAAAATTAAAGTTATTTACTATTTTGTCTTTTAAAACCAAAGCTGTAACTTTGTTTTAATCATTGGCCTTAAATTTATCAAGTAAGAATATATTTTAAATTAGAATAAGTTCCGGGCCTTCTTATTAATATTTTGTCAATAAAACAAATACTTTTCGATATAAAATTCATAATTTTCTCATAGACGTAAGATGGACATGTAAAATTGAAATATGTTATTTGAATTCACAAAATTAGCAAAAATGTACAGACACAATAACAGAGTCAATATAGTATTTAGTAGTATCAATTATTTTAGGAGCTTCTCATATATTGTGAGATATAAACAGTTGTTACTTTAGTTAAGTTAGTTAAGTTTAGTTGAAATGTATTGTAAAAAGTTAAGGCTGTACCAGAAATTGCAGCTTTTACCTTACTACATACAAAATTAAAGACATATGCTCTACCTTATACTTACAAAGCCATCATTACCATAAAAGTTCAAGAGTTTAGGAATATGTGGAAGATAGAAACAAATCGTTATTAGTGCGAACCACAAAAATCAGAATAAATAATTCACGAAACAGAAAATACTACAACACAATGAAAAAAGCACTCCAGTCCGTTGTGAAACTTTTATATTAAACTATAGATTTCTGTGAAGGAATCCGTAACACATTATAAAAAGATATTTTAAAATTCTATTCCCAGTGAAGGTAAGGGAACGTCAACATTCGAGAGATAACTCAATAACAGCGACGGAGGTATTTTGCAAATTTAAATGAGAATCTTGAGTTCAATTTTTGTCTTTTACTCCGTAGAATAGGTTTAGTAATTTTATTTTTACAATATCATAAGTTTATCAGGTCTATTTTAGTTAGGTCAATAAAAAATAACGTTTTCATATTAACTACATACATACCTTAAAAAAAATGTTTAAATGAACTCATAATGTGAACCCCGGCGCATTAATGTTTACTTCGATGATAAAATTATAATACGGTATATTACACTAGGGAAAGGGTTTTCACCATTTTCTGCAATATATACTGTACAGAAAAGTAACTTTTATTAAAGCCAAAAGAAGCCAAAAGTAAATTATTTTAAAGTATAAAATAAAATGCAATTATATAGTAAACAATATATATTATGATGAAAAGTTTATAAGTGAAATAAATAAGTAAATGTGACATAGTTAATGTTTAAGTGACGTTCATTTGAATTGAGATGAATATGAGAATGGACGAGTTTTTATCGTCACTGGAACGTCATGAATCATTTATAGGAGCAAAAATAATATATTAATAAATGTTCTCAAGGGGATGTCTGTCATTTCTACTCTTTTCACGTTATTCTGTGTAAGAGTGTACTCTTCTTTTCTGTCGATGGGAGTTTAATATTTTTTTAATGTTATTTTTTTCTTTTGATTTTTTTTTTAAAGTTGTAAATTATACGAAAATAACTTATTGGCACTTATAATTTTCTTTGTAAGAACAACCTTTAACGAAAGTATTGCCGTGGTTGAATAATTCAAAAGAAAACAAACGTTGTGAATTTATATATTAGCATAAAAATGGCGAATGCTATTTTGATACAAAATAAATCTCTTAAAACGTAAGTGATTGAATCTGTCCAAACAACAAACGAACTCCCGGTCGGCACATTTTTTTTGATGTGATTCTGTTCTATTGCTTTTGTATAAAAAAGTTTTGACTTTAGAAGTAGTTAAAAAATAAAAAATCTACAAAGTCACGATGAAGTGGAAATTAAGGTTAAAAATGTTGCTTTGCTGATTATTATACGAAGATATTCGGTATATAATATTAGAGCATTGTTCTGAAAGATAATTTCAGTTATGTGAAAATAATTATGAGAAAAATATATATACAAGTATAAAATTAAGTGAAGGTGAATAGTTGTAGAAGTAATAGATATTTCGTCAGCATTTATGAAGATATTATATGTAAATAAAAGCTTTTATAAAAGGTATTTTATCTGGACCATCCGTACTACATATTGCTACAGAAACACTAAACCATTTATACCATATCTTTATCAGGTTCCATGTTTAGTGAAATGGAGTTATAAAATAATAAACTTATGAGAACTGTGTGAAACTAAGAGGAGTTTATAATGAATGTTGTAAATTACATAAAGAAAAGTAACTGAATAATATATATACTCGCATTTACAACAAAGATAGAAAATAAAAATATGGTTTATAAACAATAAAAGTACTTTAATAAATAATAATAATACAGTAATAATACTGTATAAAGCATTTCTTTCATCAAAAAGTAGCGTCTTCATTTCACCGGTGAAAAAGTTTTTTGCAACTTTTTACAGAAAAAGTATGTTTCGCAAAAATATATTGTACGAAATAAATCAGAAGTTAGACGATCTTAGTACGTAGTATGTGTATCCTACTTATCAGTCATAAGGTCTACAACTTCATGAGAATTCATGTCAAACTCAGTAATAAGATAAAGTTCTATAAATAATTAAGAAGTTATTATTACACAATAGTTTGTTTGATGCTTTTCATGATTTTATACTTGAAACGGGCTTCATAAGAAACGTTTTGAAAACTACATAAAAAGAACTATATAAAAGTCTGTTGAATTTATGACAATGGTGTTTAATTATTATATTAATGTGGTGTTTAATTATTATGTTTAATTATATATTATTTAATGCCGTATGTATAATATAATAAATATAAATAAAAAAATGTGGAGAAATCATTAAAAATTTGAATAACTGATTTTAATTTTTATTATCCGATCATTTTAATTACAAACAAACAAGTGGATTTGAGTTGTTCTGTCATTACTTGCCGTAAACAATGTTCTATACGTATTTATTTCATCCACGAAATGTGTAATATGTGTATTAGCAATAACTTTTTCCTTGAAAATTTTTTACAGTGAGTCAGCGTTATGTTCGCAATATCAATATTTGAATATAACAAATTTCGCTAAATATTCTTAAAATAAGATTTTATAAAATGTTGGCTTACAAGAAGGAAAGCGGCTTTTCTTACGCACTAGTGTTTCCGTTAACTATTTTAAAATATTCTGTCGTTCCAGAAATTTGCAACTCCTTATTTTGGTTCTATCACGCCCGTGTTCCTTGCTTGACGATTTGTTTATAAAGACCTTTATTATTTATGTATCTTTTGTATGTAAGCATTATAAAATCGTATATCTTGATCTACACGAAACATAAACTACCAATATTGATAGTCTTATGTTATTAAGAGAGCAATTCTGAATAAGTACGTGTTAAGAATTAGATAAAAAAATGGCTATGGCCATGATATTAATTGAAGGAAAAATAAAATTATATTAATAAATATTTTTACCCAATAAGTTTTTAACGTGCATATATTTATCGATATATTATTATTATACAGTATAATATACTTAGTTATTTAAAATCATTTGATAATAATGCATATTAACTGACTTAGAAAATATTGTATAGTTCAATATCTGAATTTAAGACCGTGATAGTATTTATCATTCGTAAAAGACTAATAGTGCTTTCGGCTGTGTTTGTGTGAATCTTCTAATGTTTGATGTTCACTGAATCGTAACATCTAGTTTGTGAAGTTGGTTTCGGTGGCGTTGTATTTCCACCCATTTCATTTGTTTATTTTCTTTAATTATATTTTTTGTATTTAGTATTTGACAGCAACGTCTACGAGATGCCTGTCAGGGCATCGATCACGCCACTTTCAACAATTCCCTCTCTTTCTACCGTTCCACTATTTGTTAACGACTATAAAAATGGCTGCATGATCTTTAGATAGCCTCAGCAGCCTCGGCTCTGGAGTGGTTCGTTGCACTACTCGTATTCTGCCGCAGACTATCCTTGACTCTTTGGGTGATTAATTATTTTATTAATTATAATTTTAATTAAAAATGTGGTTAAGACCTACTTATAATTACTGTTAGACTACAATTTTTTTTTTCATCAACCATATTATATTTGCTTTTCATCTGATGGTAATGTTACCCTCACTTTCTACATATTCATTAGTTCTATTCTCATTTATTTGAAAGAGTAATATATTATTATTTTTTGTACTGTTGTGGTTTAACTAATCAAAGATACTAATAATAGAATCGCTAAGGTTCCAATAAAAACGAGTCATCAATCATCAAATTGAATTTCCCTGAAAACTTCACCATCAGTTCCTATTTCGGAAACATTTTATAAAGCTTTTGGATTTTTTTATCTGTTTAATAACATGTAAATATTATCCAGATTCAAAACAAAATATAAAACGGAAAAATAATTGTAATCACAAATAAACTCACTGACTGACGCTCTTCATCCATTATGAGTTGATTTGGTTACGAACAAAAAGGATTTCATTTACCAACCGCAGAATTGTAATTGCTGATTCATATCTACAAACTGCATTATGTGTACAATTTTATTATGTGTTCGAAATTGGTTTAAATCAACGATTCTAGGCATCCACTTTAGTAGAGAGTGAGACATATAAAGTCAAAGATCTAACTTCGACGTAACTGATTATTTTTTTTCACTCGTAATTACTCGTAATATTATTATTATATTATAACTCTTTAATAGATCTATCAGTGGTGTTTGAAGACTGGCGTTTAGTGGTTTTGCTTTGAGTCTTATTTCTTTAATTAAATGTCATTGGATATAATTATATCTCTAACCTTGAGTTATTCTATGTACTTTATGTTAACACTATACTACGAGTACGTATATTTTCAGTACAGTCATTGAATATTGACGAAGTCATAATGGTCATACGAATCCCACCACAGCGCGTTGATGACGTCATATTGAAAGTCGTTATGTTATCTTATGACTATGTGATGACATCTTACAGCCTACGACGACGAGTTACACACGAGGTCTACCCACACGAGTCCCCCTGCGGGCACGGATATCTTTTATATTCACATTTGTTAGGACAAAATCTCAAAGTACAGAAAATTACATACCTTTATATTTTACTTATTTCAAGGAATATTAGATCAGCTTTAGTAGTATTAGTAACTTTTATCAAAAACTAATGTTGTACATATTCTATGAACAGCATTAGTTTATCAGATATCACAAGGTTCCGGATTGTTTATGACAATAGAAAAGAAACAATATAATATTTAGTATTTCCAATATATCCTGTGAATCTTTTTTGATAATGTAAAATTATACTGAATCGTGATGACTTTTAGAATAAAAATAGTTGCTTCGTTTACAACCTATTTTTGATTTAACACTTTCTCGTATTTCAAATGCTAAATGCATTTGAAAGCTGTAGAGGTAAATGTAAATGCTCTGTAAGCTATTTCTGCAATGTCCCTTGAGATGTAAGTACGTGTGAGATTGGAAGCGAGACGTATATCGAATATTGAAATATTTAGCAATAGCTTGATTATTTAAAAATAATTTACCTAAATAATAACAAAAGAACAAAGGCTTTTGTATAATATTTTATTTATCCTTAGGATATGATCACGTACACTTTGAGTCTCAACTAGTATATGCGTTTGATGTTCACGGCTAAGCAATATTTAAATATAACATAATATCAACTTGTACATTTTTATTGAATTAGAGTCAGAAAATGTACTACATTGAATACACGAACCATTGCTTTTAAACTTTACTGTTTAATACAGTAAAACATTTTTTTACAAATATATCGATAAAAGTAACAAAACTAAATAATATATATTTTTTAAACTTGTTATTGTCTTATAAGAAAAATAAAGTTCAACGAATAACAGTACCGTACCTCCAGCTACCTCAGGCTGTGATATTACGGCATACCATTATATTGTAATATTTTGAAATAGAAAAGCTGAGAAAATTGTTTTGTATGTTTGATGACTAGCCATTTAGTTTCCACAAAGTATCAAAGTATTGGTGAGTGGGTAGATTGACAAACCGTTTTACTGCTACGGCTTCCTCTGCACTCGATACTTTTTATTGGTTTTCGATATCTAAAGGTTATATTGAAATACTAAATAAGCAGTCTATAATTTGAATATAACAAAAGGTTGTATTTTTTATATTTGTAACCAAATACAAATACCTATCATCATTCAACTTTACTTACTTATTTCATTTAAATGTATATTTATTTTTAAGTGATTATCTCTTCAGCTTTTCTATTGTGACTCATTTTTCAAAAGAAAACATGTAGGTATGATGTTATATTTTAAACATAATGTATGTACTAAAATAAAATGAGTTGTTTTTACACCTATTTTATTTAAATTATTTTTTCAAAATACTGTGTTAACCTAACTAAAGATTAATTCGTACTTATTCAGTGTAAATATGTGATATTAAATAGGACATACAAATAAAAATATTTAAAATATCAACTAATTTCATACCTTAATTACTTCTGTCCTCAGATTATTTGGGTATTGAACTAGGGTCCAAGGGCACAGATGTAATTTAATTAATTCGAAGGCAAACTTATAGTCCACTGTACCCTTTGCTGTGCTTTTGGAAATTGAACTAAAACGATCAACATTTTTCATTAGCCTTCTAATCTATTATTGTAACATATTTTACAACAACAAATTTGAGAAAATTCGCTGGGAACAGTATATTTGTAAAAAAGTGATACTGATTGAGCGTAGCGAGCGGAGCTTTCTACTGGAGACTTTTTCACGTTCTTTGTCACGAATTGGCTCGAAAACTACTTGACGGAAAATTATAAAATTTAGCAATCAAAAAGACACATTAGGTAATGGTTAAAAAAAATTGAAAAATGTCATGTCGTTGAGGAATAATTGTCTAAAATTTATATCCCATTGAAGTCAATGGGAAAAAATTACTCATGACACTGGGCTCGCTTCGCTCAATATGCAAACGGCAATCGAGATTTCGCGAGCGCAGCGAGTCGAAAATGAGGGTCTGTTGGCACCCCTAGCATTTAAAACGTAATCGTGGGTACTGAAAAAGCAGCTAAATTCTATTTTGCCTCATGTGGTTTACCGGTAATGGGTGTTGGACTGATTTGTCACACAGTGTCGCAAAGTTTATCTTAACCACAGGAAATGTGGGTGATAAAATATAAAGTTTCCATGGCTCAGATTTAAAAAAATAATTATTTTTTCATAAAATAAAACCCTAAAAGAATAAAAGTTTTAACTCCATATTGCGAACACAGGCGACTATACATTAGTTGAATGCATGTTTCCATACGCGTTGATTAATATAAAAGAGCTTAATTACTACATCATTTGCATTTATTAGAATTTTTAAGACTCGAGAAATAATGATGTTTACACAATTAAGAAATCTACATTTATCAACTTATGCTGTCTAGTAAGTAGAGAATATACGAAAATACATAAGTTGGGACTTATTTAAAAGAAAAGATATTTATACCAAATAACTTATTTAATATGTTTAAAATATACTCTTAATAAAAGTTCACAACTATTTATTCAATTGCTAATTACACAATATGTTTAAATACACACAAAGTAACAACATCAAATTATACATATTAACAATATAATAAAATACTTACTTTATGAGATCTTCAGTAGCGATGTTATTAAAAATGAAATGAGACTCGTAGCCTAATTTGTACTATTTTAACAACTACAGAGGCGCCAGCGACCGCTTTAAACAAGTTGAACACCAACAAAATAGTTCTTCTGAATGGTCACACAAAACAAACAATAATTTAACATCATAAAGATGATTTCTGCCAATATGTCAACTCAATAACTATTACCACTTATAATATATGATAATATATTTAGTAATACCATAATAATAAACTTTACCATAATAATAAAATGATCGTTAAATAGTAAAGTTTAGAAAAATATAATACTTATTAAAATCGCCTATATCACTTATCAAATATTTCTTCCTTGTGTTTCAATAATACGTTCTATACAAATACTTCGAACAATTCAAATTTTCGATTCAAATTGTTTTGCTGCAATGAGATTTCCTCTTTTTGTACCTGTGTCCACTATTTAGCTTAATTTTAATTATGAGTTGCAAATATTTTTCTTTGTTTTGTTCTATAGAATCTAAATTCTCAACAACAATACCTTCATCTAATGAAGATTCTACCTCTAGTATTCTTATCTTTTACGATTCGCTTATTTGTTATTCATAGCAGAATTAGTTTAATCCTCTGAACCTTAGATTTTCTTCTGTTTATATTCATGGGCTTTATGTCTGTATGCATTTTATAATAAAATAAAATAAATATTTTCAATTGTTATAATAAGATAATATTGATTTACCAATTGTTCTTACCTATATCACTATCTGATGTTAATACGAAGTTATCAATTTTAAAAAACAAATGGAGTAAATTAACAACTCTATAACCTAAGTTAGCAACTTGACACGTAATATGAGACGGAAAATAAAACAAATGAATAATAACAGACTACTAATCGACAACCGTCTGCTAAGTCACCTACCTCTGTCGATTGGACTTACACCACTTTCATAATCAATGATTATGAAATTTCATTTATCGACCGATTTTATGTTGTACAAAACATGGGATTTTTTTAAGAAATCTAATATGGACTGATTATACATAAAAAATATACATTAAATTGAACACGAATTACATGATATCTCATATGTAAAAAAAATGGACTTCACCACTTTCAAAATAAACGGTCCATATATGTATCTTAGATTATTATTATTTATGTGAATAAAATGTTACATAATATATACTATTATGTTTAATTAGGTGAAATAATACTCATCTGTACGTACACAGTTTAATATAATCTAATTTAAGATTCTAGAAATAAGACATCTCGAGTCGTAATCATACAAATAAATAAATATAATAATGATAGGTCTATAGGTTATTGTCTTCGTAAAGTGGGTCCGAGTGGCCTCATCGTGTTTTATTTTTTAATACGAAATCTGACGGGATGATTCTCGGAATTTATAAGAGAAACAACGGAGCAGTTACCTTTTGATATAGAAAAGTTTAAAAAATAAAATCAGGGCAATTATCTTATCTGGAGCGAAACTAAATAATAAACAATTAACTTAGCTATATAGTAACGCTAGCTTTTGATAGTTCATTTAATAATATATTAAATGCAATATAAATTTATTTGATAATTAAATTATTAAATAATTTCTTTGAAATTATAAAAAAAATCTAATCGTATATTTATGACATGCTATTACTATGCTCATAAACACTTTAAATTAAAAGCTGTCTTTAATAAACTATACATTGTCAATTAGTCAATAATGTAGACTGGATTAACGATTACTAATGAACGTGAGGAATTTATAATCATATAAAATAGCTTTTATATTCTTTTGAATTCCGAAATAGTTACAAATCGCCCACACGTGAGATCACACTCTAAATTACATTAAGACGTGTGGGAGATGAACGGAATAAAATTTACATTTAGGTTTTGTCAGACGCAATGCAAACCAATTATTTGTCTCCAGACTTTTTTGTTTCACTTCGTCGTACATAACTCAACATTTGTAGACCTAATAGAATATTGCTATATTGTTTGTAAACTGCTCATGTTAGCGGCTGTAAAGCGTAACTCAATTTTTTTGTGTTAATATAATAAAGTGATAATATCAACATATTGTAACAGATCCACGGAGACATCGATGAAACTCCAGTAATGGAAAATATTATAATAAAAGAAATATCTTTAATAGTATCAGATATTACAACAGAATCTGAATTCTGTTGTAATATCATAATACTAAAACATTTTTGTCACGCCTGAAATTAGTACTACTATTTCAACAAACTGATAATAGTCCCACTTTAATATAGACTGCCAGTATTTTAGTAGTAATCTTAAATGTATGTTATAGTTTGAGTAATCATAAAAGCGATAATTACTAGAATATTATGTTTATTCTAAACATGTCTTATTATTATCATATTGCTATTATCCGATTTATTTTATGGACCAAAACTCTTTGTTACTATCCATTTATAATTTACTTTCTGATGTAATTTTAATGCTTTCATATATATTTTAGAAGCGAAGTTAATGTGGAAAATAATACATATTTATTAAAAGAATTCACAGTTAAGAAACATATTTTTTTAAAGAATTCACGTGTATATATTTTGTTTAATATTGTTTTATTATGAAGTGAATCTATTATAATTATTATTAACAAATCTGATAGTAATTCTTTCCTCCTGCCCGTGTGATATGTATGCGAGCTATTGTTATACAGGCTGGGCCATGAATTAGTTACATTTGAAAAAATCGTATAAAAAAAACCATTTAACATATTTTAGAAATAGTTTATTTACGAGAAAGCTAATTAGTTGTAATTGATTTTTTAAAAATTATTTCGTCTAAATGACCACCGTTTCGGTTTTTGCACTCACCTAAGCGAGTCCTGAAGTTTTCGAATACTCTTCTGCAAAGAGACCGCGAGATCGCCGACATCTCTTCGATGATTTTTCCTTTAAGTTGACGGAGTGTATTCGCTTTATCAATGTAGACACGACTCTTTAAATAACCCCATAAAAAGAAGTCTGCTGGGGATAGATCTGGACTTCTGGGCGGCCATGGGATGTCACCTCGTCTGGAGCTTTTCCGGAAACATTTCTTTGACCACCGGCAAGGACTCGTTCGATGTGTGACGCGTGGCTCCATCTTGTTGAAACCATGTGTTACAATTATAGCCAGCAAATTCCAGTAGCATCGGTGCTAAAAACTCCCGTAACATTTTTACATACTCGGCAGAATTGACAGTAACTGAACGGCCTCGAGAATCTTCAAAAAAGTAAGGTCCGATGATTCCTTTTGCTGAAATTGCAGCCCATACAGTTACCTTAGGAGAGTGAAGTGGCCTTTCATGTTTAGCTTTGGGATTTTCGCTGCTCCAATACCTGCAATTCTGTTTGTTTACATGTCTATTTAGGTGGAAATGGGCTTCGTCAGAGAATAAGATGTTGTCAAAATTACTGAATCGAGTTAACATTGTTTCGGCATATGACTTACGCAAATTTAAATCATTAGGGTTTAGTTCTTGCACTATCTGGATCTTATATGGATGTAATTTCAAATCTAATTTCAAAATACGGCGTAATGATGTGCGGGATAATCCTAATATAGCCGAACGTTTGCGCGTCGATAAATCTTGATCACGGCGAACAGAAGCGGAAACTTGCTGCACGTTCTCTTCGCTTCGAGAAGTCCGCGGGCCGCAGGTTTGTTTCACATTTAGTGTAGATCCCGTCTCTTCGAACTTCTTCACCCATTTCTTTATTAAAGGAGCACTTGGACACTGACTTAAGTCGTGTAAACCATATTCAACGCGAAATAAGCGTCTCACAGTAATGAGCGAAAAGTTGTTTAAATAAAACTGTTTCACACAGTAAGCGCGTTGTGGCTCCGTGAAGCGATCCATTGCGACTAAATTTCCAAGAAGCGAGCTATTGCCCCCGCCCGCGCCCGCGCCCCGCGCGGCAATAGTTTGCGTGGTAAGTTACATTTAAATGTTAACGAATTCTTGGCCCACCCGATATAATGATCCTGAGGTGATCAGGTGAGGTGTTGGATATTGGATAATTTGTTAATGTTAGGTGATGAGAGTGTTGTAGCTTAATTAAGTATGTGTCTGGAACAAGAACCGCTCCAACTTAACTTATGTAACAGTTATAGATATTACCATAACTATTATGATTGTGACTGTTAATTTGTAATTTGATAAAATCTACTCTACGGAAAATGTAAGATATCGATTCGTAATAGTCGTAAATAATATAAAAGTCAGGAGAGCTATGTTTGTAATAAATTACTTAAAATAACATAACTTGGCTTTATCGCTAAGACATATGTCGGCACTGGGACTCGTTAAATTATTTTATTACTTTAGTAAAATTTCGGAAGGCAAAATGACCTGAGATTAGGATAATATTATTTTATGACTTTTCATATCATATAAATATAATTAATAGGTCTCCGGGTTATTGTATTCGTGATAAAGGTCCGACTTACCTCATTATGCTGAATTTTTAATAAGAAATATAACGGTATGACTCAGCATTACTCACTACAATAAAATAATGGAAAATAAACAATGTTATAAACATGAGAAAAAATAAGCCACTTGTATAAAATAGAATAAAAATAACCTAGTGCGCTGGCTTTTTCATTCTAACGCCATCTTTTAAGCTATTATACAACTATTCTAACGTAATCCGTATTCTATTTTAGCCTACACTGATGTAATATATATATAGCTCTTTAGTGACTATATGTTGTAAAAAATACCTCACTACTTTAAGCTCATACGCGATGATACAGACAGATATACAAAATGATACGAACGTTTTATCTCTTTCTATTTTTCCTTTATCACAATAAAAACGTACGTTCCCCAAAACTGTTTAGCTGTTTAGATTAATAGTATTTTATTAATTCAAAATAGGGATTTGTTTTTGAAATTAAAATATAATTACAGAACTTAGCCTTTATAAATATCTTTCTATTCGTACTTAAACTTCAAAATCGTAAATCAAATGAATATTTTAGTTTTCTCCTAAATCAAAGGTATTCACGACTGTTTTGAAAGTCACTTTACTCTAAGAGCTGTTTTGAAAGACGCCTCTCTTTTTTGCTTTTAAGATATTATTTATATGATATTTTGTTTGATAAATTAGAAAAGTTGTGTGTATTTACTAAAAAACAATACTTTGTTGCTTACTTATTGTTGCTCTAATTACTGTATGATTTTTACTCTAAGTTTTAGACCAGACTTTATACAATACTGCCGAGTGTTACCATAACGTGTATCATAATCATCATCATAATAATATGTGATACATTGCTACAAGAGGGCTTAATGACGAGCTACTCATTGTTTTAGCGATAATTAAGTCATTAAGTTCTATTTAAATGGAGATGAGCTTCGATTGCGTTACAGCTGTTGTCAATGACTCACAAATTGACATAAATATTGTTAAAATATTACAAGACTATAGTTTAAGAATGATAAGTATCATTATGCAGCAATAGTAGTACAAGATATGTCATATATATTTGTATTACGTTAGAATAGATTTATTTGTCTTCAATACACACACAACATTGGAATTGCAACGTTTAAGAATATTAATTTTATGTTTTATTTATATACATCAAAATCTATCGTATTAAATGGTCTCTCGGTGCGATTTGTTTTTATCCACGGTTTATTACATATTACAGATCAGGTGCATGCAATAAAGAACAGGTCGTAAGTTAGAGGAGGGGGAAGAGCATACAAGAGTATATATATACTACTATACTCGTGTATGCTCCTCGCTTTTAGTGTCCCAATAATTTGAATGTCTATTAACAGAAGCAATGATATTTAAGTTGTTCTTTATGAATTTAGGGAAAGTGAAAAGTGCAAAATCAGTAGATAGTGACAATGAGAAACAAAGAGTTCAAAAGGGTGGAATTGGTTATAGAAACAAGCAAACCAGGAAGTGGATAAGTAAAGGCTATTGGTTATAGACATCCGACAACTTCAGAGACTTTGTGGAGGAAAGAGGGAGTGATCTTGAAGGAAGTATATAAAACACACTACATTATAAATTTCACCCAATCCAGAATATGTGCTCATACTATACCTATTAGAGTGGAGTGTCGTGTTCTTTAAGTAACTAATTAGACGCGGGTTGAGCGTAGTGTAGGCAGCCGACAAAAGCAACGTTTACTGACAAGATGGATAGTTCAAAGTTCTCGTGTAGGTTGAATTTCAACACTTTAAGTTTCGTTTTACAAAATATATACTGCCATACCATATTCACTATCTGGTTAAATTATTACTTATTACAATTTATCAAACAGCGTGACCAAAACATCATATGTCACTTTGTTATTTTTAATAGACACTGTCTATTATTATTTTATTTAATTTTACACTGTCTCTTTTCCCGGGTAAAGATGATTATAAATTAACTAACAATTTCATTATTTAGGTCTATACATATTTCAAGGGCCCGACTGATAACAGACTTTCTTTGGTGGAATAATATATTTTTAACTAAAACCCTTACCTACCTAAACCCTGCTGGTCCAGTTGTTACTAGTTGCTAACAACTGGACCAGCAGTATCCAGAATTCACATTTGTGAATTCTCTATAGAAAGTCGTGGATTTCATTCCAAACAACCGTTCATATTAAGTTAGACCTAGGCTACGTTTACTTTTTCTCATTATCGTAAAGTAAAAAATATTCTAATTATAAATAAAATAAAATAAAGTTCATGTCATATTGTAAATTCAGAAATATACTTGTTATATGAAAATAAAATAGAAATATAACATAAAAACCAAAATCAATCACTTATTTTATTAATTATAAAAAATATCGCCTTGCTTCAAAAGAATAAAATAAAGGAATAAATACATTGAATTTATGATAATGGAAACTTACAGAAGCGTAGCAATTCTCAAGTGATCTCTTTATAGGAAAAATTTTATCCTATGTGTCTTTATAATTGTCTTTTTTAAACTCACTATGGTGAACAAATAAATAAATAAATCATAAGGTGCGCTGCAAATGCAGGACAGAATCTCAACACAAGTTGCTTCGCCCAAGACCACTTGAAGTAGCTAAAGCACGGGTGAGCGAGATTAATAATATAATTTTAAGTTCCTAACAAACTGATGTAATGCCGTATACAATAGGCTTTGTATGAAGTTTATTTTAGAAGTAGTCGCAATTACTTATGTATCATAAAAATAATGTTACGGAATAGCTGAAATAAAAATTACATGCTTTCTGTGTAGCGATTACTGGGTTATAAAAAAATATCCAAAGTATAAATAATTTTTCAAGTCAATAAAATCGCGTGTAAATCTGGTAATAAATAAAACAGTTTTTAACTCCACTTCATAAATATTTTCTATTGTTCGCTTTATTGTCAAAATGTAAACCTTAATTGCTTAGGATCCAGGCATATTTAATATTTCTTTTATGTAGGTGTTTCTTTATATGCTTTATTACAAATACCTAGAACTGAACACTTTGAACTGTTTCAAAATGGAGTTAATAAGTCATACTTTAAAATTATAACAAAAATAAGGAAACGTAGTGTTATAATTACTTACTTACGTACTTATCTTCACGCCATATCCCTTGCAGGGTAGCCAGAACTACGAAGCGCCAAACGCTACGGTCCCTGCATACCTCGTTCGCCTCGATCTCAGACGTTAACCTCTTCATACATGCCCCCCGGGGGGTCCTCATGCTCCTTTTTACGTAAACTTCCTGCAGTATCATAGATACTGTGTTTTCGAAGGTCACTCGAGGCCTCCCCCTGTCTCTCTTACTGCTCACTTTTTCTTTATTTATTTATTTATTTATTTATGTAACACCAACAACACAGACGCCCACAACAGACAGTTACAATAAAATACAAGATATCATACAAGCTAAGCGTTGTCTTAATTATAGGTGTTAACATCACTCCAATAATTAAACACGTATATACAATAAAAAAAAATACAATAATTAACAAAAATTTAGACACAGTGAAATGGGTTAATTAAGAAAAAAAAAACAAAAAACAAAACAATACAATACAAAACAATAAGAGAGAAAAGAACAAAAAAATTAACATTAAGAATGCAATTATATATCATTAATAATCATATTTCTAAACCTTGACAGTTTACTTGAAAAAATATCAAAATTAGCATTACACTCGGGACACTTTACGAATTTTTTATAATAAGAGTTGAAACTCATCACAATTCTATTTATCGGCGAGTGGCGTCCCTGACGAGTGCGTGTAAGTTTCTCCACAAATGGAGTAAACGAAGTTGGTCTTATTACTCTTAAAGGGGCATGAAAATTTAATTTTCTTAGTAAATCCGAACTGTCCACAACACCATTAACCAACCTATGCAGAAACACAAGATCGTGGAGACGTCTTCGATTCACAAGTGGGGGAAGATTGAAATATTTTAATTTGTTCTCGTAACCTTTGAGCGACCTACCGTGATAAAATGAGAGGTGCTGTATGAATCTTTTTTGAACCTTTTCTATCCTTTTACAGTATACATCATAATATGGATTCCACACGACACTACCATACTCCAAGTTTCTACGAACTAGGGCTGAATAAATAGTAATTTTTGTCTGGGGCTTTTTGAAATCCCTACAATTACGGAGTACAAAGCCAAGGGTTTTAAGACTTTTACCGACGATATTACTAATATGCACATGAAATCGGAGTTGATTATCAAGCGTTATTCCCAAATCACGCACATGAGACACCTCTAATATATTTCTACCCTCAACAGAGTATGACCTTTCAAATGTGATTTTCTTTCTCGAGAAAGAAATAAAGTGGCATTTATCAGAATTAAGGACCATGCCATTGTTTTTACACCATAACACCAATCTGTCCAAATCATCCTGCAAAAGTTTAGCATCAGCATCGGAACAAACTGGTCTAAACAACTTAAGATCATCAGCGAACAAACAGCAATTTGAATTGGTAAACAGCCACTGATGTCGTTAATGAATATGTTAAATAATAAAGGCCCTAAATGGGAGCCTTGTGGTACACCTGATCCAGTAATGAATTTAGAAGAAGTATAACCGTTAACGACAACAGCAGAACTCCTATTTGTGAGGTATGATTGGAACCAAGCTAACAGCGGTCCATCCATTCCGATCCTATTCAATTTATTAGTTAATACAACATGATCAACTCTGTCGAAAGCCTTACTGAGATCAGTGTAAATAGCATCAACAGAATTCCCGCCATCGAGAGCCTCGACAACATTCTCAACAAAGGTGACCAGATTCGTGGTTGTTGAACGAGCTTTTTCGAAACCGTGTTGCTCTGCCGCTACATGATGTTTAAAATTCCATTTATAAATCTTTTTTACCATTCTTTCATCACTCATTCGTTCGACGTGCCCAAACCACCTGAGCACGTTCTTTTTCATTCTCACTGTGATATCTTCACTAGTACCTGTCATTCTGTGGATCTCTTCATTGCAGATTCGGTCAGCTAAACTGACTCCGCATATTCGGCGAAGAGATCGCATCTAAACAGCTTTCATCTTTCTTACATTCTTCTTCTGTGTTACCCACGCCTGGCTGCCGTATAACAGCGTCGGTAGCAAAACTGCATTGTGTACAGCCAAACGAGCAGCTTCGCTGACGTTTCACCATCTCAACAATGCAGCCGAAGCACCGTTAACTCTGTTACCGGCAGCAATACGTCTTTCCACATACATTTCGTATCTTCCGTCTCTGCTAAACATACTTCCCAAATATATCACGTCATTCACTTGTTATATTATCTTACCATTCACGTTGATCTTACATTCTGTTCTTTCTTCATTTATTTCAAATATCAGAACCTTCGTCTTATCTACATTCAGGTTAAGACCATTATTTTCACACCCATCTTTCAGAGTGGTGACAAATGGCTGCAAATCGCATTCTGATGATGCAATGAGCACTGCATCATCTGCATATAGCAAGCAATTGAGCTTAAAGTCACCTACTTTCACTCCCATGTCACTGTCTTTCACGCCTTGGAGACAACTATCCAAATACAAATTGAACAACCAAGCTGACCTAGCGCAACCTTGCTTAACACCCGACTGGATGTCAAACCAGGGCGTCATGTCAGCTCCTACTCGCACACAGGCTGAGTGATCTCTATAAAGAGATTTTACAGCCTGTAGCAAGGGTCCGCTCACATAGTATCGGGGCAGTATCTCCCATAATTTCGTTTTCACAACCCTGTCAAATGCCTTTTCCAAATCCACAAAAACATAGAAAACCTTTTGGTTTAGGGCCAAAATCTTTTCCGTGATCATGCGGAGATCTGAGAGAAAAGATCTGATCTATACACCTTCGTGCGTTTTCTACCGCATTTACAATGGGGAGTGTTCCGAAGAACTATTCGATCTGATGCCTACCGCCGAATTTCACCACCGCACAGTTCGCCATCGCCTCCTTTACCATCCATACCACCTGGATGCGTGGCGATCTTCAACTGTGCGGTTTTCAAGGACTTTCTTCCCACGTACCACTCAAATGTGGAACGAACTTCCTTCGGCGGTATTTCCAGATCGATACGACATGGGTACCTTCAAAAAAGGCATATATTACTTTCTCCAAGGCCAGCAACGCTCTTGTGAATCCTCGGATGTTGCAACAGTTCATGGGCGGCGGTGATCAGATATTAACGGTGACCTGCAAGCTCGTTTGCCCTCCTATAACATAAAAAAAAAAAACCTTCGGCTAGGTCTAAAACCTCCTTGGGCCTCTCACAACAGCCTTTCAGATCTCTCTTGCATTTTTCTCGCTAATATTTTAGCATAAACTTTATCGCCCAAGCTAATCAAACTGATAGCCCTATAGCTTGCACAGTCTATCTGTGAACCTTTGCCTTTATACAAAGGTACGATGACTGCACCTCGCCAATCACCTGGAACCTCCCCTGATTTCCAGCATAAATTGCACAAAAACCAGAACAAGTCCCAGAAGCGTGGCCCACCATATTTGATCATCTCGGCAGTAATTTCATCTGCTCCCGCAGCCTTACCATATTTGAGACTTCGAATCGCGCTGTCCACTTCTTCCAAACTGATTTCACCATCGGCTGTATCGGGACTCAGTATTTCGCTGGTACTCAAGGCAGAGGCGTCCTCACATACATACGTCTCCTTGTAGAATTTCGCCCACCGCTGCAAAACGTGTGCTGGCACTGTTAAAACTTCACTACTCTTCGAAAGCACCCCTTTCATTCTACAGGTTACTGAAAAACCCCGGGAATCACTAACTTCTCCCCAGAAAAGCTTCATGTTTTCCCGGAAGCTGTTCGTCAACCTTTCATCCCTTTCTCTTTCAGAATTTTCACGCTTCATCTTTATAAGTGCTTTTGTTTTGTGCCTTTGCAGCTTGTAATCTCTTTATCATATCTCTCTTATACTTTTATCCTTACCCGAGGCTTTATAATCCAGCCATGCTTTCTTCTTTAACTCTACAGCGTCTTTCACTTCAGCATCCCACCATTCATCGCGCTTTTTACTAAAACCTCTTTTCCTTTTACCACATACCTCTGTCGTTACTTTGAGCATACCATTCCTAAGATTCTGCCAGCATACTTCAACACTTTCATTTCCAGAATCACAGCTTTCAAGCTTCTTGGAAACCCTTTCTTGATATTCCTTTCTGATTGGTGGATCTTGAAGCTTCCAGCTTCTTATGAGATAATTCAACTCCAAGGCAGGACATGTCGTGCAGCTGCGCCAACCTGCAAACAGACCTCTTATTCTAGCAACGACTAGATAGTGGTCCGTTCCCAAATCAGCACCCCTAAACACTCGCGTGTCCATAACTTGGCTTCGAATACGCTGATCCACTAGGAATAAATCAATCCTACTTCTTTCTTCTGCTCGCTCCCATATGTACATGTGAATTTGTTTGTGATCAAACCTCGTGTTTGCCACAAACAAATTTTTCTCCTTACAAAATTATAAAATAAGCTTTCCAGCCTCATTTATTCTCTTATCACCGTACTTACCTAGCACGCTTTCGTAACTACTTCGAGCGGTTCCAACCCACATACTATCAACTTTTCATTATCCCTGATACTACTTAGAACATCCCTGACACTCTTCAAAACTCCTCGAGCTCGCTCACTGAAGCTGAGGATACTGGCGTGTAAACGGTTAACAAGAATACTCTTGTTATCCCAAGCTTAAAGGGAACCCAAAGAAGCCTCAGGTTGATGGCCTTGTATTCTACCATTGCATTAATCATTCGAGAAGACAACAACACGCCTACACCTTGGCAACCTCGCTCACCCTCTGGAACCCCAGCCCAGAAAGCAACCCGGTTGCCAGGCAAATCGATCGTATCATTGCCTTTTCGCTTGGTCTCAGACACACAAATAACATGAAGATCCTTGCCATCCATCACATCTAATAATTCATTCATCTTCTGTTCTATTCCTCCTCTTACATTCCACGTAGCTATTTGTAGCTCCATCCTCCACCTCCCGCCGTTCGGAACATGGCGTGTTGGTTGGCGGTCCCCAACGCCGCTTTCGTTCATATTATAATATATAATAACATTATAACATAAATACAATAAGAATACAAAACAATACAATACAAAAGTAAAAAATTACAATAATTATTTATATTTATTATAATTAATAATTATTCTTTTAAAATATATACAATACGCATACGTCAAAAATTACACCTATAATATTTATTATTTTACTATTAAATTGTTTACATAAATTATCCACTTAAAAATTTAATATTTATATAGACATTTCCAAAATTTAACTAATTCCAGTTAACATTTAACATTTAAATTATTATAAATTATTGTATAAATAAATATATATATGTATATATATAGTTTTAGGGTGTTGAAATAAAGGTTTATACAAGTTTATAGCCGACTATCTCTCATTCCGAGATTCTTGCCCTCATATGACTAATATGCCTGGACTACAACATAGTTGTAAGTTGTTCTATATTATTAACAAGTGGAGTGTAAGTGTCTTGAATATTATTATTATTATCATTATTAATTTAAGCTTTCTGTACCTTGACGAAAGTTAAAATATTATTATTTAAGCACTAACATAGTATTTCTTATTCTTCGATTCTCACGGGATCGGCAGCATAACACCGATTTGGTAGAAATAAGTAACGATAACATTAAAAATGAACGAATTTTGTTTAAACTTTAGAATTATACAAAATTTCTATAAAATTTATACAAAATTATTTATTACTTAACGAATATAAATCAAGGCAACTTCACAAGGAAGTAATTTACCGTGGTATAAAATACTAATCAAGTGTGAGGGTGGCATTAGTAATTAGATCTATTCATTGCAGATTCGCAACGCCTATGAATCCAATCACATCCAGGAGACGTCATTATCTTTCTTTATAAAATATTTTACAAATCATTAAAATATGAACATAACATGATAAAAAAACAATTCTACTTTGAATTTTAGTTTAACTAAATATTCAATAATCTATTTTCAAATAAATTACGTATCCTGTACCGATTAATATGCTAAATTCGGTGACATACATTTCTTTTGTTTCGCTGAATCGTACCAAAACCTATTTATCTTCCGACCTTTAACAACCGGGCTCAATTTATGGAGTAAACAATTTTAAAGCGAATTCATTCCTACATCTCTTAAGCGTTTTGTTCCGATCTCCTGAACTAATTATATTTTTAACAAGCTATAATTTTTGTTTCGTTTATTATTAATTGTATATTATTATGTATATTTATAGACAATTAAAAACATTTGTTACATTCTGTCTAATCCCTTAACAATATTAAAATTATTGAATACATTTAAAACTAATTTAATGATTAATCTTTGTGAGCCCCTGTCTTTGACAGATTTCTTAATAACTAATTGGCTTGCAGTTTTGTAATATATAAATATACTTAATTTTTCAAACAAGATTATGAGAATTAAATTTTACAATTGTATAAAACTTCAGTACATTGTCGGCTAGATTATGTGGGAGTGAAATAGTAACCAGTATAACTACGGCCTTTTCTTTTGAGTAGCGACGTACATTCCTTTGTGCAAGAATGAACCAATTTTTTTTACCAGATGAAACGTGTTCTTTTTAACAATTGTTTCAGTACTCAATGGGTCAATAGTTTTACTGTAACTAATATAAATATATAATCTCTTCTCTTTCCTCCCATCCTTTTCGTCATGATTCACAACCAACTTACAACTACTCATATTAACTCTAAGGCGACCAGACCAACCTCCAGGTAGATTCCTAGTTCTACGTCAAAATATAATTTATATTATGACATAAACTACATTAAAGTTATTTTATTAAATTACCGCCACCGCATTTAATTTAGTTAACCAACAGCAGCGGTCGCTTTCAATAATATCCATAGCTATCTAATTGATGGTGTCCTACACATAGATACGCCTAATAAATTATATATCAAGTGAATGCGTGTTTTTTATCATTTTTTTATGTTTATTTTTATAATTGAAAAGTAAATTGAATTTGATTTAAAATTGAAATTATATTAAAGCGAAGCTTGTGATTCAAATTGTTATGTACGAGTAGGGGAAGGGGGGGCATAGCGGGGCCACGGGGCAAAGCGGGGCGCGCTTTACACAGCTTGAAGTAAACGCTGTACGAACTGTCAGATGCGTCGCTATGGTTGATCCTTAGACAGCATGGGACCTTCATAAGCTACCCACGCCCTTTCGACAAGTGTTCGTGTGATATAAACAAAAATATCAAAACTAGTGTTTTTCTTAAAATTTTTAGTGAAATTGAATATCAATTCTTTCTAAAACTTATTTATGTACTGTGGTGTGTTATAGTTTATTAGGAATCAAATTCTCTGCTGATTTTTTAATCAAATAGCACACGGTGATTGAATGAAAGGTAAGATGGCATCAGTTTCTCTTTAATTTTGGCTAAGCCGGTGGGGCATAGTGGGGTATGGTGCCCGGAGCAAAGCGGGGCACTCACACAAAAGCCCCACTTTGCCCCGTTTAAAAGACTTCTAAGTAGTAATATATTTCTTTTTTACGTTTTTAGCTAATATGGTGCGCACATACAAAAGGAAAACTGAACAACATTCCTGGTCCAACAAGCTATGAAACAAGCTGTACAATTTTGACCCGTAACATTACACAACCATTGCAGAAATAACACAATTGGATAAGAATATGCAAACTCCTCCTAGGCAGCCTTCTCCATAACTTGGTTATTCGTGGATGGTCCAGACAAACAGACTACAGAACAAATAATGGCGGTGAAGAAAGAAAAAATAAAAATAAAACTATTTAGTTTGGAAATTGTGTTTCGTTATGACCACCCCACTATGCCCCATAGGCTACCCCACTTTACCCCTATGCACGGGGCATAACGGGGCAAATGCCTTTTTTTACTTAAGTATTCACATCTCCTAGATTAATTACGTTATCAACATAAATGTATCCATAGTCATTCGCAATGAATTAGGCTATGATTTAAAGTTAACATTTTTAATTTAACCGCATTATTTTTTTTTTAGAAATGTTTAAACCTTAAGTGCCCCACTCTGCCCCCTCTTCCCCTATATACCGGTGAATAAGTAAAAACTATAGAGACTGAGAAAACTAACGTGATCCATTTTGGAAAATCGCAAATCAAAATTAATAGAGTATAATTAAATCTGTGTTCATAGTAAAATATTTTATTTATTTAGACCATTTAGACCAACATAAAAAATCATTAAAAATAAAGTACGTAATACGTCCTCGAGATTATATCAACAACTTCATAGAATTATCGATATACTTTTGTTAATTATTAAAATGTTTAAAATTTTGTTGTATTAAAACCTATGATATATTTAAAATGCTTGTGGAGTTTAATACTTATGGTGACAGATCATGTCTAAATAAATACTATTAGTATTATAACATAATACACTCTTGTATTTCGTATTCGACCAAACTTATTATAATTAAATAATTAATATATATTGCGTATGATATAATTCTCAGATAATCAAAATATTATTCATTTTATAAATAAAATATTTTTGGTAATACAGTCTGAAATAAATAGCTCCCGGAACTCTCTCTCAATTAGTAAAACAGTGTATCCGTCAAATACAACCTAAGGACATTCGAGAATAGGAAATATAGAAAATAACTAAGGTGCTTACAGATATACATTATAAAGACATCTAAACAGATATCTTAGACCTTCCTTTTCTTGGTTTTAAATCTAAAATCAAAAGTTTATCTTATTATAGCGTTAAAGAGTTTTTAGTGAATCGGAATATGAGGAACTTAAGTTGTTGAATCATTTGCAGGATTTTTATTATAATGTACATCATCTAAGATTGTTATATTTCTTTTGAAAAGAGCAACTGTTGAGTTTCTGGCCGGCTCTTCTCAACAGAGCAGCATTCCGAGCCGGTGGTAGCTTACTTACGAACTGACTACGCTGACCTTTTTTTTGTATTGTAATAATTGACGATTCAAAAGTGCGTGTAAATGCCTACTTGAAAAAAGATATTTTGAATTTAAATTTGAATTCGAAGAACCAACAGACAATTCTCGCACATTTTACAAAACATCGGAACTCAAAAAATTATATTCGGATACCCTACATAGGCTGTAGCCTGTTGGTTTACCAATAAAACTTAGAATAAAGTAGGAAAATATCTGAGGATTTTATTGTAAAAATTCACAGCATAGCTGTGAGTAATTAGTGAGTAATAATAATAATGATCATAGTGATGATACAGGTTATTGAGATCTAGATTCTACTTGGTGAAGTGTAGTTTAACACTAATTAGAGATGTGTGTTTACTGTCATTACGTACAGACGTGATTTATTTTAATCGAAGTATAATGTATGTACATTATTGGATACAAAAGGATGCCCGTTCAGATAAATATTGTTTGTTATTGCGTCACATAATATTAATATTAATGATAAAGCAAAAAATCTAAAATTAAAAAGCTTTGCAGCAACAGTTTCTGTAACCAGGATTAGAACCTACTACAACCACAGCGTGGGGTCCTAACTACAAGATATTCATGGCTATCAAAATTTGTAAACGATTTAATAAAAATTCGGTACAGAAATGAAAAAAATATATATATATAGTCTGGTTCATTATTTAAACTAAAGAACTAAATAATGTTATTTAAAAATAATTATTACTTAAGATTTTTATTAGAAATATTATAAATAACTTGCCTGTCAATCTAAACGCTCTTAAATTTTTACTATTGCATATTTACTGCTGCATTCGAATTAATATCAAATTAATATTAAACTTATCCAAATAACATATATCTAATTCACTGTTTACGAGTTATGTCAAACGAACTAATCACTGTTAACACGCAAACCTACAGATTTCCAGAGAAATATTGTATTCATAATTAATCATAAGCAGGATACAGAAAAAATAGAATTACTTGTTTTCTTTTGTAACGTAGAGTTTCCTTCCATACAACTTTTGAACGTGGCAATAACGAGTTGAAATAGAAGTAGCGCTGTATTTAATAAAACATTGAACAGCGTTAAACAACAAATGTGTACATGATGTGTATAATATTAGTTATATCATTTACAGGAAATGATAAGCTGAATCAATTTTCATCCATTTTCATCCCTGGATAATATATAGCCTAATTAACTTCGCTAATTAGAACCTTTGATCTAATTAATTAACATATTCTGTTAATATTAATAGGTCCTTAGCAGACAAACAGGCATCTGGTATTTTAATGAGTTTAAAGCATTATATTGTAGTATACTTATGAACATAAAAATATATATTTGTATATTATGATGTGTGCTTCACATTAATACCCCACTAAACAAAGGAAAAATGAAAGCTCTACTCTTCTTATCATTTTTTTTTGTATTAGTTACTCAATCACAAAAAAATACAATCTTACTTTTATATGGGTTCTTATTAATTTTTATTTCAACTCGTACAAAAGGCGCGTCTGGACAAAGTTTTTTTCTTTTATATTTTTATATGATTTTATATTGGAAAATAATATTTTATGTCACTTTATTTGGAATTTTAAATAAATATTCATAAATTGTTCTCATGTAACGTGTTTTCTAACCCGGCAATAATATAAACCGTTTATAATCTCTCTTTATCTCCTCTTTCTTTGAACTAATCCATTATCCATCTTTGAAGGATTAAATCCGATCTTAAGTCCAATTTGCGGAGCTGATCCTTGAGAAGGATCTCCTATTAATTTCATGAACTGTCGAAGAATTTAATTTACATTCAGAACAACTTTCTGTTTGCTTATTTTATTAAACTTGCCTCTGGTTCTATTGGAATTTAAAAAGCAAATGGCATAGTTTGGTAAATTTTATTGTTTTAAATAGATCATCATTATTAGTAATTAAAGTGCATTTTTTTAACTAATGAATTGAAACTAAATTAGATTATTCAGTTAAACCAATGTTCAACAACAAGAAATTTCTTGAAGTTTATTTTTATTGTATTTTTGAATAGTTATCTGACAAAAAGCTATTTAAAAAATTATAAGAAAACAAATGTTGTGTTGAACAGTATAATGATGAATAAATAAGGGAGAGTTTTAAAATAGAAAAATATAACGTTTAAGGAATAAAAGTTGAGAAAAATAATCAAAGTATGATCGTAAAGAAATTCGTGAGTTCATTATCATTATATTCTTTGTTGTATTTTAAAATTAAAGGTCTTGTTAGCGATTTTTATATTGTAATTGCTTGATTTAATGATCACTGGCCTATAATGTAATAAGGATGTTAGACTATTTGTAATATAACAATCAATAAAGACCATTATAAGAAATTTCTACACGTAATGTATGTACTATATAGGCCTACAAAGAAGTTTCAGCCGTTTGATAAAAGGTAGCGCCTCTAGTTAATTATACTCGAAACTGATGACGTATTAGGCGTTATAGTTAGGCAGGAAATCTGTAAACAAGATAACCTCACAATATAAGGGATTCTTTATTCCTGTATTTTTTACTGTAATACCTATATTCCTTTGTATGCGAAAATATCGACTTTTGAGCCTAATAAGCATCATTTGCGGAAACTTTTGATTTATTTCTTTCATTTGAAGAAATCTGCAGCTGAGGCCCATTGATTGCTTGTAGAAACATATGGTGAGGCTACCTTAAGACTCAACAAGAAATTTTACATCGGGTAAAATCATTGGGGATGATTCTAAAACAAGGAAATACACATATGAACTTACGCCGTGAAACACTGAACGCCAATTTTCCACATGTGAAATGCTGCTTGGGGGGCATAACAGAAAGGGTTTTCTTCACCGTATAGTCACCGGTGATGAAAAAAGGAGCCATTACGATAATCCAAAAAGGAGAAAATCATGGGAACCACCTGGCCATGCTTCAACTTCTAAAGCTTAGCAATTTTGTTGCTAATTCATGGGGAAAAACTCTTGTAGTGTATTTGGTGGCTCAGCTAGGTGTCGTGTACTATGAGTTGCTTAAAGTGAACGAAACCATTTCTGGGGCTGTCTATCGAACTGTCTAGTGAACATTGATAATAGACATTCCCAATACTTTTAAACTTTTTCCTGTACCCCTATTACCCAATGACGTCATGATGTAGGAGACACCTGTTATTTCACAACAACTTTCACCAAAACTTTATGAAAGTATTCTCAGGAATTACATATTAACAGATTCATGTTAATAATTCCTGAGGGTACTTTTAAATATTAATATTAATTTGTAATGTTTAATAAATACTCATTGTTTAAATATTTTAAAGAGGAGAGATCTTTAAGATGTTAACTTTTAAAGTTGAGTTATTTGTTTTTTAGCACAAAGGTTTGTAAATTCAGTCACATTATAAAAAAACATTATAGAAACACTTTTTTTTTTACACAATTTAACTAAAATTTTAAAAAGAATATAGGAAAATATTATGTTAACTATTTATTTGAATTTGTTAAATGTTAACTTATATCATAAAATATTTACAATTCATAACACGTAAAAACGTTAGAGATGATGAGGGATGAGATACATAAATTAAACAAGATAATAAACAAAAAAGAGTAAACGTGATTACGATACAACGGTTTAGTTAGGTTTTGTTGTGTCTATTTTTGACGACCTTAAATTAAAGTTCACATTAAGAGTTCTTAATGTGAACAAGATAATAACAAGATAACAAGAGTATTCTTGTTAGCCGTTTATGCGGCAATATCCTCATCTCCAGTGAGCGAATTCGAGGAGTTTTGAGAGTGTCAGGGATGTTCTAAATAGTGTCAGAGGTAATAAAAAGTTGATAGTTTGTGGGGATATGAATGGATGGGCTGGAACCCCACGAAGTGGTTACGAAAACGGAAGCTTGCTAATGTTTATGCTAAAATATTATTGAGAAGAATGCAAGAGAGATCTGAAAGGCTGATGTGGGAGGCCTAAGGAGGTTTTAGACCAGAAAGAGGGAGTATAGATCAGATGTTTTCCCCCCGCATGATCACGGAATAGATTTTGGCCCTAAACAAAAAGGTGTTCTGTGCTTTTGTGGATTTTGGAAGGGCGTTTGACAGGGTTATGAGAAAGAAATTATGGGAGATAATGCCCCGATAGAATGTGAGCGGATCCTTGCTACAGCTGTAAAGTCTCTTTACCGAGATCACTCAGCCTGTGTGCGAGTAGGAGCTTGCATGTCGCCCTGGTTTGACATCCAATCGGGTGTTAAGCAAGGTTGCGCTAGGTCAGCTTGGTTGTTCAATTTATATTTGGATAGTTGTTTCCAAAGCGTGAAAGACAGTAACATGGGAGTAAAAGTAGGTGACCTTAAGGTCAATTGCTTGCTATATGCAGATGATGCAGTGCTCATTGCATCATCAGAATGTAATTTTGCAGGCATTGGTCTCCACTCTGAAAGATGGGTTCGAAAAAAATGGTCTAAACCTGAATAAAGATAAAACAAAGGTTCTGTTATTTGAAAGAAATTAAGAAAAAACAGAATATAAGATCAACGTGAACGACAAGATCATAGAACAAGTGAATGAAGTGGTATATTTGGGAAGTATGTTTAGCAGAGACGGAAGATACGAAATGGATGTGGAATGGCGTTTTGCTGCCGGTAACAGAGTTAGCGGTGCTTTGGCTTCATTGTTGAGACGGCGACACGTCAGCATAGCTGCACGTTTGGCTGTACACAATGCGGTTTTGCTACCGACGCTGTTACACGGCAGCCAAACGTAGATAACACAAAAAGATTGAAAGAAAGATGAATACTGTGGAGATGCGATCTCTTCGCAGAATATGCGGAGTCGGTTTAACTAACCGAATCTGCAATAAAGAGATCCATAAAATGGCTAACATACTAGCGAAGATGTTACGATGAAAATGAAGAAGCACGTGCTCAGGTGGTTTGGGCACGTCGAACGAATGAGTGATGAAAGAATGGTAAAAAAGATTTATATAGGAAAAGTGAGTGGTAAGAGAGACAGGGGGAGGCCTTGAGTGACCTTCGAAAACACAGCATCTATGATACTGGAGGAAGGTCAAAAAAACATGAGAACCCCCCGGTGGGCATGTATGAAGAGGTTGATGTCTGTGGCCGAGGCGAAAGAGGTATGCAGGGACCGTGGCGTTTGGCGCTCCGTCATCTCTGGCTACCCCGTGAAGATAAATAAATAAATTATTTAATACATTAAGAGTTCTAATTTTAAAAGCTTATGCATATACAATAATTATTATTGTAAAATGAAATTACCATTTCAAACAAAGATATTTAAATTTTTTTATGTTTTAAATTATTAATATACACTCTAAAATTAATAAAATATAAACATATAATTTGCGATACTCTCTAGGTGGAGTCTCTTTCTACATGCCTTTAAAAAATATACTCCAGGAAGGTATCGATTTTGACGAAGGAGAATCCCTCCCCGAGTAAGATTTTTGCTCGGGCTGCCTGTCGCTTCTGGGGCGGGAAAAGTATTGCGTTTTGTGTTTACTGAGGGCAAACCTCAATGCAAGTTAACGTCAAATCAACGCAGTGGCACCCCACTACATTCTAAATGTGGACTTTTGCAACATCCGGGGACTTCATAACGTAACGTATAAACGCCGTCCACTCTCATCTAGAGACGGCGTAGCTGGTCTTATTGTCTTTGACGGAAACGCAGAAATCTCACTATCCACCTTTAGGCTGGCAACGCTCTTGCGGTTCCCTGCATGTTGCAAGAGATCGTGGGCGGCGGTGAACACTTATCATCCGTGACCCGCACGCTCATTAGACTTCCTTTAACATAATCTTTTTATATGTTTTAGTATAAGCATTATATTAATATTTTTATTGGTAATATTTTATTATTTTTTTAACAAAAGCATTTCTAAATAAAAAATATGAACATAAAATGCTGATATATTTTAGTTCTAATATCTCATCCAAATTACTGAATGACTTGTTTATATTAAAACTTCTACGTTAATAAAATAACTATGTATTTGTTACTTAAATGAGTCTGAAATAAAATTTTCTCTAAAGTTTTTTAAGTTATTTATCTACGTTTAAGTCTAAGATACCTAATTGTTGTAGCTTTTGTTTGTGGTTTGGTAATTTTTATTACTTTAGACTTATTTTTGTAGGAAAAAACGTTATAAGTAGTTCAGATATCTTCCGACTCCCCTTCTTAAAATTATTTGGGACCGCGTAGTATGTCCATCTCATCACACTCTTTTCTTATTATATATTGCATACAATTTGCCAAAATTTGCAAAAAAGTTTTTAGGATTGGTCGCCAGCCTCTCCATCAACCGCGAGGCCTGCACTCTCCATGGGAACGGTTATGAATGTTGTTTAGCGCACTGCTACATGGTACTAAATGTTTTAATTTTTATTTCTATTTGTTTTTTTTTCCCTTCATTCTCTATTGTTGTGTTTCAAACTTCACATTTACATCAAATGGTGCCCGCAACTAATGTTTTTTATGTGGTTTATTAACAATTTATTTTTAAAAGCAGTCAGTAGAATGTAATTAAACATCGGATATATGTTATAAACATGTACAAAGGTGCATCAGTTGCCAAATTACGTATGAATTTGAGGAACCCTTTGTTTACACTTACATTATTAACTTTGTTGGGACGGCAAATAACAACTCATCTAATAAGAGATGAATAATTTGGGAAGGATTTGTATGGGAGACAAACTAACATTATTATGTATCTACAACACACATTAAATGTGTTTTATTTACATTTGTTACCAATATTTCAATTCGCACAGTGAGTTAAAGCAAAACATCAATGAATATGAAAATAATATATTATATTATATAACACGGGTGGGGGGGGGGGGAAAGTTGGTCATTAACTCAGAAACAACTACACATGTCACTTTACCTTTTGTATATAACCATAACATACAGCTTGTATATAACAATGCCCATTTTTTATAGCCAGTAATAATTCATAGACACAATGTATTTATTTAATTTATTCTATTATTTATATATTTTCTATACCAGTGATCACTTGTGTTCGTCTAATAAAAGTTTCAAAATTATTGTTTTGTAGTGAAAAATAAAATAATGTAAAATAAAATAAAACCCGTTTTGGTTTATAACTTGCATTTCTTTAAACAAATTAATAATTTTTGTTTAAACTATTTAAACCATGAAATCATCCGAACAGCAAATGCTGAGTCTAATATTTTGCATGGGTATGGGGTAGTGCTTTGATATGAGAAGGCATAAAAGTTTATGTATAAAGAAAATTCCGCATACTTTATTTTATTTTACATTATTTTATTTTTCACTACAAAACAATAATTTTGAAACTTTTATTAGACGAACACAAGTGATCACTGGTATAGAAAATATATAAATAATAGAATAAATTAAATAAATACATTGTGTCTATGAATTATTACTGGCTATAAAAAATGGGCATTGTTATATACAAGCTGTATGTTATGGTTATATACAAAAGGTAAAGTGACATGTGTAGTTGTTTCTGAGTTAATGACCAACTTTCCCCCCCCCCCCCCACCCGTGTTATATAATATAATATATTATTTTCATATTCATTGATGTTTTGCTTTATCTCACTGTGCGAATTGAAATATTGGTAACAAATGTAAATAAAACACATTTAATGTGTGTTGTAGATACATAATAATGTTAGTTTGTCTCCCATACAAATCCTTCCCAAATTATTCATCTCTTATTAGATGAGTTGTTATTTGCCGTCCCAACAAAGTTAATAATGTAAGTGTAAACAAAGGGTTCCTCAAATTCATACGTAATTTGGCAACTGATGCACCTTTGTACATGTTTATAACATATATCCGATGTTTAATTACATTCTACTGACTGCTTTTAAAAATAAATTGTTAATAAACCACATAAAAAACATTAGTTGCGGGCACCATTTGATGTAAATGTGAAGTTTGAAACACAACAATAGAGAATGAAGGGAAAAAAAAACAAATAGAAATAAAAATTAAAACATTTAGTACCATGTAGCAGTGCGCTAAACAACATTCATAACCGTTCCCATGGAGAGTGCAGGCCTCGCGGTTGATGGAGAGGCTGGCGACCAATCCTAAAAACTTTTTTGCAAATTTTGGCAAATTGTATGCAATATATAATAAGAAAAGAGTGTGATGAGATGGACATACTACGCGGTCCCAAATAATTTTAAGAAGGGGAGTCGGAAGATATCTGAACTACTTATAACGTTTTTTCCTACAAAAATAAGTCTAAAGTAATAAAAATTACCAAACCACAAACAAAAGCTACAACAATTAGGTATCTTAGACTTAAACGTAGATAAATAACTTAAAAAACTTTAGAGAAAATTTTATTTCAGACTCATTTAAGTAACAAATACATAGTTATTTTATTAACGTAGAAGTTTTAATATAAACAAGTCATTCAGTAATTTGGATGAGATATTAGAACTAAAATATATCAGCATTTTATGTTCATATTTTTTATTTAGAAATGCTTTTGTTAAAAAAATAATAAAATATTACCAATAAAAATATTAATATAATGCTTATACTAAAACATATAAAAAGATTATGTTAAAGGAAGTCTAATGAGCGTGCGGGTCACGGATGATAAGTGTTCACCGCCGCCCACGATCTCTTGCAACATGCAGGGAACCGCAAGAGCGTTGCCAGCCTAAAGGTGGATAGTGAGATTTCTGCGTTTCCGTCAAAGACAATAAGACCAGCTACGCCGTCTCTAGATGAGAGTGGACGGCGTTTATACGTTACGTTATGAAGTCCCCGGATGTTGCAAAAGTCCACATTTAGAATGTAGTGGGGTGCCACTGCGTTGATTTGACGTTAACTTGCATTGAGGTTTGCCCTCAGTAAACACAAAACGCAATACTTTTCCCGCCCCAGAAGCGACAGGCAGCCCGAGCAAAAATCTTACTCGGGGAGGGATTCTCCTTCGTCAAAATCGATACCTTCCTGGAGTATATTTTTTAAAGGCATGTAGAAAGAGACTCCACCTAGAGAGTATCGCAAATTATATGTTTATATTTTATTAATTTTAGAGTGTATATTAATAATTTAAAACATAAAAAAATTTAAATATCTTTGTTTGAAATGGTAATTTCATTTTACAATAATAATTATTGTATATGCATAAGCTTTTAAAATTAGAACTCTTAATGTATTAAATAATTTATTTATTTATCTTCACGGGGTAGCCAGAGATGACGGAGCGCCAAACGCCACGGTCCCTGCATACCTCTTTCGCCTCGGCCACAGACATCAACCTCTTCATACATGCCCACCGGGGGGTTCTCATGTTTTTTTGACCTTCCTCCAGTATCATAGATGCTGTGTTTTCGAAGGTCACTCAAGGCCTCCCTCTGTCTCTCTTACCACTCACTTTTCCTATATAAATCTTTTTTACCATTCTTTCATCACTCATTCGTTCGACGTGCCCAAACCACCTGAGCACGTGCTTCTTCATTTTCATCGTAACATCTTCGCTAGTATGTTAGCCATTTTATGGATCTCTTTATTGCAGATTCGGTTAGTTAAACCGACTCCGCATATTCTGCGAAGAGATCGCATCTCCACAGTATTCATCTTTCTTTCAATCTTTTTGTGTTATCTACGTTTGGCTGCCGTGTAACAGCGTCGGTAGCAAAACCGCATTGTGTACAGCCAAACGTGCAGCTATGCTGACGTGTCGCCGTCTCAACAATGAAGCCAAAGCACCGCTAACTCTGTTACCGGCAGCAAAACGCCATTCCACATCCATTTCGTATCTTCCGTCTCTGCTAAACATACTTCCCAAATATACCACTTCATTCACTTGTTCTATGATCTTGTCGTTCACGTTGATCTTATATTCTGTTTTTTCTTAATTTCTTTCAAATAACAGAACCTTTGTTTTATCTTTATTCAGGTTTAGACCATTTTTTTCGAACCCATCTTTCAGAGTGGAGACCAATGCCTGCAAAATTACATTCTGATGATGCAATGAGCACTGCATCATCTGCATATAGCAAGCAATTGACCTTAAGGTCACCTACTTTTACTCCCATGTTACTGTCTTTCACGCTTTGGAAACAACTATCCAAATATAAATTGAACAACCAAGCTGACCTAGCGCAACCTTGCTTAACACCCGATTGGATGTCAAACCAGGGCGACATGCAAGCTCCTACTCGCACACAGGCTGAGTGATCTCGGTAAAGAGACTTTACAGCTGTAGCAAGGATCCGCTCACATTCTATCGGGGCATTATCTCCCATAATTTCTTTCTCATAACCCTGTCAAACGCCCTTCCAAAATCCACAAAAGCACAGAACACCTTTTTGTTTAGGGCCAAAATCTATTCCGTGATCATGCGGGGGGAAAACATCTGATCTATACTCCCTCTTTCTGGTCTAAAACCTCCTTAGGCCTCCCACATCAGCCTTTCAGATCTCTCTTGCATTCTTCTCAATAATATTTTAGCTAGTTTTCGTAACCACTTCGTGGGGTTCCAACCCATCCATTCATATCCCCACAAACTATCAACTTTTTATTACCTCTGACACTATTTAGAACATCCCTGACACTCTCAAAACTCCTCGAATTCGCTCACTGGAGATGAGGATATTGCCGCATAAACGGCTAACAAGAATACTCTTGTTATCTTGTTATTATCTTGTTCACATTAAGAACTCTTAATGTGAACTTTAATTTAAGGTCGTCAAAAATAGACACAACAAAACCTAACTAAACCGTTGTATCGTAATCACGTTTACTCTTTTTTGTTTATTATCTTGTTTAATTTATGTATCTCATCCCTCATCATCTCTAAAAGCATCATTTTTCCAATTTGTCTCTCACATTAAAAGAAACAGGTATCAATGCACGGGTCTTTTAATATCCGTGTGACTCTTTGTGTGATCGTCTGCTGCTGAAGGCTCTTTCATAAAAGAATAGCTTAAGAAATAATAGCTTAAGTGCTTGTGATATATTCACTAAGCTCAAGAACAATGTTCTTTTCAAGAAATGTAAAAAATAAGATTTTTTCTGTATGGAAAATTATATTCCACAACAGTTTTTTATAGTTCAGATTTAAGGACTATCTCAAGCATATTATCTTCGATATGTAAAATAAATTGGTTTATAACTTTTAAAATACATCAAAATGACTATGATTTTTTAAAATTAAAACTTAATTCTTCTATTTACTTCGTACTTTCTAAATTTTAATTGATCGTAACTCATGAGTATCTAGACAGATAAAAGTTGAAAAGTGTATTAACTTATCTTTGAAGCTAGAAGTTGGATTTTAAAAGTTTTAAAGTATTTACAGTTTGATACGTAAGTCTTAATTAATATGTTGTAATACGCGTGGGCGCAGAAGCAGGAAACGGCAATTCTAAAGGAACTTTGCTCTTTGTCATCTATAGGATGCGTTGAAATGAATTGTATCTCGTACATTTTACCTTTGAAAAGGTTTGTTATTGAGCATCCTTATCTAGTTTATTGTTAGGTTTACTACGATATTTCTATATGAAACTACAAAAAAGAAAAAAAAATAATACTTTGATCATACAGTCAAAGGTTTATCAATTAAAGTAACCTGAAACTTTTTAAAAATATTACGAATTTGTAAATTCCAGTAACAGCCGTTTGTGAAGACGTCCACCGGGGGAAGACGAGACTTCTCTCGGCTGTTATACAGCAATTTTATATATTAGCTTTTTAACTTTTCTTTTGTCTATAATGCACCAAAATTATATAGCATTTTTACTTCAATTTTGAAAGAAGTCGGTAAAGTTATATTAATTTTGATTTTATCTGCTATCTATATATAAGATACATAATATAAATAACGTATATATAATAATTCTAATACTACAATTTAGAAAATATTGGTGTTTATTCGGTGATTATGAAAATACTTTAATAATATTTAGTGTTATGACATAAATAAACTGTAATTATATAATAAAATTGGTGGTTTATTCTGATTATTTTATTTTTTCATTATGTCCGTATTGTTGATAGAGATATTTGCTTAAGAATTCTATGTTTTCTAATATATTATTAAAAAGTCATTAAATTATTATTCTCGTTACTAATAAATAAAGACAAAGTAAGACGTAAGCATGTGTACAGATATAAGAAATAGACTCAGTCATTGTGGTTTGTTACGCTTTGAAGTGACGTCAGTGAATTTGCATTTTGAGTGTCTACGTAACAGAAGATTTCAGATGCCCTTCTTATATAGATAAGAGTGATTAGAATAATATAAAATAATATATGAATAGCATGACTTACTCATATATAAGACTAGCAGGTTACCGTGTTTGGCGACGGACGGCGAAAGTGATCAAACATTTTGTTTGAATTTCCACACCACCTAGGAGGTATCGAACAGGCGCGTTATATTTTTTGCAGTTTTTTAGCTGTAACTTTGGAACGGTTAAGACCTTTGCAAAATCCTTTTCTTATTGCACCTATTCAATATGTCAGGAGTCTTGTGCCCAAATTTCAGTTTTCTAGGTATAACGGTTTGGGCTGTAGAGCGATGAATGAGTCAGTGAGTCAGTGAGTGTCTTTGTGTTTTACATTTTAAGATACATGAATGTGTTGTATGTCATGATATAGATATAATAGAATAGTGCCTCTAAATCTCATCCTTAATGTGTTTTTAGTTCTGAAGCTTATTAAGCGACTATTGGCGACAGTGTATCGAACTCTACATAAAGTACCCTAGCACCATACTCTCATGGTAATATTTATCAATAATCAGAACTAAAATATTAATTAGAACTATAAAAGTAGATTATAATATATTCGTAGTACAATTATTGTTGTTATGATTACTTTTGCTACCCATAATATGTTATAAGAAGATTATTAGATAGATATTACAAATATACTGATTACGGCTTTGTATACAGTTTTTACAAATTATGTTGGAATTAAAAGGCAGCCGTAGGTAGATCAAAAAGCTATAAATTAACCTAAGTACAAAATATCCTTTAACATAAATCGTACCTGCTACGCTACCAACCAACTATAAAAATAAATGAACATGAATACCTATACGTTCTGTACTTATTTATTTAAGAATCTTGAGAGCAAGTTTTGGTATAAAACGGATAGATATTTAATGGAGTAATAAAATTTGTATGTATTATATTCTTTCTGAAAAGCATACTAAAATTCTAATATGAAAATGGAATATTATTTTTATCTCAAAGAATTTGTTTTCTAGGAAAATATGTTTCAAGTATCTTTCATTTAACGTTCTGACAGTGCGGTTTATAAGCTTTATTTATAAGCTTTATTTATAATTTTTTGTCGTTCTTATTAGTTTTATCAAAAATCTAATAACCGTAACCAAAAGCTGCGCGTTACAAATTACATCTAGAACCATTTTGTCTATTTTTAGGTTAAATAACAAATTAAAGAAGGACAGATTGATCTTATTTCTATAATATCCAATTATCAATTCCTTATATTCATTTAAAATATTAAAGTTTATAATTAAGATTAATCATAAAAATACGACTATTTATTTATACTTTAAAGATACACACGCCATATGGTTTTTTACGTACTTATATGTAGATTTTGTTACAATACAAAGTCGAGGTATCGAAGACCAATGAAAGGGATCGAATGGAAGAAAGCCATCTCAATATTCGAGGATTTACCAGATCTATCCACTTACTTACACATCGATACTTTATGGGAAATAAATTGTAAACTTATCACTACTTTAGTTTATTCGAGCGATTTCCGAGTTTTAAGAAGAGGTAAATTTATTAGTGAAATAAATTTTTGTTTCTTGTAATAAAATTGAATCCAGAACATAAAATTTATGATTTTCCAGCTCTTTCAGAGGTTGGTCGTAATAAATACATCATCTTCCTGCCCTTATCCCACTTTTGGAGTCGGCACAGTACGTGTTTTCCTTCCACACTCTGTTCTTACTTGTCGTCTCTGTACACACTTCCTTCTTCTCCATGTCATCTTTCACACAATCTATCCATCTTTTCTTCGGCCGTCCTCTACCTGTCCATCCCTCCACCACCATACCCAGCATTCTTTTGGCCTCTTACATGCCTTTCATCTCTCCTCATAACATGCCCATACCATGACAGACGGCTACCTCTAATTTTTTCTGTCACTGGCGCTACTCTCAAGATTCCCCTAATATACTTATTTCTTATTATTGTTTGTAAGAAACGTTAAAAATATGCTTACGCTAACTAACTAAAGTTGATGTAATTGAATGATATTAATGGTATATTCTGTTATGAAGGACAACACGAAGAAGATTGATATTAGCTGACCTCAAACGGATAGGTGGAAAGGCAGACAAAAGTTATATTATTTTAAATCGTCTATAAGAGATTGTTGATTTTGCGATTTAAAGTTTCGTTATTTAATATATATTTATACTAATATAAAAAAAAATATTCTACAAATGAAATGATATATATCTGAATATAATTAATATTATTATAACAAATATAATGAGCTGGTTATTACCTTTTCAACTTATAAAGTTATAATGTTCTAACCACTGATTTTATAGCGACAATAGAAGTTCTATAGAGTATACATCTCAGAATAAGATTTTTATTACTTATTAAAATAAAATTCGACAAATAATTTTATTTGAAGATAAAATTGTGTTATATTATAGGTTTAAATGTAACATTGAATGTACGGATCGGATCAGAAATGTTTATAAATAAAAAAACAAAACAATAATATAATGTTTATTCGTTTACCGTTACTTTATAGGCACGAGCCAATTAAGGACCCGTGTTACGTCGCATCCTATTCATCCATCCTAACAAAATACGTAACCCGAAAGAAATAAACGAATGCAACCGCGAATTAAAATACGATATGTAATTTTATACGTATTACAGCCATATAACAATTCATTAAATGCTCATAATATTTGAAGAGCAGTTGCTCTGGTACTAAACTTTTTTTTTTATTTGACATTTCATTCCCTAGGGATCACATTAATATCAACAGTCCCGAGAAATAGCTGCCAATATTTCAAAGCAATACTTGTTCAGAACGAATTAAATTTGTGCGTAATGAAGTTTCAACTTTCATTTCGTTATCAGAAATATTTATATTGAGAAAATACTTTGATTAAAATTATAAGCAATAAGAGAAAATGATTTTAATCTATAATAAAAATAAATTAATTATTTACAATTAATTTAGTAAGACATTCTTTTACTGATAGGACGTGTGAAACTAATTTAACTTGGTAGGTGTAATTGGTTAAATCAAATAGTAATTAACTTGGAAACGCATCTCAGATATATATACTACTATTTTAGTAATTTTGAATTCCTCCTTGAATCTTTTTCCCCCTCTTACGATCATATCATTATTATGGGTGATCTAAACACGTGTCTTATCAAAAATTCTTACAGGTCTAATAGACTAAAATCATTACTTGCTTCTTATAACATTTCTATTCTCCCCCTTTCGGAAACACATTTTTCACCTAATTCTGATCCGTCTCTCCTTGACCTAATCATGGTGTTAAATTCCAATGATGTGCTATCACATGGCCAATTAACAGCGCCTTTTTCCTATCACGATCTCTTATTTCTTCGTTACAATCTATCTCCTCCTAAACGCAAGAGTAAGGTGATTCTGCGACGCAACCTTAAAGCAATTACTTTGGAGCTCCTACGTTACGATGCCGAATTAATTGATTGGTCCAACTTGTACTTAGCTTCAGAATTGGATACCAAAGTGGACATTTTTAACTCAATAATTACTAAACTGTATGATACCCACGCCCCCTTAAAAATAATTAAAGTAAAACATTATCCAGCACCATGGCTTACTGCGGACATAAAAAAAATTATGAATAAACGTAATATTGCTAAGATTCGTTTCAAGAAAAACCCTACGGATGAACTTTTGGCCACGTATAAAAAATTGCGCAATCGCTGCAATAGGATGTGTAGAGACGCCAAACGTCGCTATATTTACTCCTCTGTTAATAATTCTACGCCTCCACAATTATGGAGGCTCTTCAAGTCACTAGGTGTGGGTAAAACTTTGACCCCTTGTAGTAATATATTAAACTTGAATTCTCTGAATCAGTATTTCTCATCTTCTCCACTTAAACTTTCCGATTCTTTGAAAACCTCGGTCTTAAACAAATTAAATACGACCGCCCCACCTATCTGTGACAGTTTTACTTTTAAATTAATCACGGAGTGTGATGTTAAGAAAGCAATTTTAAATATTAGTTCTAAAGCTATGGGTAATGATAACATTAGTCGTGACATGCTAGTTCCTATTCTCGACATCCTCTTGACTGTTATAACACATATCCTTAATTTCTCTTTAACAGCCAATTCCTTTCCATCTGCCTGGAAATCGGCACATATCATGCCCCTACCCAAAATCAGCAATCCTAGTTCTCCCTCACAGTTTCGTCCTATATCCATCCTTCATTTCCTGTCTAAAGTCCTTGAAAACACTGTATTTAAACAATTGTCTTATTTCCTGAACCATAATAAACTCCTTAGCCCTTTTCAATCAGGTTTCCGCTCTTGTCACAGTACAACAACAGCTTTGCTGAAAGTTACCGAAGACATTAGGTTTGCTATGGATAACCATAGACTCACGATACTTGTCCTTCTGGATTTCAGCAATGCTTTCAACTCCATAGACTTTGATATATTGCTTGGTGTTCTTCGCAGCCTTAACATATCTCCACCTGTGATTAACTGGTTTCATTCATACCTGTACGGCCGTCGACAGACTACATGCTCTGATGACTTATCCTCTGATTGGGCTGTTCTGTCTGCCGGCGTCCCTCAGGGCGGCGTTTTATCTCCTTTACTTTTTTCCATTTTTATTAATGAAATCACTAAAATAATATATTCTCACTACCATCTCTATGCAGACGATTTACAAATCTACAGACATTGCTCACTTAATGATCTTGATACTACTATTAGAGCCATAAATAATGATCTCATTTTAATAAAGGAATGGACTGAATCTTTTGGTCTCACTGTCAATCCCAAAAAATCTCAGGCCATTCTTATAGGTAGCAAATATCTTCAAAATAAGGTGGAACTTAATCAGTTTCCTAATATAATGTACAGTGATAACGTGATTCCTTATTGTGACGTAGTAAAAAATCTGGGATTGGTGATAGATAAACACCTAAATTGGACAGCACAAGTAATTGAAACTAGTCGAAGAATGCATTCGTCATTTCACTCTCTCAAGCGTCTGCAAAATTTCCTACCTTTAAAAACTAAAATCTTGCTGTCTCACTCCCTTTTGCTACCCCTTCTCGACTATGCTGACGTTTGCCAATTAGATGCTAACGAGGAGCTACTTAATAAATTAGATCGCCTTCAAAACTTGTGCGTTCGTTTTATCTTCGGATTGCGCAAGTTTGACCATGTTTCAAATTTTCGACGTCAACTTAAGTGGCTCCCTATTCGCCTTCGCCGGAATATGCATATTTTAACCACACTGTATAATGTTTATAGAAATTCATCTCCCACTTATTTATATGAACTCTTCCACCTGTCCCCTCCGAGTAGCCGTCCCAAACGCTCTTGTGTTCCTGTTAAATCTTTTAATGTCCCTCCTTACAACTCAACATTATTCTCCAAATCCTTCTCCATTCATGCAGCGCGGTTATGGAATACCCTTCCCAGCCATATTATAAAAAGCCCAAATGTTGTATTGTTTAAACGTAGATTAAAGCTCTACTATCTCTCCCAGTTATAATTATATGTATTATATCTGTATTTGTATTATTATATATTTATATATTCATATATGTATTTGTATATATTTATGATTTATTATATTGATAAGTATTTGAATTTATTTATGTATCGGTATAATTTAGTTTATTATATAAGTAATGTTTAGTTAGTTTTTTACTACTAAGAATATTTACTATATGTAGTGTGTACCTATTTCTGCCCTTTTAATTGAATTTTGTCACTCTCATGGGTAGCTGGTAGAGATCTCTCTTTAGAGATAAGCTCATCCAATGTTCTTCATGTCTCGGAATATTTTGTTTTTACTAAATGTGGTACATGAATAAATAAATAAATAAAATAAAATACTATCCATTCACATAAGCTATATGTGTGTATGTGTGTGAGACCTATTACAAGACATTACAAGACATATTACAGTCTTAATTGTAAACATTGTGCACGATTTTTAATATCGTATCTGCATATAGCATTATATATTTGATACGTAAAATATGTTGGATGCAATTTAACCAATAAATTCATAGACTTCCACCAAAGTAGAATGTCAACCTTATTATTAATATACAACTCTTACATAGAGAAACAGTTTAAGATTAACCCTTTGCACCCGAACGGCGCCTCTCAGGCGCCATACTTTTCTTTACTTCAACTCGTACGGCGCCTGAGAGGCGCCATTACTATTTATGATAATACTCGTATGTACCTTAAATTGTGCACAAATTGTATTTTTTTTTCTAGGTGTGACATAAGTAGTTTCATTTTTAATTTACACATTAAAAAAAACAGTTTTTATAAAAATTTCTTCCTTTATTGAAATCTGTTTTTCCCACACTAACTTTTACGCTACTAACTTAATACTTCTATTTAAAAAAAAAAATCTATATTTCCCCGATGTTTACTCAATGACAAGATAACTAGGACGGTCTTGTCGGGAGATCGGTCTTGTTTTTTTCACCTTAGGTCATAAGGAAATTTATTTGGGACGGACTTCTTGGAAATATTTATCTAGGACACGAATTGTTATGAGCGGAAATTATTGGAGATGGGATTCTTGAAATTATTAATGGATGGATAGATTGTCTAGGAAAATGGGATACTTAGATCCTTCAGTCTGAACACTTATAGCGTTTCGGGCAAAATCGTAGCAAGATGTTTGGTGCTCTGTTAAGTGAATTATTAGTGAATCAGCTAATCAGTTAAATTATTAGTGAATCAGCTAAAAGGAGATTATCGACAACACCGTGGAGCTGGCCGTGGTTCTACATCTGCAACTATCGATATCAGTATCCGATTAAATGGTAAGCTACATGTGATGCTAAAAGGAAAAAAAAAGATTGTAGAGTGTGCTCTGACCGAACGAAAAAGAAAAAAGGAAGACGTGAAACGGTGTATTACTGACACATGTCCTGAAAAACCTAGGATACACCTTGGAGAGTGCTTCCTCAAATATCACACTAAGGAAAATTATAAAATTTAATATTTAAATATTATGTTTGTAATATGTAAATAAAAACAAAAAGTAAATAAACTACTGTTGTTTAAAATTCTTATGTTTCATGTATTACAATTTTTTATTAAAACTACTGTCGGGTAGCTGAATACCCATACTAAAAAATGGTTCTGGTGCAAAGGGTTAAATTCTGAAACCATACCATACTAAATAGCACGCTCATCGAGTTATAAAACATCTGAAACTACTAATCTTTTATATTTTGTTTCAGAAATTGGTTTTATATATAATTGTAGTAATAGCCCAATATAGTCCGGTCAATTTAAACATTCGAAGCTACATAAATTGCCATCAAGCTGAAAATCAGTAAGGTTGTTTAAAATATGATTAAAAATAAAATTTGAAAGTTCCCCATCTTTCCCCTGTGAGGAAAATTTTTATTCAAGGTCAAAGGTCAAAAAAACGAGTTTTTCGCAATTTTCAGCGAAACGGTAAGTTTTATTATAAAAACTAATTTTTAGGTCTAAATTGACCGGACTAATAAAGCAGTTAATATTCAGTAATACAAAAAGGCGAGGTTCCACCGAGATTTGAACTCGGATCGCTGGATTCAGAGTCCAGAGTGCTAACCATTACACCATGGAACCAGAGGTCACCAATATTGTAATTAACGCAATATCCTTGCAATTTTTTTAACTAATGTAATTCAGTTAAAAAAGTGTAAAAATTGTTTTGAATTTCCATTTTATAATATATAAATCTTGTATTTAAATACTTTTGTTTAATATCTTAGTACAGGCTGGGCCAAAAATTTTTGCAAATAGCAACACTTGATTTCTCCAAAACCGTGAGAGCAAGGGGCGCGCGGGTGGCGGGGAATTGTGCGTCGTTTAATGCAATTTTAGTCACGATGGAGCACTTCACGGGACTACAGCGTGCTTTTTGCGTAAAACAATTTTACAAAAACAACGATTCCTACGTTACTGTACGACGCCTCTTAAGAGTTGAATACGGATTACAACGTGTAAGTGAGTGTCCAAGTGTTAATTTAATTAAAGCTTGGGTTAAAAAGTTTGAGCAAACGGGATCGACAACGAATATTAAACAAACTGGGCGACCACGTTCAAGAAGAAGCGAAGAGAACATTCGGGAGGTTGAAATTTCTGTAAGGGACGATCCAGAATCATCTACGCGTAAGCGGTCGGCGGCTCTTGCTATACCAAGAACTAGTCTGCAGCGAATCTTGCATTTGGACCTTAAACTGCACCCATATAAGCTTCAAATTGTACAGGAGATGAAACCAAACGATTACATTCAACGTAAGTTATTTGCTGACACTATACTGGAGCGATTTTATAGCCTTGAGAATGTATTGTTTACGGACGAGGCCCATTTTCACATTAATGGTCACGTAAATAAACATAATTGTCGATATTGGAGCACGGAAAACCCTCACTATAAACACCAAAAGTCTCTTCATTCACCAAAAATGACAGTGTGGGCTACCATATACGCAAAGGGCAAAATCGGTCCATACTTCTTTGAAAATAATCAAGGAAATAACGTAACTGTGAACTCAGTGGAATACGTGAAATTGTTGCGAGAGTTTTTGACACCACAGTTGCATGAATTTGAAGGATACAATAGCCGGACTTGGATGCAACAAGATGGAGCAACATGCCATACATTAAACGTGACTTTACCGGTGGACAAAGAAATGTTTCCTAACAAATTGATTTCTCGCAGAGGTGATATCCCATGGCCTCCCAGAAGCCCGGACGTTACACCTTGCGATTTTTACTTGTGGGGATATCTGAAGAGTCGAGTATACCTTAATAAACCGACGACCATATCCCAATTAAAAGAAAACATCCACGAGGAGATAGCCGCGATTCCTCGCAGCATGTGTCAACTAGTTTTCCAAAGTTTACGTAGTCGTTTGCAGGAGTGCCAACGACGAGACGGAGCACATCTCGACGATGTCATTTTTAAAAAATAAATTTTAATAAATGATAATTACGTTAAATAAATCATAAACAAAATAACATTTGTACTTTTATTTCTAGACATGTTTCAAAAGTGCAAAAATTTTTGGCCCACCCTGTATTTTATAAAAACCTTTTTGATAAAATACTTTAAAAAAATATTGTTTGGTGTAATTTCCAAAATCTGTTAATTTAATAACTGTATTACTATAAATAAAAATTATTGTGCATACTATGATAACATATATATATATATATATATATATGGCTATTACGTAAATCGTACAGTTGCTAGTAACAATCGTCAGGCACTCAATATATTTTAAACTTGCGAATTAAACTTACGTTATTTTAATTAATAATAAAGCGAGGGTATTTTTTACGCTTTGGTGATGTGACAAACGCACGCGTAGCGGTCGAGAGAGTTCTCGGTGAACCTTGGCGCTTAACGATTTTGCGAAGTAATCATTATCGGTTCTAGTAGTTTCTGTTCTAGTCGTGATGGCTGTAGCGCCGAATTGGTGGCCTTCTCACTTGAAGTGTTCATGGAACCGGAGGTCACGCGACGGAACACTTAAGTATCAAATTCTTTGTCCCATAATTATTCCCCTTTTACTAAATATTATACAACTTATCCTACACTCTGGGGAACCCCAAATCCTTTACTAGTACAGACTGACTATGTGACTTCCTTCTTTGAAACATAACAGAAGCAGACAGGTGAGTCGTTAGTTTTAACCAGAGAGTAATCGTATATGTCGGCGATAAGTCAGAGATTCCGTGTTCGTTGTCCATTATAATGAAAATTCACTTAGAATTTGTATAGTTTATTTTCGCACAACTGCTAGTAACAAGAATGACGCAATTGAATAATAGCAGCCATATTTATACTTATTTCTAGGCGTGGTCACAATCAAAACTTATTTTAAAGCAAGACTTGAAATTACTGTATATAAAATCTTAAAATATAGTTCAATATTCACAATTAATATTATAATGAATTTTATATAACTCTAAATGATTTATTTAATACAAATTACATTTATATTAAATAACAGTCAAAATTTGTTTAAAGCAAATTAAAATTACTGTATATAAAATATAGTTAAATCTTTACAATTGATATTATAATGAATTTTATCTAACTCTAAATGATTTATTTTATACAAATTACATTTATTTTAAGATTATAAACTCCATTTCTTACAAGTTTACATCAATCTTTAACAGGTGTCGCACCACGTAGGATGCAAATTGAATAAAGTTTGGTTTATTTAATAACATAATGAATGTTGGAGTTATAATAAATCTCATTTAGTTTTTCTTTAAATGTTTAACATGACAAGGTGCAACAATATGAATTATTAAATAATAAATTTCACATCCAATGTGAAATTTACCGATTGGATGAGAAATTTACCAATCACCAACCAATCAGTCAATACAATGTCTTTAAGAGATTGAAGTTAGAGAAATAACAGTTTTGTGATTACGAATGATTATTTAAAAACTAATTATAAATAATTACGGAATTTTTAAAACAATATAATCATTACATAATGATTTGCGCCCATATATACATAGCTGTTGATGACGTTGCCCGTTTAGAGGTTGTGTCGCGGGGTCCGCCGAGCCCCTTTGTATGAGACAATATTAAATATGTGTTGAAATAATGACAGCATTATCGATAACTATGTATTTGTGGTAGAAAAGTGATGATCGACGAAGAGTAAGATGTTACATCCAGTTTGTCTCATGAGATTTTACCAATAAATTTCGTGTCCTTTTATTCTACTCTGTATTGATTAACCACAGTTAATTTTTTTGTTACAATTATTTGATATAGAAAAATATATTTATATTGGATATTTAAAGCTCAAGGTGTCGTTATCACATGTCAGAGCCGTAATTAATTTACGTGTAAATGGTTCAAAGCAAATAATCATTGAGGAATATAATTTAAGACTTTAATTAAATATATTCGATTACGTATTCGTATCGCTTTCGTGATGCCTGATTTAATTAGTTTTTTACCTAAATTTATATAATATAAGGTAACTAATTATTCGTAAAAATATAAAATTTCATGGAAAATATCTTCAATTTCCAGCAAATTATTAAATACAACAATTAATAATTACGTTAATTCATATGTATTTTTGGCAATAATGTTTTGGATAAATGTTTCTAATATTATTTACTTCTCACTTCTGTGAAGTTAAAGACCTAGATAACTAACCAACATTATATAAAAAAACAGAGATATATATTTATACACTATTTAGTAGTTTACATATACATATAGTGTTTTAGTGTTATAATTAACATTTTATACCTATCAGAATAAATGAACGAAATAAATTAATAACTATTTCTTGGTGTCTGTGCGTGTGTGTGTGAGAGTGTATGTGTGTACGTTTATAGAAAAAAAATATTTTCAAAGGGGAAAAAAATTATTACTTATTTTTTAATTAACTTTTCGTTTAGAGTTCCTTTTAAGGCACATAAATTACGTCAATCATGCTACAACATGTTTAATAAAGGTAACAGATATAACCAATTAATTAACAACTATATTAATATCTTCATATAAAAACTAAATTTAGTGTTTAAATCTTAATTCTTAAAAAGTTATTCAAATACTAAATAACAATTTGTTAGTGCTTTAAGACAACATCTATAATATTTTAATTGCTCCAATATTTTGTAATAAAAACAATATGGCTTTTATTAAAGATAATTAATTAATCCTTCCCGTTAAAGATGTACACAGCAGTCGTCTGACAATAATCTCGTTCAATGTTTTACTACTTCTATATGAAATCATAATAATCTATGAACATTGAACCGGCTCGGTGTTGTATACTGTCCTCTCATTATTTGTAGACTTGACATTGAACTTGACGCGTGACAGTACAGGACTCGGTAGATTTATTATAAATTTAAGTATTTGGAATTCAAAATTAAGTCGCCTTTATAATTTTTGAAACAATACGTATACACTTATATATATATGAAGGTGATTAAAGCGGTTCTTATATACGAGTATATGAATCCCGTCCAGCTTGAATAAAAAGTTCATACTTGAATGTACAATAAATATCAATATTCATTTTAATCAAAGATCTCATATTAACAGCGGAACATTTAATTTACGATTTTAGATTTTTTTTGAACATGTTAACTAACCTTCATTATTTTCTACATTTATAACTAGAAAGGTACATAATACTTTTTAAAAATCCATTACTAGTTTTAAGGTGCGTAAAAAATATTCAATCGCCTTTTCCCTTCTTCTGAATCAACTTTAAAAACTATTATCTTGGCGCGAAAAAAAAAATGATTGTTTAAAGCTAAATTAATTGTTTATAGTTTAGTTTCGTTCCATACACTATAGGAGCTTATTTTGCTTTTCAACTTTGTTATGCTGACTTGTATAACTGAAGGTAACTGCTTCGTTGTTATTGTTTTAAATTATTGGAGTCATGCGATCAGATTTCGTATTAAAAATGAACATGATGAGGTCGCTGAGGCCCTCATCACGCGTACAATAACCTGCAGATATAATTAAGTATATTTATATGATATACTTTACGTGAAATGCTATTGTAAATGATAAAAGTAATAATAAGATGATCTTAATCTATGACCATTTTGTCTTTATTAATTTGACCCATGTAATAAACTTACATAATGAGTCCCAGTACTGACATATTTCGTTGTGATAATGCCAAGCTATGTAATTTTAATTAATTCATAAATAACTTTCCTCTAAACGGTATTTACGAACATTACGACTCGAGGTGCCATCGAAGTCTACTATAAGCTTAAACTCTATGTAAAATATTTCAATTCAATAATAAGGTACAATCAATCAGACAATGCCAGAATTTGATAATGTTTTCTGATACATCGAAATCATATTATATTATATATTATTATATTTTCCTCCGACGCGAATCACGAAGCCAATAAATATATATTTTTTTATAAGAACATGCAGAACGATTGTATCGTCGCTTTTGGAGACTAAAGCTTTATTATATGTGCAAGTTTAGAAAAGTTCAAGATTTCATTATTTTGCATTTAATTATAATTTATATTTTTGATATTATACAATCTGTTAAAAAAAAAATATTGAAATTGTTTTGCTCTTCGCTTAATTTATACAGAACTAACATAAATATGAGAACCTCAAACACTTAACTAATATTGTATATCAATACGAGTACTTTAAAAAAGTTGTTGCTTTATTGTAAATCCTGTGAAATAATTGTATACTGTAAAAAATATTATTCATGATATTAATTTTTACATTTTATAATTAAGTTCTATATTTTATCAATGTTATAACACTTTATTAGTCATTATACTAAGTTTATTTTTATCAGATATACATTTTATTTAAATTTTAGTGTATATTGATAATAATTAGAGAAGCTAATTACGTATTTTTAAGGACGTTAAGGTTTTAAAAGTTAATATAATTTTGTTAGTGTAATTGTTTTTTTGCTGACGTATGTAATAAAAAATAATACAGTATAGGAAATAATGCACTAGTATTAGTATATATAAATTATACAATAAGCTTTAAACCAATGCGTGTATTTTAAATCATTGATTATATGTTATTAAATCGTTATAAATAAATCTGTGTTGTTCACAAGCACTACGGTATAACTGAACATTCAGTTAAGTTGGTGTCTATCGTCGTTTATACGAGTATGAGGGGACAGGCCTTCAATATAAGCAATACAAACAGATCACTCATTTTTTGACTATTTTGTCAAAAGCAAAGCAATAAAAAATATTGTACTTTATGTTCTCTGCCCGTTATGTATCTCTGACCCGGTTAATAATAATTAATAATGGCTTAATGTTTTTTTGTTTTCCGGACTATGATCATACTCGTAAGTATCGTAAATGTCGTATGTCAATGATCAAAAGCGCTACCAACTAACCAGCTATAATGGAAAATTTTATATTTTTAACATTAAGGTATTATTTAAAAAATACTGGTTTCGTCGAGATTTGCATTCAGAGTCTAGAGTGCTACTCATTACACCATGAAAACATAACTTTCACTACAATCTGATGACTAACGAAGTTTCATTTTTTTCAATGAACCATATCACGTGGAAGCAGTCCTCACAGCATTAGCAACTAATTACATGCCATTTACCTGGTGAGAGACGAACCTATCGTTATTATAATAACCACACATATTAGACGGTAATGGTTATTAGCTGCTTTATAATAAGAAAAACTTTAATAAATATCAACATAATAATGTTCTCATTGTTTTACCTCCAAGAAAACACTACTAACCTCTACCATCAGCTTGAAGCTTTATTGTGTTATGGAATAATAAACAATATGTTACCATTCTATCACTGGCTAGGGAACGTGTATAACGCTTTATCTTTACTGGATATAGGAAAATAATACAAGATGAGTGAGGCAAGGAGCCTATCGTTAATTAAAAAACTCTTGCTTCGTTGTTCTCTATAGAATAACTTTAATGCTCTCATAAAATAAGATATGCAAAGCGCTGCAAAACTTAATTTGGTTGAACTTAACTCATTAAAATTGTTTATTTAATTATTATTATTGGTGGCACCAAAAACACAATATTATTCAGCTTCGGTACGCTCACGAGGAGTATTTTATTATCTACTTGTATCGTTGTGAACCGCTAAGATGAGTTTTTTTTTATCATTCAAATTATATGTGAAATCGGCACAAACTCTCAACTCCTTTTATTTTCATTTCATCATTCACACATTCTACCCATTTCTTTGTTGACATCTTTAATGTGTACTAATTTATATCACACTTATGTTTTAAAAAACGATTAATATATTAAAGAATTCTTTACGTATTCAATAAATGTTAAGATCCATGAAGACATCGATCAACGACCTCCTTTTCAGGAATCACATCTATTAATTTTACGATTGAAAGACAACATATCTCGTAACAAGTTATACAATCATAACAGGTTAATATACTCTACACTCTATATTGAAAATAAACATCAATCAGCCTTACAGTCCGAAGAACAAAATATATTATTTATCAGTAAAGTTTTAGCACGCGCTTACTCGTTTTTCGCCCTGTAACAGTGTGGACATGTTATCATTTTATCACAACTATACACGCAAATGGAATTAAGCTGTTAATATTTCTAAAACAAAGTAATATTACAAATGTTTATATATATATATATATATATATATATATATATATATATATATATATATCAATATGTTAATAAAATTATATAAAGGAATATTCATGTAAATTATAAAGTTGTATTTCAAATGACTTATATGTACACATTATTAACAATAATAACACTTCGTAACATTTAAATACTAACTAATTGCTACATAGTACATTATTTCATAAATTTAATAATTAACGGTACCTGAATTTGCTATTGTACAGGATTCTCTTCATTTATGATGCGGATGTTACATTACAATAAAGCTACTCGTATGAAGTTACTTGTTGTTATCGTCCCTTATATATTTCTTTTATAAAACTATGACATTTAATCTATCTCTTTGATGTGAAAATGTTGAAATGTGTATACGAAATAGTGGTATTTCCTCGACCGTCAGTCCAAATCGAATACAGAATGGCGACACCGTGTAAATACGTTTCAAATGGTTGTCATTTGTCAGTCAACCAATTTGAATAACGTTAATACCATTTTGACGGGGATTCAGTAAAAAAGCTCTGATTCCTGACATCTCATAATCCTAGGGGATTGATGTATGTGTGTGATACATTTGTTTCTACAACGTATTCAACGTTTATATTATGTAGGTTTCCGTTACTTATATATAGTTAACAATAGATAATTTTATAGTTAGGTAACTCTTCTGTTCAATGATTTGAGTTTGAATCAATATGAATTAGTATTAAAGAAATGCACCTCTACACAAACTGTATACTTTATATTTCGCATCTAGACATTGCCAGTGTCTAGATGCGAATTATCAGGAAACAAAGAAGCAAATACATTTGCTTTCTCTGTCACTGTATGGCCCAGAGAGAAATACGACTTTAGCAGAGCAGGCAGTGAGGGTTGGCGGAAGTTCGACTCGATCGCTTTGGCAAGAGACCAGAAAGCTCGACTGCCAGTATGTCTGACAGAGAGATTTTCGCCATTTTTAGCTATTCGATCACGTCAAGCCTTCCGTAATGCCTTTTTATAGGACTTGGCAGCTTGGTTAAAGGCTCTCTTCTTTAAACGTACATCCGGAGCTTTGCAGCTTCGAGCATCAGCCTAAATGAGGTATGCCGAATGTTTTCGGTCTTCAGCATGACCACATTCGGCATTAAACCATGGGCGAGCTTTGCCCCCGATTGGTACGTCAGCAAAAGGAATGAAATACTCCATTGCCTGATGTACCACATCGGTTGTAGCGTCTGCGCAATTCGACGGATCCAAAGAAGAGAAGCAGACCTGCCGCCAAGAACAAGACGCAAAAAAGTGCCGCATCTCATTCCAATCTGCTGACTTGTATTTCCATACTCGCATAACACATGGGGAACATGTAAACAACAATTTCGGAGGTTCTCAAGGGAGAGGAGACCTCTACACGATACCTGTCCGGATCTGTTGGTTGTCAGCAGAAGATCCAGGAAATTGGCTGTATGGCCTACTACATTTGGTACCCTTGTTGCTTGCCTCACCAGCTGAAAGAGGTCGAAGGACAACGCAAAATTCCGCGCTTCTATTCTATGGTCTTCTGATCCCGCTACCCTCCACGACTAGGCATCCGACACAATAAACACCAACTCGATGCCAAACCAGTGCGCCAACGCAACGCAGCTGTTCAGACCCTTTTCCCATATATACGACTTTATTGAACAACATGCCGTAACACGAATAGGTCGCTTTGCGACACGACTTTGTCCGATGGGTGGTAACCTTGCCGGCGACCTGATGGTATGGTCTAATACCGGGAAAAAGTTTATCCAGCCTTTGGGCTGTGCAACAACCACACTCTCAGGAGAAGAATTTATCATCAGACGTTCATGGATCGTCTGACGCGGAAAAATGAAAAAAGAAGGCAAAAATTACCCTTGGCACTCATACAAAATAAAATTGTAACGTATTTTCCTCTTTCATCTGACGTAAGCTTCAATACTTGACGAACATTTTTTTTTGCCCTAACCTTTGAGTGCATTTGAATGGTTGTATCTCCAGTTTCATCGCAGTTATATATATTTGACGGTGTGAAATTGTTTATCTAAAAGAATTTTAAAATTATTGAATAAAATATTCACCTGTGCTTTATTGAATCGAACTGCACGCATCAAACTGGTAGACTCTGCTGTTCTAAGTGATAAGCCTGAATAACGTTTCATAAACTCATAATAAAAGTGTTTACCAGCAGTGTTTTTCTGCACATTGAAGCGATGAGGAATCTTGAGCTGAATAACTAAATCAAACGCTAGTTTCAAAAATTTATTTTTTGTTAATGACATCAGTCAAGTCCTTGATATGTGTTTCTAAAACATTTTCATACTCTAATGAAAACGTTTTTGTGAATCCTACTAAAATAGGTTTTAATTGTACTTTTTTCCTTCTTTTATGAGTTTAACCTTGTCATATAAAGTGGTAGTAGGAACACCATACCTTGAAGAAGTTTTCCTTCATTACATCTTCTTTGTAGTTACAGTTTCAATGGCAAGTTTTAAATTTTCGGGTTTCCAGCTATTCCTTTCTTCGTCCTCTCCATTACTGAATATAGGATATTATCTGAAATAATAGAATAGAAACTTTGAAATTGTTTGAATTTTAATAAAAGTAAAAAAATAAATGTTCGGAGGTAAGAGAAAAAACATTGTTCGGTGCTAGGGACTCATAGACAAAACGTATATAAGTATAACTATAAATTTACGTTTTTGATGCCTCTGTTTTTTTTTGTTTTTACTGCAAATGCCCGTATTTATTCCATTCATTGCTGTAAGTGTAGTATTCGTTCGGTATCGCCGTTCGGCGCTAGGGAACTTCCCCCTATAGTTAGCAACCACAGGAAATCACGTGGACTCGTGCTAGAAAAGGCCATAAGTTAATCAAAAGATATAATCTTTCCTCCCAGTCTGGTTAGTTTCCTGATACGGGCCATTTTCATCCGAAGTTACTGAAGTCCCGCAGGAACACCAAGTGCACAATGTCAAAGACTGGTTGACCTTATTTGTAGCAGCAATTAAATAATTCATAAGTCTAGTAGTCTCTAGGTCACCCACTAATAGATATAAATTATTAAGGCCATAATTTTGCTTAAATCAAAATTTTTTTTAAAAAATATATGTTTTTAGAAAAGTAAATCAAAATTTTCTGTGTATTTCTACTACTATGATATAATTACTATACATTTATGGATATAGTTTAAAATGTTAAGATTTACTTCTTATGATTCTAACTGTTAAGTTGTAATTTGTTAAAGTCTAGTCTTTGGAGTGAGTTAAAGTTATCGAATTGTAATCGTTGTAAATAGGTTTATCGAGAGTATGAAATTTGGTATTACTTTAAATTACATAACCTGCCTTGATTGCCACAATATATATATGTTAGAACTATGAAAGAGGCAAAATGACCGTAGATTAAGATAGTGTTATTTTAGGACTTTTATAGCATTTAATATATAACAACAATAAGATTTGATATTATCACATCAATATGATTAATGAATGGGCTTAGAGTTATTGTACGCGTAATAAGCTTTCCGAATCACCTGATCTTATCTCATTTACATATTCTAAAAATGACTTTAAAAGTAAAATGAGAAGTATAATGTAAGGGACATTATAGGAACTAAAATTTAGTTATAAACAATAACTTACCTTTAGAAAAAGGTTTTGGCTAGTTCATTTGTTAATATGGTAATTTTATTTAATAATAATAGTATGGCTCTGCAGGGCATAAATATTGCAATAAAAATCAGACTTTATTCGGTTCAATTGTTTTTAAATCGAGCGACAATATAAATAGGCAGATACACCGACTCCACTGATGGACTGACGCTGTCATGACCAGCAGAGTAAATACAAAAAAAAAAGATACACTGAAAGATTCTGTTTGTGGTGAAATCTTTAAGAGAACAATAATTTTTTGTTAGGTAATAATTTATTCACATTTTAGTGTACAACTTACTAATACTTTACTTTATTTTGTTTTGAAAATTTTTTTTTTTCGATTTCAAGATATTATTTATTCGTTATTTTATTAGATACATGACGAAGTTGAACCCAGTTTCAAAACTGTTAACTAATATAACTTTGTTCGATTGAATTTATTAATTGTTAATTTAAGCAAGTTTTACTTAAAATTTAGATTCCAAGAAAGATTTATTGAAATGCTTCAATTAATTTATGACGATAAAGTAAGTCGATAATAAATACATCTAGAGTTTTGAATAAATACATCAAATGCATTGTTGTGAAATACTCTTAAATACTCTAAAAATGTTCTTCTAAAACATGTAACGTTGTTATATTATATTTAAAACTGCAAATGATATATTAGTATTGATATTATAAGGGTTCTTAATAAGTGTGCTATTCAAACGTGATGGCAATAATTTTGTGGGCTGTAAAATAAGTTATATTAAAAAAGCTATACATATTAATTATGAAAGAAAATGAACTATTTGTAGAAAAAAACATATTAATTAATATGTATACATATTAATCATGAAAGAAAATGAACTATTTGTAGAAATAAACATATTAATTAATATGTATACATATTAATCATGAAAGAAAATGAACTATTTGTAGAAATAAACATATTAATTAATATGTATACATATTAATCATGAAAGAAAATGAACTATTTGTAGAAATAAACATATTAATTAATATGTATACATATTAATCATGAAAGAAAATGAACTATTTGTAGAAAAAAGTCATAAAAACTTTAGTTTACTGAAATTAATCCGGTGTTTTGTATTAAGTTATATCGTAATACATGTATATAAGTACAAGAGATCCTGTTTATGTTATAAGCCTCTTCGGTCGGAGATAATTTAGTATTCAATGAGTTCATGAATGTATACATCGGTCGCGAACATCAACCAAGTTATTACGGAAACAATTTGTTGCTTTCATATCGCATAAGCGCTGTTCATACTTGCACTAAATATATTTTTGTCTTTTCACTACATCTTCTAAAAGTCTAAATGATATATACATTAATCTCTCTGCCTGGTTTATATATTTTTTTGACTTAATTACTACGTGTTTTTTATATGAAACAGACAATAATTTTTGTCGAACCTAGTTTTTAGCAATAACTTATAATCGGTTTGTCAGTTTATATAATCGCTCGCAATAGTTAGTATAGAATCTCGATTGAAATTATGAAATCATTAAAATAGTATAATTAGTAGATAAAGAAGTTAGTAAAGAATAAATGTAATATTATAAAGATAATTATGATTAAGTATGATTAAAAAATTACAATTATATAAGCTAGAAATATTTATGATTCTAGCAGGAGATTGTTTATCTCTCTTAAACACTCATCCCAGTCCTTTGAAAGTTCCTACAAAACATATTATTCTATAAACATTTAACGAAATTTTTAAGGTATATATTTTTTTGTATCATTAATCAAATAAGTGTTATTTCCAAACTTGTTAACTAATAATACATTTTAAAACTTTTGTTAAGACATACTGGTTATAAGTGTAGAAAATCATATACTCGTATGTAACAATGGTAAGGCATGTTCAGAACAAATCACATGGCACCTTAACATAGTACATTACATTATGTAGCATAATATTTTTTTTCTTAAAATACCGCACCTTATTTGAACTGTGGATGGTTCGTTACAAAGAACTGAAGGTGCGACGGCAGTTAACCCTAAATGTTTATTAATTCTAAATTAGTAAAGGTACCCGCTTTTTAAAGGATTTATTCTGATTATTATAAAATTTCTTAAATCATACCACAATCACTTTATTAAGCACCATATTTCAAACAAGTTCTCTTTTTATATACTTAACAATGATAGAAAATATTTTAGAATAACCAAAAAAGTATAGTTTTAATGACTAGTGACTCCGGCGAGGGTTCAACAAAATCAAACGTACTCAACCCCAATGCCCCTTCAAAATGAGACTAATTCCCCTAAAACGGCAATAAACAGAACGAGTTCAATGGACAGTCCAAAGAGTAGTATTTAAAAAACATATTATTATTATTATTATTATTTATATAGAGATGAAAGAAAAAGTATTACTATGAAAACTAATACAACGAACAAAAAAATATTTATTTATATATATAAAAAAATATATATATAATCACTATATTTTAAATGTGTAAAAGAGCAATAATGCTTAATCTTGTATTTTATTTCTATTATTCTTTGGACCTCAGACCTTATGGGGTATTCAATAAAAAAATAGAACCTCACTAAGTAATACGTGCCGACGGGATATCCTGAAAAAATATGGTACGGTCGGAGCCCCCCGTCAGGAACGAAATTCCTTACGTTTTTTCTTAAACTCCGAATGTAATATAAAATGAAATTAAATCTATTATAAAAGAATATTATATTATTTATTATTTTATATTAATACGAATACAAATTACATCAGAAAGTATTATTCAATAATTCATAAAAAAATATCTAAATGACAAGAAACTTTTAAATCTCCTCATTATATTCTTATAAAAAATAGTAAATTTTAAGAGTTTACTATCACATGTACAATAAACGAATGTAAACAGTTATACAATTTTAACAACTTACTTTTTTAAATCACACACACACACACTTCGACTGCAGTTACCTTTTCAAAACTTAATTGCAATATTCATACAATATTTACTTATGATCTGAAACAAAAACGTAAATAAAAAATGCAATTTCACAAAAATTCAACATGTCTGTACAATTACGTGATGAGGTTACAATGAAAAGAGACAGAGAGGGTTACAGAGAGAAAAAAACAGAGTTGTGCCTTCGGCAGTTTAGTCGCCTTCTGGCGTACTAATTTTTTTATTTGTGTATAGTAGGTTCGATACACGCACACACACACACTTTATATGGCATTTCGTTACAGGACGATTTCTACTAAATCGCACTACCCGAAAGCCGGGTTAAGGAACCTTTTTTAGCACTTTTACGGTATGGATAATAGGTTATAAATATAGGAATTTCTTTTTTTTTAGTACTAAGTGTCTGTGAACTAGGCTGCGGATGAACAAACGTAACAAAACTATAAAGGTTTCTAATGGACTCCAAAACCCTAAAATCATGATAAATATATTAAAACCTTATTATAAAAATTGTTTTATAGTCCATTATAAGGGCTGGCGTCGAAAGCGATCGCATATGCCTCTATAAAAGGTAAAACCTTTTTCAACCGTAAAGTTAAAGGATCCTTCCTCAATATGAGATCATCGATATATGAGAATAAACCTTAAGATTTATTACACATTAAGAATTCATATTACCCAAGAAAGTTGAAACCCATATACCGTTGTATTAATTATATTTCACATATTATACTCGTATATGTGTTAAGTTTCGACCTAGTTTTGTTATAACAAATGAATAAGGTGATGAATTGTCTGTTCTAAATTGTTAAATCCAAGTTAATTACATCGAGTCCTGTGATCGTCACGCTTCAAATTTAATTAACTTTAACAAATAATGTTCTCTAACAACGAGGCGGTTCAATGATCACACTTTGTTATGGTCCCTTATAAAAGTTATAAAACAATGAAATTTTATTTTCTTACGACTGTCGTTTACATATTTTGCATGAAGTAAGGTATTATTCGTTATTTTAAGATAAGCTTAGTATTTTCTGTCTTAAACTATTGGAATAGTTACAATGTTTCTGAATTTGTTTAAAAGCGCGAACAAATTTTCATTATATAAGCTTTTTAAACTGAATAAGAATTTTCGTATATTTTTGTAGAGTTGTCGATTAATTATAGATTTTACTGATATGTTGCTTGTTTTCAGAAATCCTTGAAACTGTATTTTTTTATTAACGTTTAGGTTGTATATAATGTAAAAGTAAATAAATAAAACGAGCGTCATGTAAGCGGTAAGGTCATGACAACGATACAAACAGGCACCAAAGAAAATTAATTAAAATGTAAATTAATTTCCATTCTGGTTCGTGATAACATTTTCTTAAGTTTGGTATATATATCCAATATTCATAGACATTAATTTATAAATGATTATTAAGGTAAGGAGCTTAATTATTGTCATTGTCATTAGTCATTTTAGATGTTTTGGCGGCAGCGAAGATCGCAATTAAAAACGATTACTTCTAAAAAATTTTATTAACGACTTACACTAAAAAACTTATAATTAATTAATACTAGGAAGAGGCCATTCCATTCCAAATTCAATGGCAATTACATCCGTCACCGTGGCAATATGAAGTTTCTTATTAATGGTAAGTATAAAATCCTTTTCCATGGTATAATGGTCAGCACCCTGGACTCTGAATCCAGCGATCAGAGTTCAAATCCCGGTGCAACCTGGTCTCTTTGTATCGTATAATAACAAGTACATTATTTGGTTATTGTTCTATTTCTTATCATTATAAATTATAAACCAAACTATAAAAGGTTATTAGCAGTTAGAGGGTCAAATAATAGAATGCATTGGAGAATTAGTCTAGTAGTCTTAGATTAGTTATATATAGAAATATGACTCGGAAGTAGAAACGATATACTGAGAATAAAAATTATGTTGCAAATGGAAAGAACTTTAAGAATTTGGTGATAAAATTGCCCCAAAATATTTTACTTATCAAACAAGTATGATAAAAAAGTGTTATAATTATCTACAGTATTTGATTTTTCGAGTGCTGCCATCGCGGTGTAAACATACGTTTGCTTTCCTCCATAACTAAATAATTTCTTAGCCCGGAATTAAGTTGGACATTACTATATAAAGTATAAAATACAACTATTGATCAGTATATCTACGGCGTGTTTAATGCAATTCTTAGTTTAAAATGTGTATTGTTTCTTTAAAATGTGTGTTCAGAAAACCGTGCAGTGAACTTGTAGCAAATATTTTTTTCATCTACCTACATCGGTTTTATAATAGGTTGAAATACTGGATATATATGATCAAAAACGACTTAACGTTCAATTAATAGATTGGTAAAACGGTTACATATTGACCTTACGAGCGTCAAGACGAGAGTTCGATTCCGAAACTGTTTTAGGAACTTTTTTTTTGTTTTGTTTTGGGTACATTTCGATGTCAGTGGCAGGATACAATCAAAGTAGAGCCTCAGCCAGTCCAAGTCCAAGTCCAAGTACATTTCCGAAGTCCACCCTGGGATCTACTACAACCGCGCCGCCGTGCGACTGCAAACTCGGGCTTTATTAAGTCGGAGGATCGGAGGATGCAAGTCAGAGGACGAGCGTTCTGCGCCCCAAAATAGAACCAACTCACTAAGGAGGATGCCTGAAATAAACCGAGTGAGCCTGTGAACTCCGAGGCAGTAGCTCCGCCAGCCGACTAGGGCTAATCACCTATTTATCCGAAAATATTCGATTCATGAAACTGAAACAGAGCAAAACAGGAACGATCATTATACCATGACCTTTGGCATGAAATTACAGCACTATTGTTTTTTTGGAAAATACGTACGCTATCGGTTGACAGCAGACTAGCGCAATTGGAGATGGAGATGGTCAAGTATAAGCTGCATATACTCGGTCTAAGCGAAGTGCGAAGAAATGGATTTGGGGAGCTGAAAACATCCATCTCTATTCCTGCAAGGAGAATGAAGAAGACGCCCGTGAATACGGTGTAGGATTTCTCCTGTCCGACGCTGCAAAAAAAAAAGCCTCTTGGATTGGAAACTGATTTCAGACCGCATCATTACCGCTCGCTTCAACTTGAAGGCTCGTAAAGTCACCATAGTACAGTGTTACGCCCCAACCAATACCTCCTCCGAAGAGGACAAGGATGCTTTCTACAGCTCACTTCAAAACACCATGAAGAACTCACCATGAAGACCTCAACGCTAAAGTGGGCAACGCTAATACTGGCTGTAAAAAGCATCTAGGAAAACATGAGCTTGGAACGATGAACGACAATAGGAAACGGTTTCTCGAATTCTGCCATAACAACAACCTGGCCATCGGAGGATCACTTTTCTTGCAGAAAGACATCCATAAGTATACCTGGACATCACCTGGCGGCGTCACTCGGAAACCAGATTGACCACCTTGCCATAAGCTGCAAATGGCGAACATCACTTCTGGATGTGCGTAACAGGCGTGGCGCTAATATTGACAGTGACCACATGCTGGTAGTCGCTGAACTACGCCTCAAAGTGGCAGATGCCCAGCGAACATCGGATTTCGGCAGAGAGGAAAAACGATTTGACGTACGTAAGTTGCAAGGAAGTTCGCGACTGCATTGCAGAACTGCTTCTCTGTTATGGAGGTAGACGAAGACACATTAGACTGAGAGTGGAATCGGATCAAAATGGTCTAGCATGAAACCAGCTTCGACGTCCTAGGACATCAAATAAAGAAGCGCGACGAATGGGTAACGCAGTCAACTTGGGACCTTATTGAGGCTCGTAAAGAGCTCCACTTAAAAATCCTGGAGATACGCAGCAATACAGAACGGGCCAACTTTCGATTGCAGTATCGGCAAAAGCGCAGATGGATCTATCGCAGCGCCAGAAAAGATATTCGGAGATGGTCTGACGATGTGTCTGATCGTGCTCAACATGCAACCGATACTGGCAATCTAAGAGAACTATATGATGCTACCAAAACTTTGCTGGAACTCGTATCTGTAGGAAAAAGCCTTTAAGGGATGAGCAAGGAAGACTGATCACGACATCTAAGGAACGTGTCAAACGATGGCGCGAACATTTCGAAGAGTTGTTCCGCTTATCGTCCACAGCACCTCTTTACTCTCTTGAAAGCACGCCAACGCATCAGAGTGGCAACGAGAAATTTATCTCATTTTCGTTGACTTCGAAAAAGCTTTTGACACCATACGTTCTAGGATTTGGTCCCGACTGGATGACATAGGTGTCCCACCTAAGATCAGGGACACTCTAAACTCCATCTATACGAACTACACTTGTACGGTCGCGATGGCCTCCGATCTGAAGACATCACGGTACACGCGGGAGTTAGGCAGGGCTGTCTCCTTTCACCTCTGCTGTTCCTTATCGTTCTGGATGGCATCATGTTAAGAACAAATGGTAGCAAGCGACGCGGTATAGAGTGGTGGTTGACCGAAACATTGGACGACCTAGACTACGCTGACGACCTGTGCCTGCTAAGCCACAAGCAAGTTGTCATGCAAGCCAAATTGGACGATTTACAACGCGAGGCAATTCTGGAAGGACTGAAGGTTAACACGCGTAAGACCCAAGAAATACGTACCGAGGAAAGGAAATCGACGCCACTGCTACTCGGCTCGGACCCCATTGAGCTAGTGCAACAGTTCACCTACCTTGGTAGTGTTGTGTCGGAGACTGGGGGAACTGAAGAGGACATCACTTCCAGTGTAGCCAAGGCCCGGGCGACCTACGCGCAATTACGACCCGTGTCGCAGTCCCGAAAACTGACTCGGAGAGTTAAATGAAAAATATTTCGCTCCAACGTAGTCTGTTTTGCTGTACGGCTGAGAGACGAAGAGGGTTACCAAGAACATCACGCAACGCGTCGAGGTTTTCGTCAACCGATGCCTCAGGCAGATCCTCGGTATCTACTGGCCCGAAAAGATTTCCAATTACGACCTTTGGGACCACTGCTCGGAGACGCTGATCGGTCTCCAAATAAAACGCCGCAAGTGGACTTGGATTGGTCACACCCTAAGAAGAGCTCCTGACCACATTCCAAGGCAAACCCTGGAATGGACACCACAAGGGAAAAGGAAGCGTGGCCGTCCTAAACACACTTGGAAGCGTTCAGTGGTAGCGGAATTGAAGGCGATCGGGTTGACGTGGTCCGAGGTGAAGCGAATAGCCCAGAACCGGACGCGATGGCGGACCACTGTGGACGCCCTCTGCCCCATATGGGGGCCTTATGACATTAAGTAAAGTAAGTCACATTATTTAAAATAAAGATTTTTGAAAACCATCATATTATTGCCAAAAATAAAAACAACATATTTTCTCAATATAAGTATCGCTTTCCTTGAATTTCTAACACCGCAATTTAAGTCGAAGCTTTATTATACACTAATGGAATTCGTTCCGAATAAATGTTGCTTTGCCGAAGATTGGCGACCATTTCTCAGAACTGTTGATATTAATGTAATCCCTCGAGAATGAAATGTCAAATAAAGCAAAATGAATTTTGTACTAATGGAATTTGTCTTCCAATATTATGTGGATTTAATTATTTTTTGGTGACGCTTAATTTTAAATCTATATATCTAGTGTTTATTTGATGCATATAGTGTAACTGACAATACTGATCTATATTATATGGCGGAGCTAACACAAGCATTTATTTAAATAAGTATTAATTTTAATATTATTATTGAAATTATGAACATAAAAGTATATAAATAAATATAAGAGGAAGAGACATTGTATTGTCGACCTCTTTGTAGTATTTATATAGAATTAAAATATTTTCTAACATTACCTTATAAACTAATGTTATAAATATATCTCTGCCGTTTAAACTTTCGACAGTTGAGATGTCTTAGTGACGCGCGATCTCCTTAACAGTTACCGTTATATATAATTAAAATTAACATTATAGTGTAATGTACTATTTATATAAACTTTTCGCAAGAAATGCACTATCTTTTAGTAAAGGTAGTGTAAGTGGAAAGATCTGGTTCTAGATAAAGGTTCGTTGTCTTTCATTATTAATTGTTATACATGGTTTAAAGTTATATATAACTGAAATCATGAAATGGTGGACTGAATATTTATTTTAAGGTTATGAAGGTGGTTTGAATATTTTTTTATGAAACAATATATGTCTCTCTTTATATTTACCTAAGACATTATTAAATGATATTAATGATTCCACAATTTATGTTCATTAGAAATACAAGAAAAAATTAATGGCTAATGAATAAAATTGCTTTCCAGCAGTCTTGAGAAGTCAAGAGCTGTCCAAGTAGACTTGTTAGCTGTCTTAAAAATAGTTTTCGCCGGGATTCCTAAAATTGTTATACAATGTATGATTTACGTTACATTTTCATTATAATCTTTCGTATCAATGCCCTTTTACGTGATGTTTCGATTGAGCAAAGTACCTTTCAAGTAGCTGTTACCAGCCACCCCACCCGCGAGTACTATAGAAAACCATTCGATAAATTTTCAGAATATTAGATCATATCTACTGTTCAAACACAGTAAACAGAGAGGGTGGACAAGTTGCATTTTTTCCCTTTTTTTTAAAAGACGTTATGGGATGTAAAGTCTTCAAAAAATCTAAGTATAGGTGAAAAATAAAATTTAGAATGGGTTTGATATCAATTAAATAACAGAATGAATTATAAAACTATGTAATTATTAGATTCTGTTTATTAATTTCATATCGATCAGTTTCATAGACTTGTTATTCTCTGGGCTGTAGATAATAAGTTTGAGATATTATACTAAATCTATAATATAAAACATTATTACAGAACTACGTTTAACATACAAGAATTATAGCAATACATATATATATATAAGTGAATTTAGAGAATATCACACAAACGCTTAAGCCATTATCTTTTAAGCTGTCCTTTTGTGACCGGAACGTTCACCAGCAGACTGTGGAGACAAAGAGCTATCTACTCGTACTTTACAGAGACTACCATACAACAAAGGAGATTTTTGCAAACAATAACAACTTAGAAAACGGTATTAATATGATACTTGAAAGTCAAACGCAATATACGTACATGTTACACATACGTTTTTATTGTAAATAAAAATGTTATTCCCAAACGATATTAATAAAATTCAAATATCTATATTAAAATGTCTAATATTTTCAAAGATAGAAATAAATGGCAATGCTGAACGTACGATGGAGCGAACAGATGAGATATAATTACAGTGCGAAATACAATAGAACATTTTATTATACAGATATAAAAACTTGTATTGACGATCCTGAAATTATGTGAATAAAAAGTAAATATTAAGATTTCCGTAAAATGTATCAGGAAATCTCGTATTACTATATAACTATACAAAATAATAGTTACATTCAAGTTCACTTTATATATAATCAAATTTCGTTTATTTGTAATTATAATTATTTGATGGTAAAATTTGATAATGAATACATCCCAAAAAAGATACTGACGCTGGCACAATAATAGTGTTAGCTTTTCAATAATATATTAAAATCATTATTGTTATCTTTTTCTTTATAACATCTGAATTAGGGGAGGGTAGGGACGATTACGTCTCGTCGGTCGTCTCTATAGAACTCAGGATATCTACAAAAAAATCAAACGATTACCGTCGTGGTCTCAGTTGGGTGGCACGAGATCGCAATTGACACTCACACACGAGAAAGGAGAAAGAAAACGATAAAGAATGAATGTTAATAAACTTTGTGGCTTATTGTCGTTATACAATTTGTTGATACAGGATTAGAGGTTTGTTTGAGATTTAATATTTATATTCTTTGTTGTAGTTGCTTCATATTAAAAGACATCTGGGGAAATTGCGTTATGTAAAGGCAATCTTTTTTATTATATTAGGAATTACAATATTTAGGGATACCAACTCGTCTCTATAGCTGTAATACCAAAAAAATCTACAATTTTAAACATCACGTCAGTAGTAGCCGTAATATCTTACGGATATCTTAAGAAAAAGATGACAGAACCTGGGGTATTCCTTGTGGAAAAGCATATCGATCTCAATAACTCAAAGAAATAAGTTCAGAAAGGAATTAACATTCAGATGTTCCTTTAGAAATTAGGCGATGGTGAAATTCTTCAACTGAAAGTATATCTTTCGGGTGCTAACATTTGGTCAACATTTTACAAGTCCACAAACTATAACGAATTGTACAAGTACTTAATTAAGAATTTCAATATATCAGAACATACTTCTTTAGAGTTAAAAGAATTTGTTTCCACACGATTACATAATAAAGTGTAGACATTGAAACGCCTCGTTGTTGCAAGATATTGTTTGTTAATGTTTATATGTACTTGAAAGTGTAGGTGAGGCGTCGGGTTTATAGTACTCGGTGGATAAAACATAGATTTAAAAATTAATGACAACATAAAAGTCATCTTTCAATTAATATCTTATAAGAAAGTAAAAAATCCGTGCCCGCAGGGGGACACGCGTGGGTAGACCTCGTCTGTAACTCGTTTAAAATATAACTCACTACCTAAGAATAACACATGATGCCGTTGTTTACATTAAAAGTGTTCAAGCAAAAAGCTGATTTAATTTTTTTTCTCGGAAAAGATATATTATATATGGAAATACTTTTAGTACTTAAATTTAGAGTAAAAAATAACCTTTCTATTAAAAATATTTGCGAGGAGGGATTATTTACCAGAAAAAAGTTGCCGCTGTTTTACCTACTTTAAATCTTCAAGCTAAAAGTGGTTTTTATTTTTTTTCTCTGAAACGGTACCTTTTACGGAAATACTTTTGATACTTAAATTTAGAGTAAAAAATTACCTTTCTATTAAAAATATTTGCGATGTAAGAATGTTTACCAGAAAAAGTTATGATTTTTTTTCCAAAAATTTTCGGTTTTTTTACCCCCACCCCTAAGTTATTGAAGTTAGGTTTTCGGTTTATTTACATTAGTTATAGGTATTCATTAAAGACATCATATAGTATGAACACGATTGATCTACTTTGTATAGGGAAAAAGTTATGGTCGAAAAACTGAAATCAGAAAAAGTGAGATCCTAGCGCCCCCTTTGGCCGGATTGCTCTGGTTAACGAACTTGACCTTCATTTTTAGATGGTTGAGTTTTGTGCAAAGTTTGAAAGCGATCCAAGCGAAACTGCAGCCGCTATCGTGCTGACAAAAGTCGAATCTGGACGCACGCACGCATATATATATATATATATATAAACATTTTGACCAATGGTCATTTCGGACTCAGGGGGTCATAAGAAGACCTCCTGTGAAGAAATTTTTCCAAAATTCGAAAGTCGGGGACAAATGAATGGGCAGACCGAATTCTTCGAGGTCTACCCAAAACGAATAACTTCTTTCAATATTAAAGATGCAAATGTTAAAAATACAAACATATTTAAGAAAAATATAAATTTCTGAAATCTTTCGATAAGAAAGAAATCCTAACAATTATTTTTATATATTACATATATATTTTCATATTATATTACATATATATTTTCTTGTTGAATATACTTAATTTTAATTTGTAGAATTCCCTTTTGCTTTATGAAATAAATATACGTTATAATACTTATATTCAACTTGATTGACGCTATTCGTTATTCACACAGGGTTGATGTTATATCATATGTTATTATTATAAAAAAATCCGTGCCCGCAGGGGGACACGCGTGGGTAGACCTCGTGTGTAACTCGTTTATATCAAAAATGTTCAAGCAAAAAGCGGTTTTTATTTTTTTTCTCGGTAAAGATATCTTTTTTGGAAATACTTTTGGTACTTAAATTTAGAGTAAAAACTAACCTTTCTACTAAAAATATTTGCGAGGAGGGAATGTTTACCAGAAAAAAGTTGCCGTGGTTTTACCTACCTTAAATTTTCAAGCTGAAAGTGGTTTTTATTTTTTTTCTCGGAAACGGTACGTTTTACGAAAAAACTTATGGTACTTAAATTTAGAGTAAAAAATAACTCTTCTATTAAAAATACTTGTGATGTAAGAATGTTTACCAGAAAAAAGTTATGAATTTTTTTCCAAAAATTTTCGGTTTTGTTACCCCCACCCCTAAGTTATTGAAGTTAGGTTTTCGGTTTATTTACATTAGTTATAGGTATTCATTAAAGACATCATATAATATGAACGCAATTGATCTTCTTTGTATAGGGAAAAAGTTATGGTCGAAAAACTGAAATCAGAAAAAGTGAGGCCCTAGCGCCCCCTGTGGCCAGATTTCTCTGGTTAACGAACTTGACCTTCATTTTTGGATGCTTGATTTTTGTGCAAAGTTTGAAAGCGATGCGAGCAAAACTGCGGCCGCTATCGTGCTGACAAAAGTCGAATCTGGACGCACGCACGCATATATATATATATATATATATATATAAACTTTTTGACCAATGGTCATTTCGGACTCAGGGGGTCATAAGAAGACCTCCCGTAAAGAAATTTTTCCAAAATTCGTAATTCGGGTACAAATGAATGGGCAGACCGAATTCTTCGAGGTCTACCCAAAATATGTTAATATTTAAGAATGTATGAAAGACAATGGACCGAATATCACGGATCATATTTTACACACTCAAATTCATTTGGTTATGTTGATGTTGATTACTGCAGATAGTGAAAAATTCGTTTTACATTTCATCTTATTTGCTCGATTAATCAACGATTCCACCATGCTCAGGACGAAAGAACTAATATAATTATAAGATATAAAACAAATTTGGGCTCAAAGTGCCCCAGATAAATCCTAAGTATAAATAAAATGTTATATAGGGGAGGAGAATTTCACATAAACAATTTTATTCAATCACAGTTCATGTGCACAAGAAATTTCAAATATTCCATCTCTCGGTATTTGTTCTCTACTGCGATGCACTGCGAAGTGTTACGTGACACTTTAAATGATTTAAATTCTTCATATCAAATGTTATTTCATTGCACATTGGACTATTATTATTTTTGGATTAAATAAAAATTATAAACAATAATATTTTAAATGTGGGTAAAATTCTGTAGATACAAGATTTGAGCATAAAAAGCATTAAAAATAGCATTGAGAATTGATTTCTCCTGATGAAGTAATTATAGCAAAGAATAATCTCTGGCTGTTATACGAATTGTATAGAACTTATAGAATATTTGAATTAGTAATCAAATGCGGATGTTTGTCTTATTGTTAAATAAACTGTTGCGGTAACTATTATACATATATATTTTAGAGCCCTTGTCTTCAATTTTAATCGAATTTTTCTATGTATTTTAACAAGCGATTTACTTATAAAAAACTTGTTCGTATACGAAGTAAAAATGTGGTTTTCACTAATTTTATTTCGTATTTAGTTTTAGTTATAAAATAATATTATTTGAAATTATTATAAATAGATGGAGGTGAATACCGAAACTTATATCGCATTAAACTGGTTTTACCATAACTTTTTAGAGGAAGTATCTCTGAAAAAAACTCCATGAAATGAAATGTAAAACTAATGAAGTCAAATAAGAGATTAATAGAGAGGTTTTTTATGGTGCTGAATATATTTAAATATTGAAACTAAGGTAAAAATTACAGAATGTAAGTTTTAAAGAAACTTGTGGTTACATCATTGTTATTTTCTACTAGCTGTGGCCACTTTGTTCAATTTTATAATAACAATAGTCTAAGTTACTTCTTATAACATCAGCTATCTGTCAGTGAAACTCCTGTTAAAATCGGAGCAGTCGTTTCAGAGATTAGAGGGAACAAATATACAGACAATATGTCTGTATGACAGTAGGTCTAAAATAAAAAAAAATGGTTTTATTGTGTGAGTACCATATATGCTTTGATATGCATTAAGTGAAAAGCTGTTAATTTGAAATTAGAAACAGACATTTAATTTGTATTTATAAGTATAGATAAGGTGTCATTAAAACATATCTCTCGCTGGAACAAGAGATATAAGATTTGTAAGATATTCGGATTTATTTGCTATAAAATGTTCTTTTACTTCATTTAACAAATGAAACATGATATAATGAAAATTATATTATGAATCACAATTTTTAAACAACAGTACTATAGCTCAAGTTTGAAGTAAAATGCATTAACTTTGCCATCAAAGTAACAAAAGTAAAGGGTGGTGATAAAAGGTATCACCACCTTTATCAAGATCTGTGGCGTCTTAAAATAAATTAAAGTAACGAAAGCTGAAAAGGTTTTCAAGGTGAGTTCGAGTCACGTCGCACCACTTCTTATGAAGCAATTTAATCATTAACCTTTTAATATTTAATTATAATATAATTATAATACAAGTTTGTTTTAAATAATACATTGTAATAAAAATTTACAGTTTTTTGTTTTAATTCATTATAAACAACAGATCTAGTTTAGCAGTTCTGGACCGATATTAAACAAGACATAATGAAAAAGGCACATCCCGTTACCATTATCTTCATTTAAAGAAGTCGAACTTATAATGATCTTTCAAAATGTAAATATATTTTTTTATTTGGGTAAGTACATTGAACTCGTTATCGTTACACGTTGCAAAAAATAGATATTTTACACTTTAATATTATTTAGTTTTCACTCAATATAAATTATTTAGAAAATCTATTTTTAAATATACAAGCCATACAAAAACCATTGATTGTTAAATATTACATCGTACGATGAAGGGCTCGTTTTCAATCTCGCCCGTATTTACATCTCAAGAGACATCGCAGAGATAGTGATCGAAGTATTTGCATTTACCTTTACAGCTTTCAAATGCATTTATCTTTTGAAATAGAAGAAATCGTTAAAAAGTCGTAAATGAAGCTACAATTAAAAAGCCATTGTCATACAGAATAATTATAAAAGCATTCACAGCATATATTGTAATTTCTAAACCATTTTTTACCAGAAAATGTTTACAGCTGTAAATATAAGCTCAAATATTGTTGTCTGACGTTTTAGCATAAAACAATATTTCCAAAGATTTTCTATCGATTTTCTAATCTAAAAAGTATTTTTAATAACTCATTTTTATTAACCGCGATCTTGTGACATCTTCTTTTAAGTACGTTAGTTTAAAAAAAAAAGTTATAGCCTTAAGAATAAATTCTTAATATTTCAAATATTCAAAATTTATTCTTAAACCAACTTCATATTGATTCTAAATAAATAAAATACAAAGGTGTGTACATTTCTTTATTTGCGATTTTGTTCTAAGAAAATAGTGCTCTTTGTGTACGGGATTTGGTTTCGCTCACAGAACAAAAATTTGTGTTACGAAGTCTTAAGATATTTTGGCATAAAGACATATTGGATTGGAAGCAGATTCTATAACACAAATATCAATAAAAATATGTATACAATAAAGTACAAAATAGAATAAAGTGTTTGGTAGATTAAAGGCTCTTTTTATGCATCTAGCATACGAGGTAGCAATTTTACCTATTCTCATCTTCTACATTACTTTGAATATATGTTTACACTTCTCTCCTTGCAACGCGATGGGCCCGGCACTTTACAAATTGTGAAATATTAGTAAAGTAGATAAATTAATCTAACTTTAAAGCTTAGATCTACACAATGAGATGGATTTAAATGACGTTTTTATTAAACTACCTCAGTTTGAAGGGCACTTAACGTCGGAGGACTTGAATTGAATTTGTTTCATTTTACATTATATTTGTCCTGATTCCATTGACAGAATATCTTTCGTTAATAAGTCCGATAACTAGGTTTAATTTTCCTTATGAATATGAAATGAAATATTAGTGAACGATAGAAATATATAAAAACCATTGATATTAATACTCTATATGAATACATTATACAGTAATCGGGTGCCAGCAAAGATTTAATAAAAATTCTTATGAAGAAAAGATCAGAGACTATCAGCAATATTTATTCACTCTACCGCTAGAATAGCTTAGTTATAATGAGTACTTCTGTAAGAGTAGCACTAAACGCAAACTCCGTTATTAATTTTAAGATATACTATTTTATTTTACTTAAATTCATATTGATTTTTGAGCCAATTTTTTTTTACATTTTAATAATCATAGAAGAATTGCTCGCTTAAAAATATAAAAGTATCAAAATAGTTCATATTATATAGGTTGTGTAGTCCGAGATACAAAAAATATACAAATATCAAATATCATATATCATATATAAACAACAAATAACAAAGTGCACTAGTCTACAAAATAGTTGATACATTATGTTATAAAAAGTCGATTAGAACAAACAGCTATGAATATGTGATAAATAAATGTTATTGAGGTTTCTCATGATCAAATCATCATCATTCAAATAATTGAATACCCTGATGAAAACAACCCATGTTGATTTAATTACAATATTTATTAAGAGCGCTGTTGAAGCGCGGAGCTGGAGTGACGAGTATTATATAGCAATGCTCGCACACCTACGACTTAAATATATAATTAATTAAAGCTTAATTGGAATACGTTTTTTTAATTATTTATAAGTACAATACAATAATACAGATACTGATGTATATTTATCGCTATACTCTTTGAATCTAAGCGGTCACAACCAATCTGCTGATTTTTTTGCCTGTTGCTGTGTTTAGTTTGCCTTGAGTAGTTTTTTTTTACCTTAAGGCAATACTTCTATAAGATAAAAAAAAACATTTTTTTAAAATTAACCATTATATTGAGAAATATGTTGCAGGTATTGCTGTTATTTCCTTTCAGTTGTTGCATGTTTCTTTCAGACGTTCTTATCGCTCTGTGTGCGATACACTGCACGTTCGAGGTTATTATATCTTTTAATATATTACAACATCACATGGGCTTGTTATGACATGATGCCTGCTCACGAAATTTGTATCCACTTTACATAATACCTAAATGTTACCGTGGAATTTATAATTATAATAAGGTTGTGAAAGTCCAATGTACATTTAGATTCCTTATTCAATTCTGGTCATTTTTGACCAAACTAACGCTAATACATGACCTTTAATTGTTGACCATTGTAATTGTTTGTCTATCTTAAATGTTTCAAGAATTGAAAAGAAATATTTATTACTATACCATAATGAAATCACTATTAATACTGAATTCTCGTCATTTTCCTTTTACTTAAATCATCTATGTTTATGGCAGGTCGAGTGCTTCCGGCGGCAGAGACAATGCCACCATTTTTAATCTTACCCATTGAACACAAATGTTCATCTTCATCTCTCATATTACAGGACTATTTTTGCATCGATAGAAAACATATAAATATGATATGTATTTATGAGCATTATATGTTTAAAATAAAGATAACAATATAAAATGTTTATTGTAGGAAGTCTCCTACAACATATACAATCATACAACTTAAATTTATAAGTATAAGCTTGATTTTAAATTTAATCAAGCAGTGATTTGAGTCGATTATAAATTATCACGTGGTCATGTTATATATAAAAATATAAACTGTATATTATTAATACACATACATTTTTTTTATAAAATAAATACCTAAATTATAAGCAATTATTGTAATATGTAGTTATCAATGTAATATTGTTGTAGATGTAGGAATTAAGTAACCGATCGTTTGACTCAACTGTAAATGGGTATATTAACACTTAATAGACATTAATACTTAAATCATGTGATTGTAAATAAAAGATTATTATTAAAAATAATACTATTAATATGATTATTGTAATAGACATTAAACCGAAGGTAATAATATTATACTTAGGATTATTTGTTTGCTAAATGATATAAAAGGATTGAGATGCTGAGGTACAGGTCGAGTTGGAAGTTACTCTACGGACGTTTAAGTCGAAATAATTGACAGTGAAATCTTTAATAAGTACATATCTTCGTGAGAGCAAAGTGCCAGTAAGTAACGTTTAACGTAGGATTAGTTTGAGGTTCTATTGCCAGATAACTATTAACAGCTGAGGCGTATTATATTGGCATAACATGACAAATTATTCATCAACTGTGATACTGTTACATTTTAGTCATAATGTCAAAGTTCTTGAATATTTGAAGTAATCTTAAAAAATATTATTTAATTTCAGCTAATTTCTTAATTTATTGCTTTTAATAAGAAAAATTTGTATTTAGTATTATACATATAATATAAATATAAATTAGATCTCATACAGTCAACTGTATTGATAACCGAAATTAATCACCTGTTTATACATATTATTCACCTGTTTATACATATGTAACAATTCCATACACACTTTACTTATTATATAGTAATTGATAGTATTATAACCAATCGTTGCTGTTGGCCAACAAATTTAAAGCGATGGCGGTAATGTAATTGAAAGACTTTCATCTATATTGCATATGCCATGTACCTTGTTCATTATATAGAGCAAACTTTGGCAGAGAGCTAATGTAATGAGCTGATAGTGAGTGGCAGTCGTCAAAGAGTAAATATGAGAAATTGTAAGAGCATGATGATTTTGACGAAAACGACGGGAGACAAAAAAAGAGATACTTGTATTATTTGCAGTAAAACTATTGACCCATTGAGTCGTGGAGTCAACATTTAAAAGAACACGCTGTATTGTTTTATCGTAAAAAGGGTTGCCTCATTTTTCCCAAAGGAATAAGAATTGCTATTCGACTTGATCTAGACTAAACTTTACAAAAATTTTGTATAATTGTACAATTTTATTCAAAATCTTTTTTTGAGATGAATGAAAACTGAAATTATATTTATATTTTACTAAACTGAAAGAAATCTAATAATTTAACGAGTATAAAATGTATTCAAAATTTTTTAATGTTTGTGAATTTGACAGAATATAGTAAAAATTTTTAATGTATAGACCAGTAAATATATTTAAAAGATAATAAAAAAATAAAAATAAATTGTTGTTAAAATATTTTTTTTCAAGAGGAGAGGAGATTTTTTTTTATCATATCTTATTAGATCATACTTTAAGGATTTGTAAAACACTTTAAAAAGCAAAATAATTGAGACCTGGATGTGGTTGGATTCAAATACGTTGGGAAACTGGTATGACTAGATCTAATCACTATCACCATCCTCATAACTTGTATCCCAGTAAACTACATTCCTATGATGTTGACTTCATTTAAATTGGTTTCTTATTTGATGATGAAAATAATCCATACGTGGCTCTTATTAATTTCTCTACATCGAAGGAGTTATTAAAGATTAGTAAAAAAAAGTTATTTAGAAGGTAACTTTTTGTAAAATCACTCTTCGCCCTTTACAAACAGAATCAGGGAGTAATTTTACCTTTTATTTTGATTGGAAAGATGGAAACCAGAGCATAATATTGCAAACTTGTAACACCGTTCTATAGTCGTGAACGGACTCGCGAGTACATATATTAGTATTATAAATATATATAACACCGGCATTTATTTATGAGCTGAACTTAATAATTTATTTCCCAAACTTAAAAAAAATAAATAAATATTACATTTCAAAATATTATTCTATGAATCTAATTTTCTAGATACATTGCAAGAATAAACGCCGGCGTAATAGGATGCTTGAGAATACACAAAACAATAAAGCGAAAGTGGATAATTATAATGAATATTAGAGAAAATAAAGAGAATTTACTCAAAATATTTATCCATAATTATATTTGGAAGATATAAATTTGATAAAAGTTTATATAATGAATCCCTGAATAAAGGAAGTTAAATCATTATGACGCTGTTTACTGACTTTTAATGCCTTTTATTTACGATTCTCCCTATATTATGGCTTCCAACAGATCTTGATTATAATGCAAATCTGAATGCGGTGTTTATTATGTAATTAATACATTTTTATAAAGACAATGATTATAAATATGCTGATTATAAATTCTTAAAAGATTGATCAAAGAAACAATTTTGGTGTTAGAAAACGTAAGGATATGGAAATCAAGGTATAGTATGTAGTCTTGGAGAAAACTTAAGTCAAGTTTCTTGAATTATATTTATGAAAATTTAATTGTAAACACAAAAATAAGGGGGAGGGGGGTGGAGGTTAACCAGGCTACAAACTATCGTGCTCGGCCGACTTATGCCCACTTCTTACTGAACTCGGCTGATCACTGTGACTGGCGGTAGAGGCTTGTCAGGTTCCAAGTTGAACTCTCTCTTTGAGTAAAAAGTCTTCTTTCTGTAGAAAGGTCTAGAGAGAGAAGAGTGGATCAGACAAACAACATAACTAAATATCTCTAAGAGAAGTAATAACAAAATAAATAAAATATATTTATAACAATATAAACTACAGTAGTTATTGTGTTGTATTTCAATATAATTCAAGTCGAGTTTCTGAAGTACAAACACGTAGTTATCATCACGACCAGAGAGTTGAGATGATTTATGGCAGAACTTCGAACTCCGTCTTCAATAAACCCATCCATTTATATTTTACTAATTTGGACTTTTCAGATTCCATGAACAAAAAACAGAACCGTTTTCATTGTTTTCTTTTTATTGAATTTTATTGAACGTATATTTTTACATTAACTGCCATTGAAGTCCAGCAAACTGTAAATAAAGCGGGTGTTGATTGATATTTGAGCAACATAGAATTGAGACTGAATAATTTATTCAAGTGTCATTCTAATAGCATAGTTTTCGGTTTCATTAATAGTTTATATACCAAATAATTTTTATGTTTCTGCAATTTCTTTCGCTACGGCTCAGTTTTGTATATATTCATTTAAAAATTAATTTAAAAAAAAACAAAACATTATTTTTTTAACAAAAATATAAAACTTTTTCCAGACCCGTTCTTTGTACTAGTTATAGTAAAAAGTAATAAGAACCTATATAAATGAAAGTTTCACATTTCCTTGTGATTGAATAACTAATACAAAAGAAACCACAATAAGAAAAGCAGTAAGTTCGGCGTTGGTCAGTGGAGGTAAGAAATAAATTAAGATATTCACTTGAAACACACATTATTATACACAAATATATATTTTTATGTTCATATTTATCAGATTACGAGTACAATATAATGCTTTAAATTTCAAAATTGTTTGTGTGCTATAAAGACCTTTTAACATTATCAGAGTATGTTAACTAATTACATCAAAGTCTTTTAATTAGCGAAGATAATTAAGCAATATATTAGTATCCAGGAATAAGGATGGGAAATTTATTGAGCTTATTGTTACCTGTACATAATAATGAACCCTTAATATAACTAATATTCTATAAATAATGCACATATTGTGTTCTTATCCATTTGTTATTTCTGTTATTTCAACATGTAATTACCACCTTCGAAGGTTATTTTGAAATAGTATGGTACATAAGAGAGTCGATAATACTTTTTTTTTATTTTTTGTTTATTAATTTAGAATGATTTATTATCTACATAATGTTTCTCGGGCGGTCTGCACATTTGTATGCTAATGGTGATTAGTTTTTCTTGCATAATTCATAAAAAATTAGTTAGAAATTTGACCAAATAAAGTTAAATATTTATTTGAAGTTAAAGGTTAAATTTCCCGCAAAGTCATAAAGACAAGTTGCAAAGATCTTTGAGTGTTTAGATTAACAGGTCCTTTAGTTCTTGACTAATTATAATATATATACATAGATATAAAAACTTAAGTATCTATACGAATACAACATTGTTTAAGATTGTAATGGGATTATTAGTTACATATTTTCAGTTTTGTTAATTCTCTTAACTACATAAAGTACTTTCTCTGCGCTTTAATATTAAATACGCGAATTGAGCGGCAACTGTACCAAAATTTCATTCAGTTATTCAGTTACTCCGATAGCCGTGATCGTCTAGTGGCTAGTTAGCCTACGTTGTGGCCGTAGTATTCCGGGTTCGAATCCCGGTCAAGGCAGCCAAAAGCTAAGCTTTTATAATTTTAGATTTATCTACATTTAAAATAAATTGCATCCTATTAGTTTTCGAATGAAAATTCGACTTATTAATATTCTGTAATATTTACTAAAACCAAAATCAGTCCTTTATGTCAGACGAAGAAAAAATAATATTATAAACTTCATTAATAAATATTTATATCTTAAAACTTACTATCTGGTATTAAGATAACTAATTTACGTTTTTTTATTAATCAAATATAAAGTCTGCTGCATCAAATTAACACACATAAAACCATGTGCATCAGGTTTAAGTCCTTTGTTTCAATGATTACTGAAAATTTAAAATTTATTAATATTTTTTTTAAAAGCCACGATGATAATTTTGAAAAACCAAATCTTCACCACACTTACCAGAATTATCACAACTATGCTATGCTAAGTAATAGACTGTACATTACCAATACAAGCCTTACGAGTACCAGCAGCATCTGGTGATAACCATTTCTCATCAATACGGTCAGTGTGCTACATGTACCATCGAGATACAGTATATCTATATCAAATGTCAGAAATACTACTCTTACCAACATTGTACTTTGATATTTACGAAATGTGTTAAAATAAACTTAGAACAAACTTTAACTTTACTTTTTACCGTTTAGAATTTGCTCATTATTTTAATCTAAAAACTAAACTAAACATATTTGTCTCCTTTACGTGAACTTCAAATATTTCGCATTTAAAATGAATGAATAAATCTGTGTGAATTTAGTCGGATCCTTGTTATATCTACAATATTTCACTGATTTATTATTTACATCGAATTAATATGATGTATCACAGCATATCAGACGATAGTGTCAAAATGTGTAACTGTAATAATAATAAACCTTATACATTATTTTCTTTACGTTGAGTTCATCCTTTATTTATTTAATTAGCAAAATTACCTACGTTTGGGTAAATTAATACTATAACATAATAATAAGAGTTACTTATCACTCATTGTAAACCTTATCATTCTAAGAGCAGTGGGCAATCGATTAAACACACAATATCTTACACTTCCAATATAACAAAATTGATTATAGGACTGAACCAATAATTAATATGTAATATTATATAGAATGAAGGAGTACCTACAAAAAATTGACGTCTCTGTGGCCGACCTCGTCTTCAACAGATATTAAGTTATTGATCGTTATATATTTTGATAGTGCGCCTGCAGTATATAAATAAGCTACATAGCTTGTGTTCGTAGAACTTTTTCATATCAACGTTAGATATAACGTTATATTATTGTATTTCTAAAATACACTCACGTATCTGCAAGATGAGTCACAATAGTCTAAAACTAAACATTAAATTGAACAAATATTAGGTAAATATTTTATAGGAGTTTAAAAATCTAAGACACCAAAACATTTATCTCACTAAACGTGTTTGTAAAAGCCACCTTCAAAAGTATATTTTAATTCTTTTAATGATTAATTAATAGAATCTTTTCAAGTTGTTGTGTTAATTGTTATAAATCCGTGTTATTTATTTAACGTGACGTAAGAACCTACTTTATTAACGAGCTCGAACAAAACGAATATTAACATAATAATAAGAAGGGTTTATTAGTTGCTTTTTAATACTACGCTTACTACCACTACCACAGACATTACTTCCAAGCTCTATAGTGTTATGCAATGTAATACAAGTTACATTTGGTTTGTCAGTTTGTAAAGAAACATAAAAATAAATACAATATATAAGTTTATTAATTATAAAAAATATTGTCGTGTTTATTAATACTTGCACATACTGCAACACATACTGCGTGTGTGTGTGTTTGTGTGTGTGTGTGTGTATGTGTTCGGGAAAAATAATCAACTGCTAAATAGTAAAAATAGTAGGACAAGGTAGATAAGGCGAGGAGATAACTGTTAGTTAAAGAAAAAACGCTTGCTTTGTGGCTTCCGAGAGGATAACTTTAATGCTCTCATAAAACCTGATAAGCTTCGCAAAACTTAATTCTGCTGAACTTAACTCATTAAAATTGTTTATCTAATTAGTGTAAACTTGAGTTTCATAAATATGTACTTTAAACAACAATTTAAAGTACTTATTTCTAAAATATTTAAAATATATTTTTTCAGTTCAAGGAAAAACCTACTACATCTAGGATACTTAAAAACAATAAAAGGTAGATGTGAAATATTCCAACGCTTTTATGATAATGTCGACTTCACCTATCATTTATCATCTTTGAGATCAAAGATATCAAATTAAACATTAAACATTGTATTGGTGATAGATTTTACATTTAATTGTATAAAAGTCACAAAAAACAAAAATAAAATCGAATTATTATCTCCAGGTACGCACGTATATATATATATATATATATATATATATATATATATATATATATATATATATATGCTTATTAATGCGTAATAAAATCAATAGTAACACCACGAGTATATAAAATATAAAATAAATCTGAGAAGTTTAGTTTAGATATTATAATACTAAGTATCTACCAACATATTATACATATACGAGTATACGTATAACAGGTATAATGTACATATTGGTTTATAAATATAAATGACCAAATGGTCACTGTTGTTCTGTTACACAAATATTATATTTTATCTCTCTTGTGTTTATTTCACCACAACTTGGTCTTTCTCCAGTATTATTTCAATTATTAAACAAGTTATAGATTAGTTTTACTGTGTAACCGTCTTGGTTAAGTTTCGGCTAAACCCTTTTTAACAACTATTTAAAAAAATAGATCTATTTAACTTTAGTCCTATGTCAATGTAACGATTTACAACCACTTTTAAGAACACGCTCCTCAATTTTACGTCTGAGAGATAACATATAGCGGGATACATTATCGTTTGAGATACTTTTTCGTGGGTAGGTGCAAAAAAAGTAAAGTTGTAAAAAATTAAGCTCTTCCTTTATTTGAATAATTAAAATTGAATACAGTATTTTTAACAGTGTTAAGTGTTAATTTTCTAATTATAAAGTTCAAAGCATTTCATTTTCTAAGACTATATTTAGATGTGTAGTCTATTTTAAAAAATTTGCACAAACCTGCTGGCCTTATCTAATACACCTCATCACATCACAACACAATAATTTATAATGGCAAAATTACAAGACATTGTTGAGATGCACAGAAACATTGCTGAATCACTGGGTAAGCGCATGACTGACTTTGAAGAAAAATTGAAATCCACATCACCATCTACTGACATGGGTAAGCCTAGTTTAGAAAAGCTTCAGAGTGATTACAATAACTTTAAATCATCGGTGTGGAATATACTAGAATTGCTGAAATCTCTAATACAAAATGTAGCTGCTCAAGTCGATGATTTGGATAACCAAACCCGTAGAAATGCCTTGTTATTCAGTGGTATAGAAGAGAAGGAGGGTGAAAATCTCACTTCCACAATACTCAGTACAGTTCAGGTACTTATGGGTCTGTCAGATGTACAATCAAGTACTATTCAACATTGCCTTCGGCTCGGAGCCCGATCTGACAAACGACATCGTCCCATCCTAGTGTACTTCAATAGTCTCAATGTCAGAAACATTATCTTCAATAATAAAAAGGCTCTTAAGACATCTCCAGTTGTAATAAGTGAGTTTCTGACCAAAGTGCGTCAAGATCTGTTTATCAGGGCCAAGAAGCATTTTGGTTTAACCAAATGCTGGACACGTTCTGGTGCTGTGTTTATAAAGCTTCCAAATAACGAAGTACAGCGTGTCACAGATTCACGAATTCTAGAAGACTTAATGGCGAAGCATCCCAGCATTTTAACAAATTCTCCTTCCAACCTCAACGCAAATCAGTCCAAGACAGATGTTACCGCACTGCAGCTCCGTAAGGTGACCCCGACGGCCTCATCGAAGCTCATCAGTCGGCCAGTCACTCGTAAACAGGTTTTGAAAAAACCTTAAATATGTTGTTTTCTTTTTCAAAGTATATTTGTCAATTTACACTTCAGAACTTTTTTGTAACCATTTATATGTACAGTCCTAGTGTTTCTAAAATTTTCAATTCCATTACAATTGATATACTACCGTTATTATTATAATGTATAAACTTCTTTTTAAAAAAAAACAAAACATAGGACTTAACCTTACTTTTCTCTATTTGACACTTGTCAGTTTGACAAGGATGTTAAGACAATTGTTCACTGCTATACAGCTTCGGTTATGTTTTATACTTGCTTTGAATCAATTACTTGAATTAATTAATATATTTAATTAATCAATTAATTAATTAAATACATTAAAGTAGTAATTTTTAATTTTTGGATGAATGATTTTATTATTTACAAGTTTAATATTAACTATACATTATGTTTGACACCGCTCCTTAAATCATTGTAATAACTAGTTTTCGTTCTGATGTATTATTTTTACTTTCTTTTGTTTTTTTTTTTTTTTAACTATAGACCGTTTCTGTTTGTTTCTTTTTATTTTATTTTGTGAGTGATTGTTATATTTTTGGTTTTTAACTTTTTTTTTTTTTACTTTTATATTTATTAGCCAGCAGGATGTGCAAATAAGCACATTATTATTATTGTATTTTTAAATAAGTTTTAATTAGGTTTAATAGTTTAATTTATATTTTTTTTACGTTTTTTTTATTTTAAAAAACATCTTTTAAAAGATTTTATTTTATTTGTATTATATATATTTCATAGTATTTAATTTATTCATAAATTTTTGTATAACTTTATTATTTGGTTATGGAGTCTAGCTCTGATTCCTATCACACAGCTGATGAGTATAGTTCGTTCGACAGTCTTGATAATGATTTCATACCTGTTCAAAATTTTATTGCAGATGAGTTGAAACCATTCCACAATAACTTTAACATCTGTCACATAAATGCTCAAAGCATTCCGTCTCATCATTTAGATCTCCTCAGTACTTTTAACCTTAATTCAGTTCATGCTGTACTAGTTTCCGAATCGTGGTTAAAGCCATCTCTCTCTTCCACTTCTTTTTCACTCCCTGGATTCATCCTTATCAGAAACGACCGCATTGGTAAAGCCGGAGGTGGGGTTTGCATCTATCTTCGTAGTCATCTTCAATACAAAATCATTCTACAATCTCCTTCTCTCCATGATTCGCCTGAGTATCTTTTTATTGAGGTGAATATTGACAAAAAAGTCGTCATTGGCGTTGTCTACTCCCCTCCCAATATAACCTACTTCTCTACACTTGAAAGCGTTTTTCAAGATTTGCTTTCGGAATACACACATCTCATAGTCATGGGTGATTTCAACACTTGTTTGCTCAGACAAGATTCCAGGTCTAACCAATTACGACAAATAACTGACTCTCTCAATTTGGAAATTTTAGCACTCGGTCCTACACACCATACTAGGTCCTCGTCAACTTTATTGGACCTTATTATCTGCTCGGAAACACAAAGTGTCAGTAAGTTTGGTCAGATACCTGCTCCTGCGTTTTCGCACCACGATTTGATATTTCTCTCATATCGAGCTAAAGTGCCTAAAGTAAAATCTCAGTATGTTCTTCTTCGCAATTATACTGACATTGATAGACATGCGATTGCAATGGATTCCTCTAATTTAAATTGGGACGCGATAGAAGAATTAGGAACAATTGAAGAAATGGTTCAACTTTTGAACACATTAATTTTAGATCTCTTTGACCGCCATGCCCCTCTTCGTAGAATAAAAGTAAGTCACCGTTCGGCCCCGTGGTTCAACGATGACGTGAAAAAAGCCATGCTGAAGAGAGATCGAGCCTTTCGGAAATTTAAAAATGATCGATCGCAACTTAACTGGTCTGTGTATAAAGCTGCTAGAAATAGGTGTAACCAATTATGTCGTAAACTCAAACGCCGTCATATTCTCAACAAAACCTGCTCCTCTGCAGTGGAAACTTTAAAATTTCTTAAGACTTTGGGTATTAGCAAATCTCAACATCTGGATAGCTCTTCTTCTGTGGATGTCAATTCTCTTAATCGCCACTTCTCTTGTACTGTAACCATTGATCCCCAAAGAAAAGCTAACACCCTTTCAAGCATTCTCTGTTTGCCTAAGCCCGATATTCCTATATTTTACTTCGCACCTGTTGAGGAAGCCGAGGTTAAGAAGCACCTCTTAGCTATAACATCAAAAGCTACTGGTTGTGACGGAATAAATCGTACTATGATAACATTTGTTATGGATACACTCATTACTCCTATTTCCAAAATAATCAACTTTTCCTTTTCCTCAAACACTTATCCGTATTTGTGGCGCAAAGCTCACATTCCACCACTTCCAAAAATCTCTAATCCCACCTTACCTTCTCATTATCGTCCCATTTCAATATTACCGTTTTTATCCAAGATAATTGAATCCATCGTTCACTCCCAGCTTTCCCTATTCCTTTCAAAGTACAATTTGCTGGACCCGTTGCAATCAGGCTTCCGCACTGGACATAGCACAAGTACAGCACTTTTAAAAGTCACTGAAGACATTCGCCATGGAATGGAAAACAAATGTGTTACCGTTCTTGTACTGGTAGACTTCAGTAACGCGTTCGGCGCTGTTGACCACGACCTTTTACTTGCGTTGATGTCCAAGTACAATATCTCGGTTTCTGCAAACAAGTGGTTCTCCTCATATCTTCGAGGGCGTCAGCAGGCCATTCGCACTAATGAGAGCCTCTCTGATTGGTGCGATGTAGTTGCTGGGGTATCCCCCAAGGCGGTATTTTGTCTCCTCTATTATTTTCTCTTTTTATTAACTCCATTACCTCTATCTTAAATTGTCGTTATCATCTTTATGCCGACGACTTGCAGCTTTATATACACACAGAAGTTGGGTTAATTGACCACTCAATCCACAAAATAAACGCGGCGCTCGAGGGAATGTTGCGTTGGTCTAATGACTTCGGTATAGAAGTTAACCCTTGTAAGTGCCAAGCAATCATTATTGGTAGTTACCGCCAGTTGGCCCTTATTGACTCAAATTCTTTACCGAATGTGATTTATAACAATAACATAATACCATTCTCTTCCGAAGTAAAAAATTTAGGAATCTTTATGGACAGTGCTCTTAGTTGGAATTATCAGGTTAAAGAACTGTCTCGTAAATTTTATAAAACATTTCACCCATTATTAAGGCTAAAAAACTTTCTATCCTATAGAGCGAAAATACAGGTGGTTAACATGCTCCTACTACCAATCCTTGACTATGCAGATGTGTGCTATGTCGATGCCAATGAAATAGTCCTAAATAAATTAGATCGCCTCCTTAATACGTGTATCCGCTTCATTTTCGGCCTTCGTAAGTTTGACCATGTCTCCGACTATAGATCAAAACTTAAGTGGTTGCCAATTCGTAAACGATGAAATGTACGAATTTTGTGTCTCCTTTACTCGATTTTGTTCAATCCTTCTACTCCTACATATTTAAAATGCAATTTCTCCTTCTTAGCAGATGTACATGACAGATTACTTCGTTCTTCTAGCAATTTACTGCTCCACACTCCTCTTCATCGGACTGGTTTCTTATCCAACTCATTTGCTCTAACTGCCGTCAGACTTTGGAACGAGTTACCGGAAATTATACGAAAAGCGCCGTCTCGTGACTCCTTCAAACGCCAAATTAAACAACTTTATTTCAATGAATAATTTATAATGTGTATGTTATGCATGTATGTATGTATGTATAAATTATGTATTATATATTATATATATATATATATATTATATTATATAATAGTTAATATATGTATTATTAGTATTATTTTAATGTATTGTATTTGTTATTATATTATATGATTGTAGTTATATTTCTGGATTTTTTTTTTAATAATTTTTAGTTTTTTGTGTTTTTTTTTTTGCACGCCTACCAATGTTCTCTCATGTAGATCCTAAGGTTGGCTGGTAGAGAATGTCTTTGTGGCATTAAGCCCGCCTTTTGTGCATTATTTTATGTATTGTGCAATGAAGAATTAAATAAATAAATAAATAAATACTCAATATTGAAGAGATTTAATATAAATCAACCTTACACTCCGAACTACAAATTATATGACATATCAGCGATGTTTCAGCACACGCTTACTCGTCCTTCGACCTGAATGGACATATTATCATATTATCATATTATTATATCTAAACACGCAAGAGAAAATCGTTCCAACGAACCTATAAAACGCATAGCTTTTGGATCATAGCAGTTAATAAACTAATATTACAATGATTTTTTTTATAGTTTATTGTTTCTTTGGATTCTGAAGTAAAATATTTTTGAAACAACTTAAAATGTAATAAAATTTACAAATAAATATCATAAAGAGTAACTATTTTCGTTTCTGTCTAAAAAAATTAAAAAATATATTAATAAGTAATAATTATGTGTAACAGTTGTATGATAATGACGCAATGTAAGGGGAAATTGTTATAAATCATAAAGCCCTTGCGAGATTACTTATATAAAATTAGGTTTACCTTATCTATTCCTGTTATCAATCTATAACGCAACGCTGTTTGTCTGTCTGTCTGATAGTAACAAATGTAATGAAAAACAAGGATTGAAACCAGAAGTAATTTTATCTCTTCCACGCTCTTCATCTCTTCCACGATGTTACGTTACACATAAGCTATATAAATTCATGTATTCAATACTTATATATTACTCTTATAAAACAGTAATATTTGTATCTATCTCTTTGACGTGTAAGTAATAAAACATATATATATGAGTGTCACTTTTTCGACTGTCAGCCCAAATCGAACCCAGCGTGACGGCACCGTGTAAATACGTTTCATATGGTTGTCATTTATCAGTCAACTAATATGTATAACGTTAATACTACCGTGACGGCAATTTTGCAAAAAGCTCTGATTCCTAATCTCGTAATTAACTATTGATAATTATGTAGTATCCTAGTTAGTACAATGTCATTTAATAGCTAATTTGTTTTATTCATCGGCCTGTTTACCCTTTTTTGTCTCATTTTAGCGTTATAATATCGTTCAAAGCTATAATTTATGTTTATATTAAAATATCGGGAGGCAGATAATAATAAAATGTAGGTTTATCGTACTTTGACGTGGATGTGTCACTAAATAAATTTTTCTGTGGAAACCATAAACGTAGGTGTCAGTGTATTAAACACCACTGTTGCGGTCATATTGCTCTGATGGACTAGTCCGTTACAAGCTTGTCCTAACAAGTGTGTTGTGAATTCTCGTTATTACTCGAACGCAGATTGTGCAAGTAAATGACTTCTTCATTTCTCTTATTATTCTATTATTAATAAATATGTTTTATTTTCTATATTAACTTCGCCTCTAAAATATATATAAAAGTACTAAAATTATATCAGAAAGTCGATTATAAAAATAAATGGACAGTGACAGAGAGATGTCTATACTGATTGGTTTATAAAATAAATGGGATAATACGAGTACCAATATGATAATAATAATACATATTTAGAATAAATATAATATTCTAGTAATTATCGCTTTTATGATTACTCAAACTGTACATTTAGGATTACTACTAAAATACTGGCAGTCTATTTTAAAGTGAGACTTTTATCAGTCTGTTGCTATTGTAGTATTACTTTCAGGCGTGATAAAAATATTTTAGTTTTTTGATAAAACTACAGTATTACCAAAGATATTTATAACACAAGTGAACAAAATTAAAGTTTTATTTCGTTGCATGGAGTTTTATGCCTGTTGTTCACTAATAAGGTTGCTGATTTCAAATCTACCCTCATCTTTTCTTTAGCAGCTCTAGTTTTCGTGATACATCTTTCATACATATTTTTTTACTAGTCACATTTGAACATTAAATAAACGGAGTTGTTTTTCTAATGTTTTAACTGTAAAATAGATCCTAGCAATTAAAAAAAAATCTGTAGTGAACATACATTTCAAAATTAGAGACTAAGTATGTCGGATTTACTATGAATACCTATGATAAGTAATGGGTCCCTCATACTCGTATGTAAAATATATGTGATATTGATATTATGGGGGAATCAGAAAATACCCCCTTGTAAATATCAAACACTAATATTTTAGCGAAAACATACTCAGTATGAGTATTGTAAACGAGAGACAGAATTGCTTTCATTTTATTCTTCAGATCTTTTTTTTTTAGGTTTATTGCTTTCAATAAATTCAAATGAATCGCGTTTATTTGTGGATTCCTCTAAAAATATATTATAAATATTTTAAGAAAAGAGGGGGAAGTATTTTTAAAGGAAAAAGGAATTATGCATTACGACAATAAGCTGGGTTCGAAAACTCTATTCAAGAATGGTGATTGTTTTAAAAACATCTCTAAAAGGTTATATAATTTGAGCACCGAGAAAATTAAAGCCAGGAGCCGGAAGCCTTAAAGAATGTTTGAGGGTCCACAAATAAGAAAATTAATAAAAGATAAAAAGTTTAAAAGGTGTTTGAAATGGAAACATGACTGATATTAGAAAAAATCGTTTGGACTTCACAAAATTTTGTGGGAACTAAACAGAATGAATACTATGCGGAGTATATTATTGAAGTGATGTTGTCACAATTCCAGCAGTACAACCAAACTGCTGGATATGCATTGCATCAAGATATTTTACAGCCATTTGGACAGTGTTCCTTAAAATCTTGGTGAGTAAAGAGCAGAGAAACGGTTCCATCAAGATTTTCGAACTATGAAGAAACGTTGCCAGGGTCACTGGATCCTCACACGATGGCGAATTATTGTTGGAGCATTAAAAACGACCCTCGTGAACTAAGCCAAGCAAGAAATTTTTATTTAAAAAATGTATATATAATTTTTTTTTAGTTTTTAAGAAACTGTAAGCTGTTTCGAAAATATATTTACCTAAGAATAAACATTGAATGATATTGTTTGCATCAAGTTAATGATTTCAAGAATTCATGTTCCATCAGTGAAAATGATAAATGCAGAACAACTTTATAATTGATTCTCATAAAATGCGATACCAATGATGGAACATTAATACGTTTCAACAGGCAACTTGAAATAACTCCGTTCAAGATTTTTCAGGAACGCTCTAGAATATCAAATACATATAATATTTTCCATCAATGGAGTCTTATCTCTTTGTAGATCTGTTACAATATGTTGATATTGCATTAACACATGCAAAGTAAGTTAAGCTTTAGAATGCTCATGTAACGTTCTAAATTAAAGAGCAATATTTTATAAGGCTCCAAAATTTTAATTATATGTGATGATATGAGACAAAAAAATGTCGAGATAAATAATCTGTTTGCATGGCGTCTGACAAAACACAAATGTTAATTTAAATCCGTTCATCTCCCACACGTCTGCATTATGTAATTTAGAGTGTGAGATTACGTGTGGATGATTTATCATTATACAGCAGAATATAAATGCTGTTTTATGCTATTCTTATATTCTTCACGTTCAATAATATTAGAGAGTTATGATCTAATATGACAACGTATTGTTTTTTAAAGACAGCCATTTCTATTAAGTGTTTATGTAACAGCACATCGTAAATATAAGATTGGCTTTTTAATAATTTCTTGGTGTCAAATAAATTAATATTGCAATCTATGTAGTATAAATAAGTAATGTCTTTTTCATATAAAGAGGCAGATTATAAGCTATATAAGTTTTAAAAAGGGCAGTATTTTTATATTAGTGCTATTTTATAATTTCCCTTGCTTTAGTATTATTTTTTTGTAAAATATTAACGTTTATTTAGAGTTTGTGTTGTATATAAACAATATTATTATGTTTATTAAGTAACAGATTTCACTTCCTCAATAGTGAAGGTTTTTTGTTTTTCTCTCAAATTTTGACTCAAGGTTTTGTTAGAATACAAGGTTTAAATATTTTATTAAAACACAAGTTTCAAAATATTTCACATCAAGAGCCCTTTTAAAAAGGCTTCTCTTTTATTTGAAGATATTATTTTTATGACACTACGTAAAACATATTAAAAAGGAGAAAAATATTTAGAATAGTAACACTTTGAGTCGTATTATTGTTGCTCTCAATATTTTATGATAGTGTTACTTAGTGTTATAATTTTTATATATGACTTTATTATACAATACTGCTCTGGGCTGAGAACATAAAGATATGACATGTGTCATCTTCCGCAGAGAGTACTCTTGTTATCCTCCGCACTCTGCCTGATTATTGATCGATGGCCCGCATCAGTTGAGTACACATCAGGGTACACATTTATATACTTTAACGAATATTGAAGAATTACAGCAGGTCGTCTTTCTTTTATCATATTTTGTAAGCCTACGTTGATCTTCGTGTCAAAGGTATTGTTACAATACTCATCATTATAGTACAGAACATATTTGAAAGATAGTTTGAAAGTAGTTATGTTTTGGTGGCAGCGAAGTTTGCAATTGAAATCAATTTATTTTATAAAATTACATTCCGGTGTTACAATTAAAACTTATATTTAATTAATACTAAATAATTATCAGCGATTGACCCCAGAATATTCATCTAACCTGAGTCTTCATTTAACCTACGGCGCAGCGTCACCATTATCAATGTCTTTTACTTTTACCGTAGGAAATTGAGTTGATGCTTGTTATATAGATTTGCCCTGGCTATGCTTGCGTAACAAAATATTTAGAAAGACAATGCCAATTAAATTCATATGAATTATGATTTTAAAATTGTCTATAAAAATCGTGATCCATGTTATTAAATTATTAAGTTTTATTAAATAAAGGGCCAAACTTGTATGGCACCTGTGGCTACAAGCTTATTCCAGATTCAAGTCAAGTCCCAAGTTCAAGTCTTTCATATGATACCATTCAATACAATAAGCTGCAAAAAATATTTTGTATGTAAGAGACTGTAAATTTAGTTCGCATAGAGTATCGAATTATTGGTAAGTGTGTAGATTGAGAAACCGTCTTACTCTAATGGCTTTCTTTTCACTCGATATCCTTTATTGGTTTTCGATATGAAGAAGTCATACTGAAGTAACAAATAAACAGTCTATAATTTGTATAAAACAGAGAGTTGTATTTATGTTACATGTATACAAATATACTTATATACAAACAAGATTCGTTTTGTAAAATGTTACGAATCTGTATTCATTGTATTTAAAAGTCACAATGAATATGAATGCATTGTATTATATCGACATATAAGACATTATCCTTTAATTATTCCATTGTGATTTATCATTAATCGCTCAGTCAACACTCTAACACAATTTTAAATGACAGTCGACAAAAGGATTATCAAACGGGAATATGCAGATAAGTTCATATACTTCAAGACTTTCTTAAATTTTACTACTTTATGTACTGAAATAAGATGTATTATTATGTTTACAGCCATCTTATCTGATTCAGCCATGTTTAGTAAGGATCCTAGTCTCTTCAAATATTATGCTGTAAGTATTTATTTCTAAATTTAAATAAATGCTAAATAACAATCCGATAAAACTCTCAATTAACTAACCAATTATCACATACATCTTAGGAATATAAAACGAAGAAGGAGCAATTAGAGGAATATTATATAACAGGTATAAAGCTTTGATTCATGCGATAATACAGGGTGGGCCAAAATTTTTTTCAAATAGCAACACTTGATTTCTCCAAAACCGTGAGAGCAAGGGGTGCGCGGGTGGCGGGGAATTGTGCGTCGTTTAATGCAATTTTAGTCACGATGGAGCGCTTCACGGGACAACAGCGTGCTTTTTGCGTAAAACAATTTTACAAAAACAACGATTCCTACGTTACTGTACGACGCCTCTTAAGAGTTGAATACGGATTACAACGTGTAAGTGAGTGTCCAAGTGTTAATTTAATTAAAGCTTGGGTTAAAAAGTTTGAGCAAACGGGATCGACAACGAATATTAAACAAACTGGGCGACCACGTTCAAGAAGAAGCGAAGAGAACATTCGGGAGGTTGAAATTTCTGTAAGGGACGATCCAGAATCATCTACGCGTAAGCGGTCGGCGGCTCTTGCTATACCAAGAACTAGTCTACAGCGAATCTTGCATTTGGACCTTAAACTGCACCCATATAAGCTTCAAATTGTACAGGAGATGAAACCAAACGATTACATTCAACGTAAGTTATTTGCTGACACTATACTGGAGCGATTTTATAGCCTTGAGAATGTATTGTTTACGGACGAGGCCCATTTTCACATTAATGATCACGTAAATAAACATAATTGTCGATATTGGAGCACGGAAAACCCTCACTATAAACACCAAAAACGACAGTGTGGGCTGCCATATCCGCAAAGGGCATAATCGGTCCATACTTCTTTGAAAATAATCAAGGAAATAACGTAACTGTGAACTCAGTAGAATACGTGAAAATGTTGCGAGAGTTTTTGACACCACAGTTGCATGAATTTGAAGGATACAATAGCCGGACTTGGATGCAACAAGATGGAGCAACATGCCATACATCAAACGTGACTTTACCGGTGGTCAAAGAAATGTTTCCTAACAAATTGATTTCTCGCATAGGTGATATCCCATGGCCTCCCAGAAACCCGGACCTTACACCTTGCGATTTTTTCTTGTGGGGATATCTGAGGAGTCGAGTATACCTTAATAAACCGACGACCATATCCCAATTAAAAGAAAACATCCACGAGGAGATAGCCGCGATTCCTCGCAGCATGTGTCAACGACTTTTCCAAAGTTTACGTAGTCGATTGCAGGAGTGCCAACGACGAGACGGAGCACATCCCGACAACGTCATTTTTAAAAAATAAATTTTAATAAATGATAATTACGTTAAATAAATCATAAACAAAATAACATTTATACTTTTATTTCTAGACATGTTTAAAAAGTGCAAAAATTTTTGGCCCACCCTGTATAAGAGACAACTTATTGGTGACGACGGAGGGTTTCTAAAAAGGTAAATCGAGTGTGAAAATTTCCATATTCTCCGATGTTATAGTAAATCGTGTGGTGAATAGGGTGTCCATGTTTGTCGATCATCAGCTTAAATGATTGAGTACTTGCTTTAAGCTGTGCTCTCTTAACCAAAGTTAATAAATAGAGTCATGTCGAAATAGATAAATGTATATTATATATATTTTTTTAATATCAATGCCTGCTGATCGAATAAGTAAAATAAAAAATGATCTTTTAGCCGAATGAGTAAAATAAAAAATGACCTTTTAACCGAATAAGTAAAATTTTAAATTGTCTTTTAACCGAATAATTAAAATAAAAAATGACCTTTTGATCGAATGAGTAAAATTTAAAATTAATTCAAATCCTAATATTAAATAATAATATATATAATATTAATATAAAGATTTTTTTGATACTCTTATTAAATTGTTTAATCATGATACTTGATGCATTAGTATTTAGTGAATGAGCAACAGCAAAGTAACATTAAAATAGAGAAAAATTGTATCAACTATATAAATATGTCACTTCTGATCCTGAGGTTGCAACAGCTTTTGAAAGTTTCTTAAATGAAAGTTCGAATGTAGAACACAAATGTCAAAAAATTATCAATCAGATTTGAAGTTTTACAATTGATAGCCTATTTTGTTATAACAATTATATATATATAAGAAACACCGCAGTATGCGGCTTACCCGCACTAATTGTTTATCTAATATGTTGAGTAGCTTTGAACTAATGTTATATACAATTCCCGAATGCGTATTTTGTAGTACGCTGGTGAAGTGCGAAGACAGAATATATAGAATTAAATATGTATATAAAGTTTTCCAACACAATTGATACAATAAATTACAATGTTGTGTTACAACTGCCATATTGACCGGAATATGTAGTTTTAAAATCTTAAATTATTCACAGCTTTCTTATTTCTAGGTTATTTAGAGGAAAATACATATAATATAAAGAAAAAACGGGTCCAGTGTTATGTTTATAATATATTAAAGTTACCTGAAACTATCCGAAAAAAATATTATGAATTTGAAAATTCCAGTAAAAAGCTATATTTTTGTCAAAACGTGTAACAATTCCACTGGGAGAAGGAGAAGAGAACATTTATTAAGACTGGTATAAAACAATGTAATTTATCCTTAATATTTTAAATATTATGTATAAAACGGGTAAAAATATTTAATTTATATATTATGTATTCTTATGGAACTTTTGATACTTACCAGTCTGTTTGTTGTAACCTTTACATGAACCGTAATATCAAACAAAGGCTTTAAAAATAATATTAAGTATGATGATTGACTGATTGATATCATATTGTCTATATAAAATCAATAAAGAAGATATTTACTACCTCCGTACAAAACATGTACATGTCAACATAAGATAAAATATTAAAGTCACCAACACGAGTAACGATGTGAGTCATCGTTGTCAGCCTAGTTGCTGGTGTCGTAAATATTTAGTCAATATTACATGTGACAAGATACCGACATCAGCAGTAAAGTAATTACTTAATAGTTTAATAAGTAAATAATTGTTGAAAATTGTTAACGCATTTGCTTTTGAGTGTGTTCGCGGGCGTTTTAATAATCAATAAAACGTCTTTTATAATATATTGTTTCATTGTACCGAATAAAATGTGCGTGAATTATTCTATAGATGATAATACACATACTTGTGTAGAAGGAACTCAAGGTGTCTCTAAGATCCGTCCTTAATATGTTCTTATTTCTAAAGCTTATTACATGACTAAAGACTGTTGAAGATAGCAATAAATTCTTTACTCTGTACCTTGTAGCCGTACTCCCAACGTATTAGTTCATCTAAAAGAAATTGTTATATTAATATTACGGTCGTAATAATTACAATAAATTCCCATAACATATTATAAACAAATTATGAAGTTTAAGAGTTCTATTACGGCTTGTTATATCGTTTTTCCCGATTCCGTTTCTGCTAAAGATCGGTACACAGTCGTAGGTATTTCGATTTCTACGCAACATTTGTTTGTTTTGATTACTAAAACTTTAAAGAAAGGTCATATATAAAAAATCATTATAATTACATAATTATTATAAGCAATTTCAACCGTAAATATATAAATATAAGTTTAACGAAAAATCCTTCTACATAAATTGCACCTACTTTGATTACTAATAAAGTTGGTGCTTCTCTTTTATTTTCTGTAACGCTTATTGAAATGAGTTAGTTAAACACAATTTGTTTCAAGAAATATTTTAAATATGTACTACTTTCCCAGGCACCATATCGCTTACTGCGTATATAGACTTTTTATGACAAAATCGAGGTATCGAAGACCAATAAAAAGGATCGAATGGAAGAAAGCCATCTCAATATTCGAGGATTTACCAGATCTATCCACTCAGTTACACATCGATACTTCATGAGAAATAAATTGCAAACGAATCCTTTATCTCTCTTATCACTCCTTTACTTTATACGAGCCATTTCCTGCCTTTACCTTTAAGAAGAGGAAAATATATCATTGGAACACTTCAGCACTCCATTTAATAAAAACAATAAGTTATTAATTCAGCACTCAGGAGTGCTGAAGTCATGACTATTTAAGAGGAAAATTTAAATAAACGACCGACCATGGCTATACTGTTTAATAAATAATTACTTAATTTTTTTAATGTGCATTTTCAATTATAAACCAATATGATTCGGCAATTGATTTTTGACAAACAGTCGGATAGAGGAAGAGACAGACAATATTTTGATTGTCGTCAGTTTATATAATTAATTCATCTTTTATTAGAGATTGCTTTAGGTTACAACCTCATATAAGGCTTTTCGGATTGCTCAAAATAAAATTAATAAAATGAAATGCCAAGGAGCTTCTTTGCCAACCAACTCAACCAACCTTTGAATGTATGCACCCGTACACATTTAAAATGAAATAAAAAAAATTTAAAGAAAGATAAAAATTAAAAATTGCCTTATAATAATGTTCTCTAAAATATATTATAAAAATAATAATATTTAATAATTGTACACATGTACGTAATAATGTATGTATAAATAATAATAATAAAATAGGAAAAGAAATATATGTTATAAAATGATTATGCCTTTCTATGCCCGCCTTTCCATTTAATATAATAAATATTATTAGAACAAAGAACGAGCTATTTTTGAAATAGTGCCTTATTACTTGGAAAGTTCTGATGTCCCTTGAACAGGTCTTATTGGATCTTAGGCGGATGTAAAAGATCTATGGAGTATACGAGTATATCTCTTAGTATGATGGTTATAAGACACTACAACAAATTTGATAAATAATTTTATGTCAAGGTAAATTATCTCTAAACTGATTATTTGCTTAAATCCACGGATCTAATCGCACACATTAAAAACCTCGTATTAAGGGCAATTCTTCCTCTATCCTTCAATTTTACGGTTGAAAAATATGTAACCTTTTATATGTGAATATGCTGTTGCAGACTACACCCGTACTTACAATGGACTGTAAAAACAGTTTTATAATAAATTAATATTTTATTTATTTGACATAAATTTAATCAACGACACTCGTTATCATGTGTCATTGTCAATTGTTGACATTCCAATTGAAACTTTCCTAATTTTGTAGCCGTCTGTTATGCAGAGTGTGGTCTAGCCATGTCGTGAAGCAGCAGTGGCAAAGAGCGATTGACCGGCCTCGGTTGTTTAGCAGCTAGTTTATCCATCATGGTTTTAGATTGCTAACAATAGACGTTTGCCGAAATCGTCTGGCCAAATTCAGTCCACCAAACGCTTACAAGTAATTTATTTCGGGTAAATTTTAGCTTGAGAGAGGAATTGGCTGGCTCGCCATGGTCCATTGCGTTGAGCACTTCCGATTTGATTCAAGTGGATTAAGTTAGATTAATTAAGACAGTTTTCTCACTAACAACGATATTTCAAGATTTCCATTTTGTAACCTGAGTGACGAAACAAAAAAAAAACAGAAAAAAATCTAATTAATTACAGCTAACGAAACACAATAAATTAGAATTTGGAATTCCTAACCAAAGAAGAGATTTTTTTTATTAACGTAGCCAGTACGACAAATAGCCAATTTCATATGTTAGGATCTAATGTTAACGTGCCATGTGATTTATTCTGATCACGCTCTACCATTGTTACATATTTCATTTTCCACATATTTACCAAGAAAGTCGTTACATACTTTACAAAATATACTAAGTATTGATTTAGAAATTTGAAGATTTTTTTTTTACTGGAGAAGATTCTGAAAAAACATGCATAAATATATTTTTAAATTTGTTTAGAAATCATTGTAGCTTACATAATCATATGTATCCAATATGTATCGCTGTAAATTAACATAATAACATAATCATATGTATCCAATACATATCGTTGTAAATTCAAACATTATTGTCATAACATATAATAATACATTACAAATACTTTTTTATAAATATCTATACATATGTAGGATTTAGACCAAGAACAAACAAATAGACAACCCGACAACAATTAAAAAATATATTGTCTTGTAGTCTATGTTACACATATAAAAAAATGATATTTTCGGCAAATGTTACTTACTTTGTTATTGGCAATTAATATAAGATTATAATAATAATAAACAAGATTATAAGACGTTTTTAAACTTATCGGTACCACAATGGAACTCATAAAGATATGTAGTTAGTCCTATATTGTGTAAAACTAAATACAAATACAAATGACATGTAGTATGTGTCAGTCCATCATGTGATATTAAAGCAACAAATTGTTTCAGCAACGTCTTGGTTGACGTCGGCTAAATCCTGTACATTCATGAACTCATTGAATGATTGAATGATGACTCATGACATTGAATGTAATCTCATAAGGAGCGAAGAATCTCACATTATAAACATTCGTTCTAGTAAAATTATATGACTTTTTAACTAAACTTTATATGAAAACGGTTTAATATATATAGAATTTATTACAATTTCACACTTATTTCTCATCACCTTTGAATATCAAACTTATAAGAAAGCGAGCACATATTAGCAATATATCGTTTCCAGTGTTACATTAAATACAATAGTGTTATATGTTATAGAAGAAAATAACTTATTTATTTTGTTGAAAACCTATTTTTCACGAGCACAATGTATGGCTTTATTAAGTCTCCTTTTACATTTATAATTAATTATTATTATCTCATCATAATAACCTAAAATATATTGATATTGTTCTATAATAATTGAAACTTGTTTAAACAGTTGCAGTTATAATAGTTACAACAAATAAGAAAATAATCTAATAAGGTACCAGTTATAAAGTTACACAGTATCAATAGCTTTAAAAATGATCAACTTTAAAATGTATTTATTAAAGTAATTAATAAATAATATCCTAAAAGCGAAAAAAGAGAAGTGTCTTTCAAGAAAACTCTTAAAATGAAATCCTGCCTTTGTCAAAATTTGAGACAATAATAAAAATATTTATTTATTATACATATATCCTGAAGGTTTTACCAACAGCAGTATCGTCTGTAATTATAAAATCTTAAACATATAAATACCTATTATAAACATAAATTTAATTTAGTAGTTGCTGTCATTAGCGTAGTAGAGCAAAGTCAAGAACAATAGCTAGCTAGAATAAAAAAAAATACACATTTACTATATTATTAAATGAATTAACAAAAGCTAGCGTTATTTTATAGCAATGTTAATGGTTTATTACTTAGTCCTGCTCCATAATATAAGTACATTTACTTCACTTTTCAACTTTTCTATATCAAAAGGTAACTGATCTGTTGTTTCTATTATAAATTTTGAGAGTCATCCTGTCAGATTTCGTACTAAAAATAAAACATGATGAGGCTACTCGGACCCACTTTACGAAGACAATAACCTACAGACCTATCATTAATTATATTTATATATTTATACGATATCATGAAATATTAAATTACTTACTGAGTCCTAGTACTGATACATTTCATGATGATAGAACAAAGTTAGGTATTTTAAATTAAATTATTACATAAATTATGACGATTACGAGGAGTCGTAATACACAGTAGAGTAGATGTTACAAATTGACTAATTAGATTAGATTATGTTGTCGACTATAACATGTTAAACACTGTAGGTGAAGGATACTTTCACTTAATATACAGGGTAGGCCATGAATTAGTTAACATTTGAAAAAATCGTATAAATAAAACCATTTAACATATTTTAGAAATAGTTTATTTACGAGAAAGCTAATTAGTTGTAATTTATTTTTTAAAAATTATTTCGCCTAAATGACCACCGTTTCGGTTTTTGCACTCATCTAAGCGAGTCCTGAAGTTTTCGAATACTCTTCTGCAAAGAGACCGCGAGATCGCCGACATCTCTTCGATAATTTTTTCTTTAAGTTGACGGAGTGTATTCGGTTTATCAATGTAGACACGACTCTTTAAATAACCCCATAAAAAGAAGTCTGCTGGGGATAGATCTGGACTTCTGGGCGGCCATGGGATATCACCTCGTCTGGAAATCAGCTTTTCCGGAATCATTTTTTTGACCACCGGCAAGGACTCGTTCGATGTGTGACACGTGGCTCCATCTTGTTGAAACCATGTGTTACAATTATAGCCAGCAAATTCCAGTAGCATCGGTGCTAAAAACTCCCTTAACATTTTCACATACCACATAGTTTGCGTGATAAGTTACATTTAAATGTTAACGAATTCTTGACCCACCCGATATATTATAGTCAAGTTATTGCACCCTCGTTGTATAAGATAAACAAAATATATAGTATTAAATATACAATATCATCGGCAGGAGTATTTAAAAATAATACCTCTGGTACATATGATTCGATTTGCACTGACAGTACTGTGGGAATGATATGTCATATATTAATAAAAAATAGATATATATACATTTCACAAAAAACAAATGTTAATCTTATTCTTATACTTTATTCATACAAATGTATTCATTGATGTTTTTCGTAGTGGATGCTTTTAGAGTTAACTTTTTAAAGACGCTTCTGAAACCATAAACGATATATTGACCACAATTCTTGATTATTTTGACAGTAAAGTACAATCAGTCACACAATGCAGGCATTCATTAGAACATTCAGAATCACTTCATTGTAGCTTTTGGAGACGGCAACTTTATGATCTATGAGTATTTAGGAAGGTATTAATATTTTGCATATTATTATATTATAATATTATGAGACAAAATTAGATGTTTTCTTATGAGTATCATACAATAGGTTTTGAGAAGAATTGTTAAAATATAGTACAAACCTAATATATAAGAATAAAAAAATATATGAAATAATCATTAAAAATCTTTTCTCTTTCTCTTTCACTTTTTTTTTGTATCATGTTTCAAAAACATTTTCCATATATCTGTTTCAACATTAATATTCGCTATCATAGCAATACGTGTCCTCGTTTGTTTACGGGCAGGTGCGATGTGTGAATCAATTTCTTCCTTAGAGATTTGACTTTAGCCAGAACATGGATATGTTATGTTGATATCCTCCGTCGTTTGAACTATAATCACTTACAAGTCAACTTTAATTAAATTTATATAAAAATTTTTACTTCAATAAACTTAATAATAAAATTTTAATTTTTTTACATATGTACTTTTAGACATAGTCTATTTTATTTAATATATTTCTATTGTGCAGTATATAGTAAATACATTCCTATTCACAAATACAAATTCAATATGAATCACTCACAGAGCTGGAACTAAACGACTAAAACGGACGTGTAGGAGATGGAACCGTTGTACTTTTACTTCAAATTGTGTCAAAAGCTTTGTGCATGTTAATAAAACTCTTGATGAGATTCTGTATAGGGATAAAGTTGTCCTTTGTCACGTAAAAAGCATGAGGACCCCCCGGAGGGCATGTATGTATGAAGAGGTTGATATCTGTGGCCGAGACGAAAGAGGTATGCAGGGACCGTGGCGTTTGGCGCTTCGTAAATAAATAATATATTGTCCTTGTATTTAGTGTTTATGATATTATATAATATGTAAATACATACACGATTTTCTCATATTTGTAAATTGTGTTTAAAACAGTGATAAGAATAAAAAACCCGATTGACTTTGTAGTGTGGTTATTCTCTCTGATCAGGCGTCGTTTGGCACCTCGTAGCCTTAATTTAAGTTAGACATTGTCTTTACAGAGAGGCTTAATTCAATAAGTATAGTGTCGAAATAGGCCCTCCTGACACTTCCATTTGATTACTGGTACTGATTTAAAGTAGTTCTAGTAATTTAGCGTTCTGTATTCATCTTACTCGGTCTGGTTTCTTATCCAACTAATTGGTGCTGCTGCAGTTCTACTTTGAAACTTGTTGTTCTGTATATTAATAGAATATGTAAATATCTAATCAACATATCTTCTTCTGGCACCTCGACTTACAAAATTCACACGAAGCACTAAAAGTAGATAATCAGTAAAAGTGTTTTATTAATCTACAACAATTTTAAGCAACAAATAATTATTATACATTTATTTATTTTCCTTCTGTATATTTTCATTTATGTCCCATTTATGTTGTATCCCATTTTACACATTAATAACAATAGTTAAATATTTTTTTCATTACAATAACGATATATATCATCTTTTTAGAAACGTCATTAAACCAGAAATATTTTAAAGAGATTGGTCATTGTTGTTTTCATATATTTTTTTACACCAGAGCTATTTAAAGTTCCAAATCAAAAAAAAATCGTCAGAAATTTTACACAAAACAATAGTTTAACATTAAAAAAATAATACTACAATTCACTATGTTATTTGATAGTTATTCACTGATACGGTTAATATTAATAATTAAATATAAAAATAATTTTGATTTTAACTGATTTGACCTCGTTACGATTAAAAACATGAACATCAGACAAAAAAAAGATGTTTTTTTTAAAGCGCCACTTTTCTAGCAGTGTAAGGGTTATAATTTTTTCTAATTTATTTCGGGCTTGTCTTTGGTTCTACTATTAGCTTTTCAGAGGTTAACCATTGTTTCCTGCTTACCCTGTATATATATTACTTAAACATTGAAATGTCATGATGTACTATATTGTAATAATATATATCATTGTTTATACAACTATTTAATTATAGTAAAACAACGTAATGTAAATGTGTTAAAGTGTATTATTATGGTATTACTAAATATATTATATCATATATTATAAGTGGTAATAGTTATTTAGTTGACATATTGGCAGTAGCCATCTTTATGATATTAAATTATTGTGTTTTTATACTTATATATGTTAAACACAAAAGTGTAAGTTATGGATACTACAAACACATTTAGAAAAAAAGAATTATTTTGTTATTATTAAACTTGTTGAAATGTTTAAAGATATCAATATAAAGATAAAATGTCGCAAGCGGTCGCTGGCGCCTTCGTAGCCGTTAAAAAAGTATTAATTTGGCTACGAGCCCCCATTTCATTCTTAACAACATCGCTCCTGGAGATCCAATAAAGTAAGTACTTTATTCTATTATTAATATTTCTAATTTGTTGTTGTTACTCTGTGTATATTTAAATATATTGTGTAATTAGAAATTGAGTAAATAATTGTGAACTTTTATTATGAATATATTTAAACATATTAAATTATTTTCTTTAATAAGTCCTAACTAATGGTTTGTCGTATATTTTCTACTTACTATACAGTGCAATATAAATTAAGTAATGTATATTTTCTTAATTCTTTATTCACCTTTTTTGTAGAGTCTTTAATAATGTAACAAATGCAAATGACGTAGTAATTAGGTTTTTTATATTAAGTTAACGCGTTTTGAGATATGTTAATAAAACCCAAAATTGCAAGCAGATTTCGAAATCCACGGTATTAAACGCATTACTAAAATCTAGTATAATTAAGACCTTGAATTTACGGCATTCCATACCTTATGTCATGCCTTATGTCATTTGTCATTTTCACAAATGCTATGACAAGGACGAAATTCGGACGGTAAAGAATTTAAAAGGCTGTGTTTGGTATGAAAAAAGCTAAATTGATGATGGACAAGACGTTTAAGAACTTTAGAAAGTAAAGTTAATATAGAAATAGGACGAAAGTCTGACAGGGAGGTAACATTTCTTTTTTTTTTTTTGGAAGTGGTATTACCTTTCCTACTTAATGGATGGATACTTATATCCATCCATGAAGTAGGAAAGGTATAAGCGGCAATAGAATAATTCAAAATAAAAATATTAACTTTTAACCGAATAAGTAAAAAAAATACTCTAGTTTTCAGTGTATTTTTAAAAAAATAAATTAACTAACATAGCTGTAAAAACAACTCATTTTATTATAGTACAAACACTATGTCTTAAAATATAACAACAGACCGATATGTTTTGAAAATTGAGCACAATACCGAAGTTAGAAAAGAGATAATGACTTAAAAATCCGTGCCCGCAGGGGGACCTCGTGTGTAACTCATTTAAAATATAACTCACTACCTAAGAATAATACATGATGCCGTTGTTTACATCAAAAATTTTCAAGCAAAAAGCGGTTTTAATTTTTTTTCTCGGAAAAGGTATCTTTTTTGGAAATACTTTTGGTACTTAAATTTAGAGTAAAAAATAATCTTTCTATTAAAAATATTTGCGAGGAGGGAATGTTTACCAGAAAAAAGTTGCCGTGGTTTTACCTACCTAAAATTTACAAGCTAAAAGTGGTTTTAATTTTTTTTCTCGGAAACGGTACCTTCTACGGAAAAACTTTTGATACCTAAATTTAGAGTAAAAAATAACCTTTTTATTAAAAATACTTGTGATGCAAGAATGTTTACCAGAAAAAAGTTATGATTTTTTTTCCAAAAATTTTTGGTTTTTTACCCCCACCCCTAAGTTATTGAAGTTAGGTTTTCGGTTTATTTACATTAGTTCTAGGTATTTATCAAAGACATCATATAATATGAACGTGATTGATCTCCTTTGTATAGGGACAAAGTTATGGTCGAAAAACTGAAATCAGAAAAAGTGAGGCCCTAGCGCCCCCTGTGACCGGATTTCTCTGGTTAACGAACTTGACCTTCATTTTTGGATGATTGATTTTTGTACAAAGTTTGAAAGCGATCCGAGCGAAACTGCGGCCGCTATCGTGCTGACAAAAGTCGAATCTGGACGCACGCATATATATATATATATATATATATAAACTTTTTGACCAATGGTCATTTCGGACTCAGGCGGTCATAAGAAGACCTCCTGTGAAGAAATTTTTCCAAAATTCAAAAGTAGGGGACAAATGAATGGGCAGACCGAATTCTTCGAGGTCTACCCAATAATGTTAATATAATATAAAGCACTATATGTATATAAAATAAGTAAATTTAGACAATAATAATATTTGGTTAGTAATATAAAAAATACAACTCTTTGCTGGATACAAATTATAGAATTATTATTTATTATTTCAATATAACCTTTAGATATCGAAAACCAATAAAGAGTATCGAGTGAAAAGGAAGCCGCAGCAGTAAGACGGTTTATCAATCTACGCACTTACGAGTACCAATACATCGATATCTTATGGGAACTAAATAACTAAACTAAACTAAATGAGCAAACATACAAAATAAAATTCTCAGCTTTGTTTCAAAATATTACAATATAATGGCATGCCGTACGAGTAGCTGGAGGGACAGTACTGTTATTCGTTGAACTTTATTTTACTTATAAGATAATAACAAGTTTTAAAAAAAATAATTATTTAATTTTGTTAATTTTAACGATATATTTGTAAAAAAAAATGTTTTACTGTATTAAACAGTAAAGTTTAAAAGCAATGGTTCGTGTATTCAATGTAGACATTGTACATGTACATTTTCTGACTCTAATTCAATAAAAATGTACAAATTGATATTATGTTATATTTCAATATTGCTTAGCCGTGACATGTCCTGGACATCTAACGCATATACTAGTTGAGACTCAAAGTGTACGTGATCATATCCTAAGGATAAATAAAATATTATACAAAAGCCTTTGCTCTTTTGTTATTATTTAGGTAAACTATTTTTAAATAGTCAAGCCATTGTTAAATATTACAATATTCGATATACGTCCCGCTTCCAATCTCACACGTACTTACATCTCAAGGGACATTGCAGAAATAGCTTAAAGAGCATTTACCTTTACCTCTAGAGCTTTCAAATGCATTTAGCATTTGAAATACGAGAAAGTGTTAAATCAAAAAAGAAGTGTACATGAAACATCTATTTTCATTCGAAAACCCTTTCAGTATAATTTTAAAACATCAAAAAAGTTTCTTAAGATGTATTGCAATTTTTAAACTTTTTATTATTTCTTACTTCTGTTACATAAATTATCCGGAATCTTGTGATATCTGCTTCTAAGTACGACATTCGTTTTTAATGAAAGCTACTTCCTTTAACAAAATTTTTTTTCAAAGCCAATCTAATATTCCTTGGAGATGAGTGAAACATAAGGGTATGTAATTTTCTTTATTCGGGAGTTTTTCCTAAAAAAATAGTGCTCTGAGTGTTCTAGATTTGGTTTTTGGATCACAGGACGAGAGGATTATGGCGGTAAATAACGTTCACTCCGTAGTGAAAATAATAATAATAATAATAATAATACAAAAATTAAGACTTTCGAGGAGATAGCACGTTCTGTCAAACAACTGTCAGTATCAAACATATTTCGAATAAAGAATACGGTAAGTATAAAGAGTTTCGCACACAAAAGGCTTGTAGTATGTGGTTCTAATATGTATATTATCAATATATAATATGAGATATAATAAAATATATAAATACATCTAATAAAATAAATAAATGCAACCAAAAGTGTTACAAAGATATCATAAAAGATTAAAACATTCTCTATGTATATATTATTATTAACACGGACCCTTCCATTCCTACTCATCCCACTTGTGAAACAGATTTTAACATTCAAAATTTTACTGTATTCAGATTTCTACCACATTAAGTTCGGAGCTTAAAATATTATATTAAATTTTATATTTTGGTACTACATTTGCATGTACCATACATATTGATATTATTTTATATATTTGAAGAAAGCTTAACAATGGCTGATGACATCTGAATAGTAAATAAAACATTTTAATGTGTAATATTGAACTTATTATGTAAAAAAACAAAAACAAGTGTTTATTCCACTTATACATTCGAAGTTCATCGATATTATACATAATAAAATGAAATGAAACCGTTTCTTGAAAAGAAGATGCTTTTATCTCAAGTCGTAGGCTGTAAGATGTCATCACATAGTCATAAGATAACATAACGACTTTCAATATGACGTCATCAACGGCCTGTGGTGGGATCCGTATGACCATTATTACTTTGTCAATATTCAATGACTGTACTGAAAAAATACGTAGTGTAGTGTTAACATAAAGTACATAGAATAACTAAAGGTTAGAGATATAATAATATCCAGTGTTGTTTAATTAAATAAATAAAACAAAAAAGTATTTCATATTGTCACAAGCACTCTGAAAGCAAAGCCATTAAATGCCAGTCTCCAAACACCAAATCTATTAAAGAGGCACGAAATGTTGTCTGTACGTTATGAATTACTAGGAATTACACGTGAAAAAAAATCATCACAGACAAGTGTTACTTCAAAGTTAGATCTTTACTTTATATGTCTGTCTGTTCAAAACAGATAGTTTACACGAATTTCGAACATGTAATAATTACAGTTAATACTTATATAATTATTATTAATGTCAATGTTTTATTGAAAGCTTAATCTATAAATGTAATAAAAAAGTAACAACCTAAAATGTATATTTGTCTTTAAGAATTTCTTTTTTTTCGTGTCAGAGGCAACATCTTATATTATAAAATTGCAATTCGTAGCCATGAATCAGCAATTACATTTCCGTGGTTGTTAAATGAATTCCTGTTTGTTCGTAACCAAATCAACTCGTTGTGGATGAACAGTCAATATATGAATTTATTCATAGTACGAATACCATTAATTTTCCGTTTTATATTTTGGGTTAAATCTCCATAATGTTTACTAGTTATCGGTCAGATAAAAAAAAATATTTTTTAAGTATTATAAAATGTTTCAAAAATAAGAAGCTGACGGTGAAGTTTCCTGGGAATTCCATTTTGATTAGGATATTAAACAACCTTATTCTTAGTATCTTTCCTTGATGCATAAAACCATAAGAAGACAAAAAAAAACATTAAAGGCCTATATTACTGTTTCAAACAGACTTCCATTTGCATGCATTTTGTCTTAAAAGTTCCATTTTAAACTATCAGTTCCCGGGGTGTGACGTCATAACAATAATTAGAAGTTATTGTGCTTTTAGAAATGTAGTTATTTAAATCTCTTCTACTTTTAAGTCAAGAAATATTATTAGTGCAGAAAAAATGGTAGAACGAGAAATTCCACATTGTTTGTCTGTTATGTGTCTTTCTGTCTGTCTGTTGAGTGGAGTTGAGTCGAATCATAAATAATTAATTTATCCTGATTTTATTATTTATTTCGTGTAATATAAATATTATATGAAAAGGACATTTTAGTATTTTTGTCAATGTTAAAAATTTAAAGTGGTTTTGACAGTTTCTCTTGATGTTACACTACCTAGAGAATTTTGAAGAAACCGAAACAAATGGAAATCAAAGTGTACAATTAGAGCTACGTGGTGAATGCATTAAGACTGCCCAGTCACTCTCTAAATTTTTGTTACGTGGCAAAAGAGGTATATGGTCGAACTGTAAGACCAAATTTATTCTGTTAATTAATTCTAGCCTCCTTTTTTCAATGTCTTGCTTAAGTAACATCAAATGTTAACTGTAAAAATCCAAATCGATTGTTTTGCCCGGCGAAAAATGCTCATATTGAATATACCCTTCCAATCCCACCATACACTCAATATCACCTTAATGTCGTCATATATTTTTCTTAACTGGGGGACCAGAGTGCACTTGCAGTGAAAACTTAAAAATGTATTATATTTTTTTGAAAAATAAATGAAAAGTGGCAGGAAAGTCTTTATGACGGCAATTTTTTAAATGCCTCTTTTTAACGGTTAACAATAGAATCAAAAAGATTTTATTACAAGTTTTTACTAGAAAATACGAAAATATTTTTTCTCTAACGTATTACGTTTAGACGTGAATAAGGACTAAAGAAGATTTCACGAAACAAAATCATGCAAGAGGAGAAAATATAATTTGGAAAATATAATTTACACCAATTAGCAGATAGCTAATATTAATAAACAATAATACGAGCACATTAGAACTACATCGATTTAAAAAAGTTACAAACTGCCATGCGTTTGACGCACGAAGAAAGTAAACTATAAAATGAACATAAATACACACTGTTAATGTCAAATATATAATTTTAATCAACTGACGTAAGAATGACATTAAAGAAATATATATATTTTATTTCATCCAATGAAATGTGTATTTCATCAAACCCTCATAAACTTCAAACTTTGAATTACCAGCGAATTTCGGCCGCGTGGCGACCGTTAGTATAAATAATTGGTAAAGCGAATTTAGTAAATAAATATATTAAATATTTTTTGAAAATTGTTTATTTAGATCGTAGTATTTTTTATGAAAAGTAATAAAGATTAAAAAAAACATACATAATACAGTTTTTATCACTTTTTATACTGTTAATTCCGAGAGCGGACTAATTAATAGTGCTTCAGTACGTAACAAAGAGGATGTTCATCATTGTACTTTACTTTACTACGTACATATGTACATTACTTTGACAGTCGCAAATGACGTCATCACGGTTAAAAGTTATGACTTTCTATTTAATGATACGTTCTGATTACCATTTTAGTACAATCTGACATCGTTATGTGTAATACATACTCGTATTAAAGGATATATCTGTTCTGTTAATTACTGTTATAGTAATCATAGATTTATAATGTTTAATGTATGCCCGAGTATTGAAAGAACAGTTTTTCAGATTATTGGTTTAGTGGCTAAGTATAGCAGTAATACGGCTAGAGGAGTAGTAGTAAGATTAGTATAACATAAGTTACAACATTTCCTAAGTACGACCAGATGGTGGCAATCAGATGATTACACAATGCTATTCCTACTTGTGTGACACCGCTTATCATTGAGGTCAATAAATGTGACCGATTATTTTTATTTGGAATATTTAAGAATTCAAGATTGTGTGGATATATTTAACTCTACGTTGAGGGTTAAATATAGGAATAAGAGAGTTATATATAAATAATAAAAAAATCTGGTGTTAAATGCGGATTACGGCGGTAGTGAAATTCCTATTTAATTTCGCGATCTCTTACCTAATATGTAATAAATACCTTTGAGGAGCCAACGTGATTAGAGGCACTCAAAAATACTGTATACTTATTGTTATGACGCTTGTGATGATGGCTATAGCTATGACATTATATCATATCTGGATGTAGAAAGAATTTATAAGAACATAGTTCATTAGCCAAATTATAATATAAAAGTAAATCTTAATATGAATATTACATCAACCTGATAGTAATAATAATATTCGTATTCAACGTCATATTAAATGTATCTCATAGATATAACAGATTAGTCAATCAATTAATTTAATTTTTGGTAATTATATAACGATCCTTTCATATACTCGTTATATTTTTCGATAGATATTATAATAGGGAAAAAAAGTAAAATTTTGATTTTATTAAATAACATCATAAACTTTCAACATTACTTTACAAAATAATTTTAGTTATTAACGAAAATGTACTTGAGTACTCACAGTACGAATAAGAAAATACAAATGAATACTATAAAGAAATTAAAGATGTATGTGAATATCATAAAGATATACCAAATATAATAAGGATATCCAGCATTTGTAGGAATCTTCAGGATTGGCATAGGTTGCAAATTATTTCGATTAAAAGAAATGGCTTTTTGTTTAAAAAAAAATAAAGAAGTAAATCGAGGAAAAAACGTCTAATCGAATACGTCTCTCATGAAGCCTGCTTCATGTATTACCAACTTACAATGGTTAGTGATACATAACATTATGGAAAGCATCGAAGAAACTATTGTATAATAATAACTCCTTAATTATTTATAGAACTTTTCTTATTACTGAGTCTGATTGATACACCAAGTACGTACTTCTGAACCACTTCGTACAATATATTTTAGCGGAACATATTATTTTTGCAAAAAGTAGCGAAAAACTTTTTTCATCGCTGAAATGAAGATGCTACTTTCTGATGAAACATATATATATATATATATATATATATATAATAAATTTATGTATAATACAGACTGTTATTGTTTATAAACATTATTTGTATTTTGTATTGATGTGAATGCGAGTATGTAAATATTGAGTAGCCTCTTTGTTTATGTAATGTACAACATTCATTATAAACTGATCCTCTTACTTTAACACAGTTCCCATTAGTTTATTATTTTATAACTCCATTTCACTAAACACGGAACCTGATACAGATATGGTATAATAGTTTAGTGTTTCTGTAACAATATGAGTAGTGCGGATGGTCCAGATAAAAGATCTTTTGTAAAAGCTTTTATTTCAATGACATATATTATCTTCATAAATAATAATGAAATAGCTAAGCAGTTAATGAGTCACCTCCACTTAACTTATATTTATTTATTATTTATTTATCTTCACGCCATATCCCTTGCGGGGTAGCCAAAGATGACGGAGCGCCAAACGCTACGGTCCCTGGATACCTCGGCCTCGGCCACAGACATCAACATCTTCATACATGCCCTCCGGGGGGTCCTTATGCTTTTTACGTGACCTTTCTCCAGTATGATAGATACAGTGTTTTCGAAGGTCACTCGAGGCCTCCCCCTGTCTCTCTTACCGCTCACTTTTCCTATATAAATCGTGCCCAAACCACCTGAGCGCGTTTTTCTTCATTCTCATAGTGATATCTTCACTAGTACCTGTCATTCTGTGGATCTCTTCATTGTGGATTCGATCAGCTAGACCGACTCCGCATATTCTGCGAAGAGATCGCATCTCCACAGCATTCATCTTTCTTACATTCTTCTTCTGTGTTACCCACGTTTGGCTGCCGAAGAACAGCGTCGGTAGCAAAACCGCATCGTGTAAAGCCAAACGTGCAGCTATGTTGATGGTTCGCCGTCTCAATAATGCAGTCAAAGCACCGTTGACTCTGTTACCGGCAGCAATACGCCTTTCCACATCCATTTCGTATCTTCCGTCTCTGCTAAACATACTTCCAAAATATACCACTTCATTCACTTATTCTATTATCTTACCATTCACGTTGATCTTACATTCTGTTCTTTCTTCATTTCTTTCAAATATCAGAAACTTCGTCTTATCTACATTCAGGTTTAGACCATTAAGTTCACACCCATCTTTCAGAGTGGTGACCAATGCCTGCAAATTGCATTCTGCTGATGCAATGAGCACTGCGTCATCTGCATATAGCAAGCAATTGACCTTAAGGTCACCTACTTTCACTCCCATGTCACTGTCTTTCACGCTTTGAAGACAACTATCCAAATACAAATTGAACAACCAAGCTGACATAGCGCATTCTTGCTTAACACCCGATTGGATATCAAACCAGGGCGACATGCCAGTTCCTACTCGCACACAGGCTGAGTGATCTCTGTAAAGAGATTTTACAGCCTGTAGTAAGGGTCCACTCACATTGTATCGGGGCAGTATCTCCCATAATTTCTTTCTTACAACCCTGTGAAACGCCTTGTCCAAACCCACAAAAGCACAGAAAACCTTATGGTCTAGGGCCTAAAACTTTTCCGTGATCTTGCGGAGGGAAAAGATTTGATCTATACACCCTCTTCCAGGTCTTAAATCTCATTACAGCCTTTCAGATCTCTCTTTCATTCTTCTCGCTAATATTTTAGCATAAACTTTACCGCCCAAGCTGATCAAACTGATAGTCCTATACCTTGCACAGTCTATCTGTGAACCTTTGCCTTTATATAAAGGTACGATGACTGCACCTCGCCAATCGTCTGGGACCTCCCCCGATTTCCAGCATAAATTGCACAAAAACCAAAAAAAGTCCAAGACGCGTGGCCCACCATATTTGATCATCTAGGCAGTAACTTCATCTGCTCCCTCAGCCTTACCACATTTCAGACTTCAAATCACGCTCTCTACTTCTTCCAAACTGATTTCACAATCGGCTACATCTGGACTCGCTCTCTGATTTCGCTGGTAATCAAGACCGAGGCGACCTCACGTTCATACATCTACTTGTAGAATTCCGCCCACCGGTGCCAAATGTGTGCTTGCTCGGTTAAAATTTCACCGCTTTTCGAAAGCACCCCTTTCATTCCACAGGTTACCGAACAAACCCCGGGAATCACTAACTTCTCGCCAGAAAAGCTTCGTGTTTTCCCGGAAGTTCGTCAACCTTTCATCCCTTTCTCTCTCAGAATTTTCACGCTTCATCTTTATAAGTGCTTTCATTTTGTGCTTTTGCAGTTTTTACGATTTTTTTCTGATCTCTTTCATACTTTCATCCTTACCCGAGGCTTTATAATCCATCCATGCTTTCTTCTTTAACTTTACAGCGTCTTTCACTTGATCATCCTACCATTCATCGCGCTTTTTACCTCTTAACTTTATACTCCTATATATATATTTTCTCATATACTTCAATGCTTTAACATTATTTACCGAATATCTTCGTATAAGATTCGGCAAATCAACATTTTAAACCTTAATTTCCCCTTCATCGTAACTTTTAGGTTTTTATTATTTAACTACCTCTAAAGTCATAACTTTTTAATACAAAAGAGATGGAACAGAATCACGTCAAAAAATGTTCCGACCGGGAGTTGGTTTGTTGTTTGGACAGATTCAATCACTTACGTTGTAGGAGATTTATTTTGTATCAAAATACCATTCGCAATTTTTATATTTATATATAAATTCACAACCTTTGACTTCTTTATAATTATTCAACCACAGCAATAATATAACATAATAAAATAAAACATAATAAAACTATTGAACTCCCTCCCATCGACAGGAAAGAAGATTACACTCTTACACAGAATAACGTGAAAAGAGTTGAAATGACAGACATCCCCTTGAGAACATTTATGAATATATTATTTTTGCTCCTATAAATGATTCATGACGTTCCAGTGACGATAAAATCTCGCCCATTCTCGATTAGAACTGGATCTCAGATATTCATCTCAATTGAAATGGACGTCACTTAAACATTAACTGTGTCACATTTTCTTATTTATTTCACTTATAAATAAATCCACACTATAACATATTATCGTATTAACGGTGGCATAGCTTCTTCTTTAGTTTAAATCATATATATTTAGTTTAGGTCATTTGCACCCATAATGAAAAACGTAACATCATTTAATGATAGCGATTTTTAAAATTATATTCTATATTACTTAATTTTACTTACTTTTTAATACAGAATAATTATAAGCTAATACTTATATAATTAACACTGCTTTATTAAATGTACTGATCTATTTAATTTACTTGCTAATAAATGAATGACAGCACTCCTCCAATGATTCACAAACTTTTCATCATAACATATATTCTTTACTATATTTTTGTATTTTTTATACTTTAAAATAATTTACTTTTGCCTTCTTTTGGCTTTAATAAAAGTCTGTACAGTATATATTGCAGAAAATTATGAAAACCCTTTCCCTCGTGTAATATACCGTATTATTATTTTATCATCGAAGTAAATATTAATGCGCCGGGGTTCACATTATGAGTTCATTTAAGCATTTTTAAGGTATGTGTATAGTTAATATGAAAACGTTATTTTTTATTGACTTAACTATGATATTGTAAAGATAAAATTACTAAACCCATTCTACAAAGTAAAAGACAAAAATTGAACTCAAGAATTCTCATTAAAATTTGCAAAATACATCTGCATCCTTCCGTCGCTGTTATTGAGTTATCTCTCGAATGTTGACTTTCCCTTACCTTCACTCGGAATAGAATTTTAAAATATCTTTTCATAATGTTTTACGGATTCCTTCACAGAAATCTATCATTTAATTAAGTTCTACAACGGACTGGAGTGCTGTTAGCATTTTTATTGTGTTGTAGTGTTTTCTATTTTGTGAATTATATATTCTTATTTTTGTGGTTCGCACTAATAACGATCTGATTCTATCTTCCACATATTCCTAAACTCTTGAACTTTTATGGTAATAATGGCTTTGTAAATATAAGGTAGAGCATATGTCTTTAATTTGTAAAAGTATTTGTATTTATTTGTATGTATTTGTATTGTAAAAGTATTTGTTTTATTGACAAAATATTAATAAGAAGGCCCGGAACTTATTCTAATTTAAAATATATTCTTACTTGATAAATTTAAGGCCAATGATTAAACCAAAGTTACAGCTTTGGTTTTAAATCACAAAATACTAAATAACTTTAATTTTTGGCACAAAACTAATTTTCAAAGAAACGATTTTAATAAACCATTGAAGTATTACTTACCTCTTTTATAGATTTTTTATCTTACAACATACAAAGCTAACTTTTCCAAACAATAATATAGTTAGAATAGCCAGTGCATATCAAAGAGCACTGATAAATAAAGTTAAATGAAACGTACACATGCCCCTTAACATCTCACAGACACTGATGACAATGACAAGCGGAGCGGATGAAATATTATGAAGGAAAATTTAGTAATGTTTTATTTAAGCAGAATTTAACTAAGTCAGGGCTAATTTTATGATGATACTGATGATGGTACCATTATGGTGATATTGATGATAGTAAAAATAATGATGATGAAAATATTTTCATCATCATTATTTTTTATTCTTTAAAATAATTTACTTTTGGCTTCTTTTGGCTTTAATAAAGAGAGAGAGGAGAGGAAGAAAATTTTCAATTTAAAGAGGATAATAAAGTTATTTTATTGCACTGTCGACGTCAAAAAACTTTTATACAAAATTTCCTATACACTGTATTTTTTATTGGTAATATAATACATTTACTGAAGCACAATATTTTCTTATACTTGATTTAGTATTTTAATTTCCTTGTAGAACATGACGCTGACGTCTATGTCTGTATCAACCTCCTAAAGTTCTTTGTTCACTGAACCGGTAACTTCTAGTCTGCGATGTCAGTACAGAGGGCATTGTATTTTCATTCTTAAAATGACGACAAAAATTGTTTTACAATTTTTTTTGTACTTTTCTTCTTTTCTTGCTACGAGTACCACGCTGAATCCAGCTGGCACTTTTCTTGTTATTATTTTGAATTCGAATAATAAATTAATTCATCAAAATGCAAATGCACAACACAATTAGGAAATGAAATAAAAAAAACCATATTATTCTAGAATTGAGAGCTATCTGAAAATGGAAAAACAATTTCTGAGGTAATAACAATAATAAAATAATGTAGTTGACATTTCTGTGTTATCAATAAATACTTCACCGGTCATTTATTATATATTCAATACGACATGTGATAACATGTTTAGTAACAAGTTACTATAAAATACATAAACGTATTCGTTACTTTTATTATTATTGCTTTTTATGAACTTCATGAAGTATTTGTTATAAGAACACATTTATCTTCAGTGCAACGTCCATACAAATGTAATAATATATGAAACGAATATTGTTGAATAAATTTGAATACTCATCAGTTTATCTTTGGATATCTATTGTGTGTTGATTTGATAACAAGTCACAATGTTACTGGTGAGCAAGAAATACATCAATTAAGTAAATAACATAATCATCAACAATCTGCAGTCATTTCCACTCACAGCTTGTGAAAGCTTCAAAGTGAGCGATAACGTAAAGAAAACATTTCCCTCCTCGTTAAAAGAGCCATCAGTGATGTTTAAAGCCTGGCATTTAAAGGTTTTGCTTTCAAAGAAGCTTATAATCGCACTTTGTAAGGAAAATATAAATTTCTTTATTGTACATTCTCACAAAGTAGTAAAAATATACAGTAAGAGCAAAAATATAAAATAAGATAAGATAAATATATACAAAGGGCTACCTTATCGCTAGTAAGCGATATCATATAGTAGTAGAGAATCATATTATGCTATAAGTTATTTTGTTACTTTACATGTTTATTTGTTTATACCTTGTAATGTCTATTGCAATAATACATTTATCTATCTAGTCTTCAGTATCATAAACAACATTGCGAACAATTGACACATAGTCAATAAATATATTTATTTCTATTTAACTTAAGAAGATTGTTTCTTTTTGAAATTTTTATTTGTGAATTTTATCACTTAATATTTTGTTTTAAAAATATCTTTGTTTGGAGTCCAAAAAAAACATATAGTATAATGTTAATCATTAAAATGTTAGTATAATATGTTAGTTATCTATTATTCCTTACTGATATGCGTCTTGTAACTGTTGAAATGATTCCCTTTGCGTGTATAGATGTAATAATATGATATGTTACAGGTCATCATTCTGTTACAGGTCGAAGGTCGAGTAAGCACGTGCTAAAATTTACTGATAGGTCATATATTTTGTTTTTCGGAGTGTATGGTTGATTTATATTTCTATTCAACATTGATCGTATAATTTGTCATTCTTACGTCGAGGTTGCACGTGGATCTTAACATTTATTGAACACTTAAAGAATTTTATAATATATAAATTGTATGTAAAATAATATATAAAAAATGCAAAAATTAAGCAACGATATCGAGAAAGTGATCGATGGACAGCGTGAATGATTAAATGAGGATAAAAGGAGCCGAGACATGTGGGACGGGAATTAATGGAAGATTAAAATTTTACTGATTTCACTAATAATTGAAATGACGTTGAAAAATAAAAGAAATATTAGTCTCGTTTTAACGTTTCACAACGATACCAGTAAAATAAAACTTACTAATAAAACGTAATATTTTTATAAGAGGATGGGGAAAGATATAAAGAAAATTTGTAAAAGAAGAGACAAGACACAAGAGTTATCTATCGTTTTGTATTTGTTATAAGAGGTTATTTATATTTATTGTGTTTTGAATCATTAATCACACAGCATTAATTAACAATGTAATATATAACATCAACAATGAGACAGAACTCACTCTTAAACAATTTCTATTCCAACTATAATAATAACCATTACAATAATTGCGAATATAACATTAAAAATAAAAATATGAGGTCATGTAAGAAGTTTAGAAAGAATCTTTTAATCTCTTACATATAATCGTAGAGGTGATTTTACTGTGTAACTTGGAACAACCAGATAACAGAAATAACAAAAACTATTTATTACTTATCCCGAACATATAAAAAAATATAAAACCAGGTGTTTTAGAGATATATTTTATTAAGTTGCTAAAAAATATGTAAAATGCTAAAATTTTCATATGATATGATCATATATAACAATTTAGATGAGTTAGCGATACATTGTAAAATCTTTTGTTTAAATATAAATGGTTTTTAAAATGCCTAAAAGCACTATGTGTGTTAAGTAAACATAATTGTTTACTTAGCATTTGTATACATTTGCATGATTTGCGACTGAGTCTAAGTGCTTTCTATACAGAAGAGAGATAAATAATTCATTTTCAACAATTTTAAACAAATAAAAATTGTACACCGGATTAAAAAAAATAAAATTAATACTACTTTTGTTATTAATTATTCAAAAGTATATACATGTAACATGTAATTTATGTGTCTTTGTTCTAAATTTCTTTCATTCTGCTTAATACATTTAACTTTAAAAGTCTGAACATAATTTCGTGTTTTCATACGTGTCATAGTCTTATTAGAAGATTGAATCACTTTAAAGTAAAGTTATTTTTATCTTTTAATTCGTTACCGTGATCAGGTGATCGCTCATTATTTTCTGGGCGCCTTTAGTACTTTTCTCATTTCCTTGTTTCGAGTCCCCTATGTCCATCGTCGCAGGCAGCTCTCAGAAGCTTCCTCTGGTGACACTGTTACAGCTTTCAGGGCAATAAAAATATATATGTACTGTATGTTTGTATTACTACGGTATTTAATTTACTATTCTTTCTATAATACATTATATAATTTTAATTTTAATGAAATTGTAATAAATGATAAATGCAATAAATAAAATAAACGAATGCGGCGTTGGGGACCGCTAACGAACATGTCATGTTCCGAACTGCGGGAGGTGGAGGACGGAGTTACAAATAGCTACGTGGAATGTAAGAGGTGAAATGGAACAGAAGATGAATGAATTATTAGATGTGATGGATGACAAAGATCTGGATGTTATTTGTGTGTCTGAGACCAAGCGAAAAGGCAATGATATGACCGATTTGCCTGGCAACTGGGTCGCTTTCTGGGCTGGGATTCCAGAGGGTGATCGAGGTTGCCAAGGTGTAGGCGTGTTGTTGTCCTCTCGAATGGTTAGTGCAATGGTAGAATACAAGGCCATCAACCCAAGGCTTCTTTGGGTTCGCTTTAAGCTGGGGATAACAAGAGTATTCTTGTTAGGCGTTTATGCGCCAGTATCGTCAGCTCCAGTGAGCGAGCTCGAGGAGCTTTGGGAGAGTGTCAGGGATGTTCTAAGTAATGTCAAAAGTAATTAGAAGTTGATAGTATGTGGGGATATTAATGGCTGGGTTGGAACCGCGCGAAGTGGTTACGAAAGCGTGCTAGGCAAGTACGGTGATAAGAGAGTAAATGAGGCTGGAAAGCTTATTTTGGAATTTTGTAAGGAGAGAAATATATTTGTGCAAACACGATGTTTGATCACAAACAAATTCACATGTACACATGGGAGCGAGCGGAAGTAACAAGTAGGATTGATTTATTCCTAGTGGATCAGCGTATTCGAAGCCAAGTTATGGACACGCGAGTGTTTAGGGGTGCTGATCTGAGAACGGACCATTATCTAGTCGTTGCTAGAATAAGAGGTAGAATAAGATTTGCAGGTTGGCGCAGCCGCACGACATGTCCTAGCTTGGAGTCGAATTATCGCATACGAAGCTGGAAGCTTCAAGATCCACCGATCAGAGAGGAATATCAAGAAAAGGTTTCCAAGAAGCTTGAAAGCTGTGATTCTGGAAATGAAAGTGCTGAAGTATGCTGGCAGAACCTTAGGAATGGTATGGTGAAATTAGCAACAGAGGTATGTGGTAAAAGGAAAAGAGGTTTTAGTAAAAAGCGCGATGAATGATGAGATGATGAAGTGAAAGATAACGTGGAGTTAAAGAAGAAAGCATGGCTGGATTATAAAGGATAAAAGTATGAGAGAGATAAGAAAACGAGAGTACAAGCTGCAAAAGCACAAAACGAAAGCACTTATAAAGATGAAGCGTGAAAATTCTGAGAGCGTAAGGGATGAAAGCTTGACAAACAACTTCCGGGAAAACACGAAGTTTTTCTGGCGAGAAGTTAGTGAGTCCAGAGATTGTTAGGTAACCTGTAGAATAAAAGGGGTGCTTTCAAAGAACGGTGAAATGTTAACAGATCAAGCACACGTTTTGCAGCGGTGGGCGGAATTCTACAAGGAGACATATAATTGTGAGGACGCCTCGGCCTCGAGTACCAGCAAAATGCTGAGTCCCGATGTGGCTGATGGTGAAATCAGTTTGGAAGAAGTGGAGAGCGCGATTCGAAGCCTGAAATGTTTTAAGGCTGCGGGAGCAGACGAAGTTACTGCAGAGATGATCAAATAGGGTGAGCCACACGTCTTAGACTTATTCTGGTTTTTGTGCAATTTATGCTGGAAATCAGGGGAGGTCCCAGACGATTGGCGAGGTGCAGTCATCGTACCTTTGTATAAAGGCAAAGTTTCACAGATAGACTGAGCAAGCTATAGGGCTATCAGTTTTATTAGCTTGGGCGGTAAAGTTTATGCTAAAATATTAGCGAGAAGAATGCAAGAGAGATCTGAAAGGCTGTAATGAGATTTAAGACCTGGAAGAGGGTGTATAGATCAAATCTTTTCCCTCCGCAAGATCACGGAAAAGTTTTTGGCCCTAAACCAAAAGGTTTTCTGTGCTTTAGTGTATTTGGATAAAGCGTTTGACTGGGTTGTTAGAAAGAAATTATGGGAGATACTGATACAATGTGAACGGACCCTTGTTACAGGCTGTAAAGTCTCTTTACAAAGATCACTCAGCCTGTGTGCGAGTAGGAGCTGACAGGTCACCCTGGTTTGATATCCAATCGGGTGTTAAGCAAGGTTGCGCTATGTCATCTTGGTTGTTCAATTTGTATTTGGATAGTTGTCTTCAAGGCGTGAAAGACAGTGACATGGGAGTGAAAGTAGGTGACCTTAAGGTCAATTGCTTGCTGTATGCCGATGATGCAGTGCTCATTGCATCATCAGAATGCGATTTGCAGGCATTGGTCACCATTCTGAAAGATGGGTGTGAAAATAATGGTCTAAACCTGAATGCAGATAAGACAAAGGTTCTGATATTTTACACAACGTTACATAACACTATAAAGCTTCAAATAAATGTTCGAGTTTAGTAATAAGTCCTTGAAAGTGAACATTATTAGGTTGATATTTATTATTTTTTTCTTATTAAAAAGCAACTAATAAACATTTCCGTCAACTTTGTAATTGTAATGTAACTAACGTTGTGTAAACTGCTTCCACACCATACGGTGCATTGAACACTATGAGTCTTCAGCTAGTCAGCTACCTAATTGGAGTGAAAGTCCTATGGTTGCATGGTTAGCACTCTGGACTCTGAATCCAGCAACACGAGTTCAAATCTCGGTGGAAGCTCAGTCTTTTGTAAATGTGTAAAAAAATATGTTCAATGTCAAAAATATTAAATTTTGTATTATAGCCGAACCTGTCTGTACTGTTGATCACTGAATTACGAACTTTATGAATTTTAAAATTGAGAGATTTACAACTGCCTTCATATATAAATGTATGTGTGATAAAGATTTCAGATAAAAATTGAAAATTACATAAACGGTTTTTCTTTTATTATTGTGTGTTCGCCTTCAGGGTTGTTTTTAAATTACTATGAAATTAATATGTGAGTGTCTTAAAAATATGGAATAATTATTACTAATATAATTTAGTGAACTATGAAACCTGAATGTGTACAACGATCCAAAACTTCTATTCTATTGAATACAAAACCCCTTGTAGATACATTCTCATCTGTGGAGATACAGATATCATTCTAAATAATATACTCGTACAGTGCTTCTAGCCTCAGCTACTAATTAATTAGCTGAATTAGGATAACTTCTAATTAAATTAACTTTAAATAATCGAACTTTCATAAAACAGAGATTTTCAAGACGTTTCGTTTCATTGCAAAAACAGACTATCATCAACAGTCATGTTTGTCATGTATCTATCGTATATGGTATATTAAGCAATAACTTATGAGTAAACTCTGTAGTTAGGGACATCCCTAAATACATATTCCTGTCTGTTATTATTATTATTATTATTATTATTATTATATCTATCGAGACCTGTCTCCTCATTGTAAATGTATGCACACTAATTGAAATGAATGTGCCGTGTTGCTCACGTATGTTTATGTAAATAAGACCGATTTATTTATTATAATTATATTACCTGCAGCGGTTGTGATTATTTTATATGATTTATATATAAACAATGCTTATACACGCATTGTATAATTTTATATAACCTACTAATAGAATACTTACATTTTAAATAAAAAACCTATTAAGTAAAGCTCAAAAAGATCTTGATATGTTGAGTGAGTGGCTACATTACAACCTTTTAACTATAAATGCAAGTAAAACATCCTATATGATTTTCTGTGCTAAGAATAAACGTATTCCAGATATTAGACCCCTTACAGTTAACGATAAAATCATACAACACTCAACAAAAGAGTAATACCTAGGTTTGTGGATGGACGATAAACTGATTGACTGAGTGACTGATAAACTTACGGAAAGATCACATAGAACACGTTAGAAACAAATTAGTACCTATACTTTGTGCATTAAGAAAGGTCTCAAACTGCATTCCCAAGAAAATACGTATGATAATATATAACAGCTTAGTTAAATCAAAAATTGAATATTTAAAAGCAGTATGGGAACTTATGCTAACTGGTGTGCGCACTAAGTATGGCAAGAAAACGATACTGTTTGAGGGAGTGCAACTATATAATAACTTACCGAATGATGTTAAAAGTGAGAAGAGCATGAGCGTATTTAAAGCGAAATTAAAGTAATATGTATAAAAAATCTAATCAAGATTGTTAACTAAGTTTATAAAGTTGTTATAATGTTTACAAATGTTTGAATTGCCGCTCCAGAGGTAAATTATTGTTATATTTTTTTTAGAAAACTTATTTAATCTAATTCTAATTAAATAAACTTAATGTCTTTATGAGAATATAGTTCTTTAAACCTATTAACCTCTTAAAAATTCTTATCTAGTTGTTTTAATTTATTATTTTCATTGTTTTTTTAAATCAAAGACAAATACGGCCTTTACCTCCTGTGGTATCAAAGTCAAAGAAAGTGTAAACAAAATATGGTTAATAGAAAAAAAGTCTTAAAAATCAAGATTGATTTTAAAGTAAAAAGTATAAAAGTATAATGTAAAAAATCATCACGAAGAAGTTTCGTAGATGTAGGCTTAAGTATGAATAAATTTTATATATGTATATACATAATAAATACTTTAATAGGTTTAAGATAGAGAGAAGAGAGATACTTTTACCACATGAAGAGCTTTACAATCATGCGGTAAAGCTTTTGACACCATTTCGAAGCGAATGCAAAACGCTTCCATCTCCTAACGTCTTTAAAAAATAAATTCACAATCTGTCGTGAAATCTCTAGGGATTTAATGACATCACACATTGCACCAGCTCGCAAACAATAACGCTCATTACTTTTTACCTATATTTGTAAAAAAAGTTACTAAATCAGTTTAAAGTTAATAAATAAATTTAGTATTTAGAACTACAACTACTATTTAGCTGCTATAATATTAAGCCTTCATAAAACTTTAATAAAAAAAATTACATTACATATTGTGAAAAGACTATTTCTTTATAAAATGTCGTTATTTCGGAGAATTGAAAATAGAGTAAAAACTTTTTAAAGTAATTATATAAGTATTATATAATAAAACGTAAAATAGTAAATACTCTGAGGCTCTCCTTAATATTTACAAGTCATACAATATTAGCCTTCAAAAGTTAAAAAATTCTTTGTACTTGTACAATTCGCAATTCGCGTCGATGAAGTCAGAAGTCATTATCGCATTCATTGATTGTGTGATTGATTGTACCTTATTGTGAAAATAATAAACAAATATAAATATATCATTTAACGCTTTTGGAGCGTCTTTTAAAGTTAATTGACAATCATCCATCATGGAAAATATTAATACATTCAATACATGTTTCTCCTTTTAAGGAAAACAATGTGTATATTTATATATTATTTTATTTAAAAGGAAAAATATTTAAATTAAGATTTATTTTATTATGTAATGTTTTTTTTTCTGTTCGGTTTATTAATAAATCAAACCTCTTTAAACACAGCTGTTGTTATTAGTGATCTGCTGTTGATCAACGTTTTGTACCAGATCATTTGTTTAGACGTGTGTGTTATAACTCGATTATAGCTTAATACCATTAACAAGATATATTTATATTTACGATTGATCGAACTTTATGTATGTTAGAGAATAATTAACACAAAATTATTTCAAAATACCGCATCCCCAGTACTATCATCCGCATAACAATGTATGTTAGGAATGTCCAACAAATCATTGATAATGGAAGGAACAGAGTTGGGGATAGCACGCAGCTTTGGGGTACACCAGCGTTCACGGGCTTGGGGTCCAAACAAAAATCGTCGAGAAGAACCTATATGATATCTTTTTTAAGCTATCTTAAGTTCATAGTAAAATTTAACACAATTGATAGTTTCTCTAAAATTAGGTTAAATGAAAATAGTTTCTTATTCTATTATATCAATATCAAGAAATAATAACAAATAATTAATAATTTTTACAAACCAAAGGCCATATTATTGTATTTAATAAATAGACTAGAAACACATGCATCCTTACATAGCACCTCTCATCCCGCGGGACTCTACTTTAACAATCATTAATACGATGTGACGATAGTTTATATAATTTATAATTCTGAAGGTATTATTTAAATAATGAACCGATTTTCAGATAAACATTAACAAAATATTTAAAACCTTTGAAAAAGAGTCTACAGAGTTAAACCAAAACTGTTACTTATAAGGGAGGAGAAGAAACGGACACTATTATAATATATATATATATATATATATATATATATATATATATATATATATATATATATATATAATTAAAATTGGAAATCCTTTTACAATTTTACAATATAAAAGTATGCCCTGGTATTATCTGCCTACGGTAGCTGGAGGTGGATTATTATTACTAGTTGAAACTTATTTAAATTATAAGAATATGATAAGTTTTTTAAAAATACAAAATAAAATAAAATTATAAAATTAAAAATTCGTCTCTAAAGTTTACATATTTTTTTACGAATAAAGTTGTGAATATTTAATTTTTTTTATACTGCTTATCTACGATATATCCTTAACATCAAACAAATTAAATACTTCTTGAGACTCAAAGTGCATGCGATCATGTCGTAAGTATGTATAAAATGTTATGTAAAGGAGCAGAGTTTTATAAACGTGCTTGTTTTCAATCAGTCTGTGTGCTCAAGAAATACAACATCATATATTCCATCGCTGGGTATTTGTACTCTTCTGTACTTCGACGACTTACGTGACACTTTAAATTATTTTAATATATTAAATAAAATGTTATTTCATTACACATCTATTATTATTATATAATTACATTACATTGATTCGTTGCAATGCGGGTTTTTCTTACATTTAACTAAACTGTTGTGAAAACTATCAAATCTATTTTTGAACACTTGTCTTTAATTGTAATAGAGTTGGTCTGTATGCAACAAAATTTCAAGCGTACTTACTTAGTTATAAGTCCGTCTTTATGCAGGGTAAAAATTTGGTTTTCGTTCATTCTATTTCGGTTATTTAGTTTTAATAATATATATATTTATTATAACAATACAGCAAGTAAATACCGAAACCAGTGACATATTAAACTCATTTTATCATAACTTTTTAAACAACTTATCTCTGACAATATTTTTATCTGATTAACAAAGAATTTTTTATTCATGGCGCTAAATAATTTATTTATAAACAATGAAACTAACGTAAACATTTTATAATGAAAGTTAAAGTGAGGTTATATAAGTCTCTCGCTAGAACGACAAACGTAAAATTGTAAGATGTTCGAATTTATTAACTGTTAAATTGACTTCTATTTTAATCACGCTTCAGCGCTACGTTGCTAAAGTTGACCACCAAATAACGACAATTACTATAATTATTCATTTGCCTTCATAAATATTAATGTCCATAAATATTAGAATACTACTTTTATAAAGCGCAATCTCCTTCAAGAAACTCAGTAGAATTGTTAATCCAGATACTTTTATCCTAATAATGAAATATTCTGTTGGACTTTATACTATTTCTTGATGCGAGGTTTCGATAGCTACTTTTTCCTTTCCTAATATTTTTTGCCGTGATTGTCGAGTAACAAATTATTATAGGCATTATTTAACCAAAGAATCTTTAATTTATATTGTGTTTCTTTGAGCCACTTATGAAACAGCAGTATATTAAATTAACTTTGAAGTAAAATGGATTAGTTCCATCATCAAAGTAATGTGCCTTTACTATCATTATCAAGATCTGTGGCGTCTTTAAATAAATTACACTCGTAATGACAACAGCTGAAAAGGTTTTTGAGGTGACTTAAAGTTAAGTCACACGGCCTGTTAAAAAGCAATTTTTTCCATCATCCTTATAGCCCTTCAGTGTAAAACATACTCGCAATCTTATCTTTAATTCGTAATTATACGTTCACGTTTACTTTATTGATTCTTAACTCAACAAATTGAAAATGTATATCTTGATTCAATTATTTTCATTTTTAATGTGTATTATTCTATTCTCGTAATCGTATCGTAATCTTCGAATATGTTAAAGATTGTAAGTATATTGTAATTATGTGTTACAAAAAAAAGATTAGGAATTGTAATTTGTTTCGTAAATCTTAGTTTAAAATTTTCTTTATAAGCCTTAAACCATAATTTATACTTCATTTACTTCATATTTTCATATTATTGTTTTTTTAATAGTCAAGCCAAACCCAAACCGTTGTGAAATATTCCAATATATGATATACGACTCACTTCCAATCTCTTTCGTATTTACATCTCAAGGGTCATCGCAGAGACAGCGATCAGAGTATTTGCATTTACCTTTACAGCCGTCAAATGTATTTGAGTTTTGAATTATGAGAAAGTGTTAAAGACATCATCTATTTTTAAAAGTCAAATCAAATTCTATATTTAAAAGTTGTGATTAAATGTTTTAGTAACAAATGTTTGACATTTTATATGAGAGTGTTGAAATATTTTATTATATTAAAATATTACCTGGGTATTTAAATATTGTTATGGGTTATCTTTATAATGTTATTTTGATTTTTTTACAAATGTAGTTGTAATACACTAACATAGCTATTATTTCTTTTCAGATTTGGTCTAGAAGATTAATCAACATGTATGTGTGTGTTAGGGTGATTCAAAAATGCATGTGAATTTTTTTTAATGTTTTTTTTATGGGGGCACCCTGTCATTTTGTTCTATTGGTTAAAAAACTTCCACCAAATTTTTTTTATATTTTTAAAACAGGTTTTAGGGGTGAACCAGGGATGAAAAGTGTTGGGTTTTATCAACGGGTAAAAAATAAGTATTAACCTATTCTATTAAATAACTACAATACAAATTAAAGGATAACTACTATTATAACTAAGACTAGTAACTTAAGATGTTAATGTAGATTTGTTACAATCGGGGAATTTTCGCCTAAAGTCTTTGACCGCCAACAATAGGTACTGTTTCTGGTCTTCGTCTGTCGTATGAAGGCGATTGTACACTTCAATCAACGATACTCCCCTCTCAGCTGTATCGTTGATAACTTTTAGACCCTTTACAACAGTCACACATTTTTTAAACTCACAATCGTCCTTCCAGGTCTGCACGTCCTTTAAAAAATCGCAGGAGATGTAGATACTTTTAAAAAACGTTAATGTGTGAGAAGATACGAAGTCCTCCAGGTTTTTTTGTTGCAATAAGGTTTTGATCCAGGATGGCTCGCTTTGGAGAATCTTCTGACCCTTCCATTTGAAGAGCAGCAACCATCTTTCGCTTAGATTCCAAAGAAACTTGGTCGTCAGAGAAGGCCAAAGCTACAAGTTTTTCTGATAGGTACCAAATGTGCCCCAACGCTTGTTTCATAGCAACTTTTGAAAGTGAAAATTCATTCACTTTATTGTAAGCTAATAAATCCTTCAAAATTTGTAAGTCGTTCCTTGGCGCAGACCATGCGCAAAGAGCTTGATACCAGTATTTGGCGTAAATTCGTACAGTAAAAATGCAAACTTCTTTAATTCCTTTAATTTCCCTCTTCGTCAGTTTTAGTTGTTCCCGAAAAAGATATATTTTAAAAGAATAGATGGCCTTTGCCATCCACCTTGCCCGGTGGAGACCAGCAGGTTGCTCGAAAAGAGACACCTTTCTCAGGTGTTCCTCCCAAAAATATGATTATCAGGTTAAGTAGTTCCTTATAATCGTCTCGTGGTTGAAACTCATTAAGCTGGCTTTCAGCAAATAATGTCATTTTTTCGGTAACATCTGCTACTTGTTTTAGAGTTTCAGGGTCCGCAGTAGCTGCCCTAAAGTCCTCTTTTAGTATTTTAGGCCAACGTTTTTGCCGTCTTTTGAAGATTTGTATATCTGGCCCATTAGAAGCATTAGTTGCTGAAACTACGATGGCTTCAAGCACAATCTCCAAAATGTGATGCCTGCCATAATAATTTTTTCTCCAGCTTTTGCTCTAGTAAGGTACAAGCTCCATTGAATTGACCTGTGTTTGATGCTGTGGTATCAATGTTTTGATTGATTGATTTTACTTTTTCATCCAAGCTCCAGGACAATAACATTTCATAAACAGCTGAGGCCATCGCCTGTCCTCTTCCATTCGGAAGTTTTGGAACACCCAAAAGCTGTTCCACTCCCTGTTCTGATACTATAACAGGAAGGCGATCCACAACCTCATGTCCCGTTATGTCCTCGAGCATTTTACTATCCCAATGAACGGTAAGCGGAACCTCTGGCTTACACTCGCTTTTTAGAGATTCTGCGATTTTTTTTCGTCCCTGGATTCGCTGACGCCGAGTAGAAGAAAAGCTAACGTTATACCTCTCAGCATCACAGCCAGCGCTCTTGAGAGTCGATGTTAATACCACAGCAGCTTTTCGATCGCTTAACTTAGCAACATCAAGACTTACAGCCAAACGGTCATCGATTAATACTTTCTTCCCTTGTTTTCGCTGTGGCTTCGGTCTTCGCTGTGGTAGATGGTCCTGACAATAGAGTAGCCGGCCGACTGTCTAAAGAGGTCGAAGACGACGACATTAAAAAAGGTTGGCTATATTACTACTTACTTAAAAACTAGCTTACACTCTATTGCGAAATTACAACTTTAATCTTTAAACCCTTTCTGTAGCTTAATAACCTGAATACTGAAGAGGTTAAAAAACGTGGATGAGGATATGTTTCAGGTACCTAACGTACCTTGTTTACACTCAGATACAAAAATACACAAAGGCACCGCCATTTTGGTTCGTCATCTAGGCCGGACTTATTCCTGTACTCAAAACAACTAAGGCGCGTTATACTTGTGGAGCTTACTGTACCCTGGGAAACAAACATACCCAAAGATCATACATTTAAGCTTAACAAGTATTACGAACTATGTAACGAATTGATCAGGAATAAATTTATAGTTAATTTGTACGCTGTAGAAGTAGGAGCGAGAGGTATAACAGCAAAATCTCTCTACAACTTATTTAAGGATCTCGGCCTTTCTAGAACGATCATCAGTTCATTTCTGGAACGTATTTCAAAGGCGGCTTTAGTAGGTTCTTACGATATTTGGTTAGGTAGGGAGAGGAGCGTAAACAGTGAAGGTGAGCGTGTATGCGCATATTAAAGGGGCCCCTTAAACCTACATCTGGGTCGCAAGTCCCAGGCATTGTTTGCGCTCCTCTTCTTGCAACGCGATGGGCCCGGCACCCGCACGGTGAATCCACGGAATGCTAAGAAGCTTCGTCTCATATAATTTAATACGGGCATTTGTATTTATTTCGTTTTAGTATTTTTTTTATAATATTTTTTTTTAATTATATTTTAACGGCTAATGTTGTATCTAGTATTATTTTAGTTATTAAATTATTGTAATTGTTACTTTTTTTTTAAAATTTTATGTATAGTAGTAAGTGTTTTGAATTTACTTTCGATTTTATTTTAGTTAATATAGATTTTTTTTATTTATCTTTATTAGAAATTGTTTTGAAGTTCTTTCCATTACACCAGTGATGGGCAAGGTTGGCAGTTGTTGTTACATTAGATTATTATAAATTTGTGTATTGTCTTTTGATTTATTATTATTTTAATAATGAAAATTATTATTATCTTGTTTTAATAACATACATATTTACATTTATCGTTATATATCGCTTTATTACATAAATACTCATTTTTATTTTTATATATATTTTATTAATATTATTTTTTTTTTCTTATCGTTAATAAAATATGGATAATATTCTAGACATAAATAACAGTTTTTTCTCATGCTTGTCTCATGCTAGTAGTTATGTTAGCGCAGATAACGCGACATCTGATTTTCAGTCATTCAAAGATTTTGGTTCATCTCCATCAATGAAATATCCTCACAATCTTAACGTGGCTCATATCAATGTTCAGAGTATTCCTGCACATCATTCGGATCTTCTGGCATCTGTTAGCAGTGATCATCATGACACATTATTAATTTTTTAAGTCTTTCGTTAAGCCTTCCCTCCCTTCTCTCCAATTTGATCTACCAGGTTTTGTCCTCATCCGTAATGATAGAATAGGCAAAGGGTGGCGGTGTAGCTATATATCGGCGGGCTGACATACTTTATAAATTTGTAAGCGTATCTTACAGTGAGGGCACTGTATTCTGGATTAGCAGAGTATTTTTTCTTGAAATTATATTGCGTCATACCAAAATTCTGTCGGTTTTTTACGGTCCGAATCTTACTATCAATTACTTTCAATCTCTAGAACAAATCTTAAATGATTTGAGTCCGAATTATGATCATATCATCATTATGAGCGGTTTCATTACATGCATGCTTAAAAATAATTCTCGCTCTCATAAACTTCAATTACTTATTACCTTCTTGAATCCTAATATTCTTCCCACCTCGGCCACTCATCATTTTCCCAACTGCAACCCTTCACTTTTAGTTTTTTTAATTGTATCGTCACCATCTCATGTTCTTACACATGGCCAATATACTGCATTCTTCTCTTATCACGAGTTAATCTATCTTGCATATCATATTCGACCACCGACGAGTGCATCACTCTTTCGGGATCTTTGGAGTTTTAAGAGTATAGTCTGGGTCTCATTACAACGGGAGGCTATTGATTGATTGGAGTATTATTTGTAAAACTTCTTGCGTTGACTCAAAAGTTAATTCATTCAACTCACTTATTATTAAATTTTATATATAAAACGTGTTAAAATAAAACAGATTCCTGCGTCATAGCTTTCAAAACAAATAAAAGACTTGATTTTACAAAAAGTCACAGCAAAAAGAAGATATCAACAATCTCCTTCCAAATATTATTTATCGATTTTTAAGTTATTACGAAACCGCTGCAACCGTATGTGCAGAGATGCTGAAAAACGTTATTACCATGAATCACTCTCTAACAGTAAATCCAGTAAGACATGGAGATTTCTTAAATCTATTGGTATTGGTCAAACGCCAATCAGTGATGGAAGAGTTGTAGATTTAGATGCTCTCAATGATCATTTCTCTCTTCCAGTGGTATCAGCATTAAGCGAGAAAGCTGAAACTCTACGGAATTTGTCTGCCTTGCCAATGCGGAATTCGTCTCTATTTCATTTAGGATGTTAAAACCGCCAAACTCTTTATTTTATCTAATGCTATGGGTAATGATAACTTATGTTTAAAAATGATCACCTCTTTTCTCCCCATTACCTTGTTGTTGACGCACATTTTTAATTATTTTCTTTTCCATCTACCTTTCCTTCAGCTTGGAAAATGGCGTATGTCATTCCTCTGCCTAAAGTTTCTAACCCAACTTGTGTTTCTTATTTTCGACCGATTTCTATATTACCATTTCTCTCTAAAGTTCTCGAAAACATTGTTCATAATCATACATCTTTATACGTTTTCTTCTCTTCTCTCTCCTTATCAGTCTGGCTTCCGTCCTGGATATAGTACAGGAACTGCTCTTTTAAAAGTAACGGAAGACGTACGATTGGCTACTATTTTAATATTATTAAATTTCAGTCGCGCTTTTAACTCTGTTGATTTCGACGTTCTCCTGGATGTTTTGCGATCAATGAACATGACCTCTTCTACTATTGCTTGGTTTGATTCCTATCTTTGATGTCGCTGACAGTGTGTTCGTCTTGACTCATCCTTCTCCAAATGGGCTTATATCACGGCTGGTGTGCCTCAAGATGGTATCCTTTCTTCGCTACTTTTTTCCATTTTTATCAACTCTGTCATTAAAGTCATTTCTTCTAGTTTCCACCTATATGCTGACGACTTGCAGTTATATCGTCATTTTAATATTGCTGATGTTAATCAGGCTATAGCTGCAATTAATTTAGACCTTAAACAGATTAATTATTGGTCTAGGCCTTACGGATTGCTCCTGAATCTTAAATGGTTAAATCTCAAGCATCGCTTTGATGTACTCGACATCAACTGAATTCCTTACCTACTCTTGCTCCCTTATTTCTTAACGATACTGTGATCAATTTCTCCAATTCTGTTAAAAATCTAGGCATCTTTCTGGATTCCTCCTTATCTTAGAATACCCAAATTAATGAGGTGAGCCGCGAGGTGCACTATGCATTTCATTCATTGAAGTGTCTTCAAAACTTCCTACCAATGAAAACTAAGATATCCCTTGCTTAAACTCTCATTCAGCCCATTATTAACTACTCGATTCCTGCTATTGGATGCCACAGAGGAGGTTATTAATAAACTTGAACGTTTACAAAATCTCTCCATTAGATTTATTTTTGGATTGAAAGAGTTCGACCATGTTTCCAACTTACGTAAAAAGCTTAAATAGCTCCCAATTCGCTTTCGCAGAAATACTCGCATTTTATGTATTCTTTACAATATCCTTTATAACGCAACTTTCCACGTTATTTGCGCGATCGCTTCTCTTTTGTACACAATTCCGAATCTCTGCGTAGATCTTAGAACGAACCTCAAATTTCCTACACATAAAAGAAAAAATTATACTCACTCTTCCACGGTTCAAGCAGTAATGTTATGAAACTCAATTCCTTTCAATATACGGAATTTTAAATCTGTCACAAGTTTTAAGAAACGAGTCATCGAACGCTATCTTTCCTATCTATATGGAATTATAGTAAATATATTCAATGTTTATATATTTGTATACCAATGTTTATTTATTCTAAGCTTTATTTATTATTGTTATATATATTATTATACTTTGTATGTCTTTATTTCTTATATGTAATTTTATATGTTTATCTGATTTTCAAATCTTTTGTATGCGATGCGCACTGTCTCTCATTTTCTACTTTTTTTCACAGGTCTGCTGGAAGAGATTTCATTTGGAAATAATCAGTGATTTTGCACGAATCTTTTAATTAACTCTGTTTTTATAAATTATTTATTTATTTATTTATTAAAACTTCATTGCACAAACAAAATGGTACAATTGGCGGACTTAATGCTATCTAGGCATTATCTACCAGTCAACCAACAATATTAACAGAAAAATAAAAACAATGAGGGTAACAAGTAAACAAAAAAAAAATGAATGAAAGCAAATCACTTACAAATGAAATATACTATACTATACTAAAATATTAATATACTATACTATACTGAAATAAAGAATAATAAATACAACACCTTATCGCTATAAAATAAACTAAGTACTAAAGTGTAAATAAATACAAATACTCAAATTTAATAGTCAGGTAGTAGATGAACAATAAATACTCACTGCGTTCTCTCATGAAGATATTCGCAAATGCGCTTCTTAAATATTTGTCGGTTAGGAGCACGACGAAGTGTATCGGGAAGGCTATTCCACAGTTTAATGGCGTGTACCGTGAAAGAATTAGACATAAAACCAGTATGGTGCGAAGGAATACATAAACTTAAGTTCGATGATGAACGGAGATGAAAGTTATGAGTTGTCCTCAGTATGAAATTTGGACTTCAAGTACAGAGGAGAGGATGAATCATTTAAAATAGAAAATAACTGACAGAGAGTTCTTGAAATTCTTCTTTTACGGATGGGAAGCCAGTCCAGCTTAGAACGGTATTCAGATATGTGATCATATTTACGTAAGTTAAAAATAAAGCGAATGCAATTATTGACGAGACGGTCCAAATTATTTAGATTGGCTTCAGAAATATTAGAGTAACATACATCAGCGTAGTCAATAAGTGGAAGAATAAGGGACTGCACCAACAGAGTTTTGGTTCGAATAGGTAAAATGTTTTTGTGCCGATAAAGTGAACGTAACGAGTACGTAACTTTTCGACATAACTCAGTTATGTGGACACTCCAACTGAGCGTACTATCGATATGAAGGCCGAGATTTTTAACGGACTGCGTGAGTGGTATTCTAACAAAATTATAAGATACTGGTGTAAGTGCAATGTAGTCTATCTTGTTAAGACCATGTATACTGCCGATAATCATCGCTTGACACTTTTGTGGGTTAACATTAATACCAAAGTTCTTACACCAATCATGGATCCGAAGTAAGTCCATGTTAACACAGTCAATAGCGGAGTTTATAGAGTCAGGTGTGGCATGAGCATAAATTTGTAGGTCATCGGCATACAAATGGTAAGAGGAAGAGAGGTTAAAAGTAATAAAATTTATGAACACAGAAAAAAGAAGCGGGGAGAGTATACCACCTTGCGGGACACCAGATACCAAGATGCACCACTCTGACAAAATTTTGTCAATGCAGACGGCCGGCTGGCGATCCCGGAGGTAAGAGGAGAACCAGTTTAGTTCCTTGGAAGAAATATTAAGATGCCTTAAAAGAGCCAGAAGTATGTCATGATTAACTGCATTAAAAGCGTTAGAGAAATCAATTAAAACTAAAACAGTTAATTGAGAATGCTCCATCGCTTCTCGGACATCTTCAGTAACTTTGAGAAGAGCTGTGGAAGTGCTGTGACCAGGACGAAAGCCAGACTGAAAACTACTTAAAAGATTGTTCTTTAAAATGTAGTCAGAAAATTGTTTGTGAACGATTGCTTCAAGGATTTTGGATAGGTAGGGTAATATAGATATGGGACGAAAATCATTGCAAGCAGTGGGATTAGAAACTTTTGGAAGAGGAAGGACACGGGCGCTCCGCCAAACTTTAGGAAAGTACCCATTGGATAAGGAAGTATTAATGATATGGGTCAGAGTGGGTAGGATAAATTCAAGTAATGTGACAGTCATACGCCAGCTGATATCGTCCTCGCCAACAGCATTTGATTTAATTGACAGCAAAACTTTTTTAATTTCTTCCTCGGAGACTAAAGAAAAAGAAAATGGGACATTAATAAGATTAGGCAGGGAAGATATATATGAAATGGTTTTGAATTTAATATTATTGTTAAGATAAGAAACTTGAGAAAAATGACGATTTAATTCATCAGATGAAAATGAGTTTAGACCAGTGGAACTTTTAGATGGCACTGCACCTAGAGTCTCAAGAAACTTCCATGTCTCTGCCGAGGACGAAAATGATAATTTATTATGTATATGGAGGCGTTTGGCTGCTCTTACCATCTGATTGCAACGATTTCTTAAAAAATTGTAATTGCACCAGTTAACTTCATTTCGATTCAGTTTAATTTTACGGAAAGCCCGATCCCGTCCGCTCCGATCCGCATGGCTGCCCTCACATTATCGGTAAGCCATGGAGCAGGTGGACGTTTCAACTTTACAGTTTTTATTGGAGCATGTTTATCAAAGAGACCCAAGATATTTTTGTTCAACATAGCAATTTTTGTGTCGACGTCCGTCACGTCCCAAATGTCACTCCAGTTTATAAGAGAGGCATCTCTTACAATACTATCAATATTTAATTTAGAAAAACTCCATAAGTGCAGCATTAAAGGTTTGAGTTTAGGAGGCTTAAGGTTATAAGAAAGATATAATAGGTCGTGTCTAGAAAATTTTGGAGCGGGTAACTGACCATGATTTATCACCTTATCAGGAGAAGCGGTGAGCATCAGGTCAATTCATGTATCAGGGACATTAAGGTTAAAGTGGGTAGGGTCCAAAGGTAGAATATTTAAACTAACAGAACTAAGAACGGATCTTAATTTTTGAGAGGTAGGAGAATCCAATAGAAGGTTAATGTTAAAATCACCCATAACTATCTGATGCATGTACTCTAAGCTGATGCTTTCAAGAGCAGGCTCTAAGTTAGAAAAATAGTTAGTAGAAGGAGGACAGTACACGACACCAAGAACAGTCTTTACCCCTATAAAGCTAATATGTAGGAAAAGAAATTCGGCTGAAGCAGAATAAGGAGCCTGTGACATGTTTAAAATTTTATAAGGTATTTCACTTCGAAGATATATCGCAACTCCACCGCCTCTTTTACCAATACGGTCGCATCGGATCAATACAAAACCAGGTAAGGGGTAAGCGGTGGAGCAAAAGATTAGGTTTCAGCCAAGTTTCTGAGATAAGAATTGCATGTAATTTAGTATCAGAAAAAGTGCTTAATAAATCAGGATAATGTTGTGGAATACTTTGAGCGTTAAGATGACAACAGTTAAACGAATTTTGGTGAAGTGATAATTTAGAAGAAAGTTCTTCGCTCAAAGATAAGATAGAAGTATCAGTCGAATTTAGAGAGAGAAACGAACCAGTGCTACAAGCAGAGTAATAAGATTCACTATCGGACATAATAAACGTATAATTCAATATATAATATAATACTATAAACTATTTGTATAGTACAAATAAATAACTTAATATGTATAAAACAATATTATATGTATGTCGTAAAAAATATATATAAATGATATATAAATAATGAAATGTAAAGTATACTAATGTATATTATAAAACTAAAAACAAAATCTACACAACCTGCCATGGAAATGTAGTTATATAAACTTTGGCAGCCCAAAATAGTGTTTGCACAAGCGTTACATCACCTTCAATATGTTACATACAAAACAAGAAAAAAAAACTAAACATTAGAGTCGACTGAATAAAAAATACAGAAAATAAATTCATGCCCAAAAATATCTACAGTAAATTATTAATAATAAAAGTAATAAATTGATTTCAGCATAAAAACAATAATATAAAATAACAGTTTAAGCCGTTAAACAGTTTAAAGTTTAAAAAAAGCATAAAAGTAAATAAAAAGATATATAGTTTACATTGTTAAATTAATAATGCTAAAATAATTTGTCAATGGCAATATCGCTAATGTAATTGTCATGAAATCTCTTGCTGTCAGCTGTCAACAGAAGTTGTTATTGACAACAAGTATTATAAAGCTTATAAACATATGTAACACTTTTAAAATCATTATTTAATTAAGTTTATAGCTACACAATATAAATGCTGAGATGAAAACAAAAGTGGCAAGTGTGTGTACAGAAATGCTAAATAAATAAATAAATAATTTATATTTTTTATCACTTTCTTTAATTTAATTAAAATAATGGTCTCCATTAGACAAAACTAATACTACAGAAAAAACATGTTTTAAAATTTATATTTTTATGCGTTGATGATATTTTTATATATTTTATTTAAAAGAAGTAATATTTATTTAGATTATCATATTACTGATAAGATTTACACAGAAATATGAAGCGTGTTCAACATATAACAAAAAGTAAGACAAAAAACCACTGCTTTGTGCAAAAACTTTTTAGGAAAAATATTTCAAAATGAATTTAAAACGTTGGTCAGATATTTTTCTTGACCTAATTAAACATTGCATAGAACTAAATATTTGATTTTGCTACTATACTTTGATATAATAACTATCATATTGATAAAGAGTCCTTGTGTCATAAAACTTTTAGTATGTCCCTCTATATATATCTATTATATTGTAAACTAAGAGTTCTACTCAATTATAAACATCACTTATAACGTACTATATCAATCATCTCACACAATTTTATTTTAATTGTACAATTCTATTTTAATGTAGGAACGACAGACTTTTCCGTAATAAAAAACATAAACGTACATGGTATAAGACAAATATTAAGAAACAATTACAACCAATATACAATCTGAGAAAATTGCAAACAAAAATAATTAAAAAATAAACATATCAAAGTTGAGACACTGAAGAGGGTATTCGACGTCCAACCATCGTAAGTATTCAAATAAGATCCTACTACTGTAAGTTTACTAAAAGTTCTGACATAGTCTTATATTTTGTATTTAAGTTTAAAATTTTGAAGTTTATGGTACTATAGTCGAAATAAGCACAGTAACTGTAATTATTATTTTTATACTTAATTGATGTTTGCTCAAAACTTAGTTTCAAAACAATTTAATATTTATGTAATATATTCAGTAACTTAAACAAATTCAGATATGTGAAAAAAGGCAATAAAACAATTCTACTAATATTTACGAGCAGAATTCGTACTTCACGTATACGTTATCGTCGTGGCGTCAAAATTAATAGTTTAATTGTGTGCTGTCTTAACGGCTTAACTGTAGGTACTAATGACTTCTGAGCAATCACTTTTTTTTTATGTTAGAGGCGGACAAACGAGCTTGCGGGTCACCATTGGTATGTGATCACCGCCGCCCATGAACTCTTGCAACATCCGAGGATTCACAAGAGCGTTGCCGGCCTTGGAGAAAGGAATGTATGCCTTTTTTTAAGGTACCCATGTCGTATCGATCTGGAAATACCGCCGAAGGAAGTTCGTTCCACATTTGAGTGGTACGTGGGAAAAAAGTCCTTGAAAACCGCACAGTTGAAGATCGCCACGCGTCCAGGTGGTATGGATGATAAAGGAGGCGATTGCGAGCTGTGCGGTAGTGAAATTCGGCGGTAGGCATCAGATCGAATAGTTCTTCGGAACACTCCCCGTTGTAAATGCGGAAGAAGACGCACAAAGAAGCCACGTCTCTACGCAATGCCAAAGAGTCCAGCCGTTCGCAGAGCACTGGGTCCCCGACAATCCAAACGGCTCTCCGTTGTACGCGGTCAAATGGTAGAAGCTGATATTGGGGTGATCCGGACCAGAGATGAGAACAGTACTCCATGTGAGGCCGGACCTGCGCCTTATAGAGCGCAAGTCTTTGGCCAGGTTTGAAATACTGCCTCGCTCTATTGATCACTCCCAATTTCATCGAGGCCAACTTGGCCTTGCTCTCCAGATGACCACGAAATTGACAATCGCTCGAAATGTCGAGACCCAGTATTTTGATACTTGGCGAGGCAATAAGAGGAGTGCTCTCGAAGAGCGGTGATACGACAAATGGGGTTTTCTTAGTGGTGAACGCGCACACCTGTGTCTTTAGGGGATTGAACTGAACGTAGTTCGGTTCACTCCACTCAGAGACCATCCCCAGGGAGGTGTTATTGCTCTATTGAAGACACAAGTTTCTTTCGGCATTCGTCGACATTTTCCCGAGAGAGACCTGCACGACCGGAATATACCGCATCCCCAGTGCTGTTATCCGCATAACAATGTACGTTGGAAATATCCAACATATCATTGATGTGCAGGAGGAACAGAGTTGGGGATAGCACGCAGCCTTGGGGTACACCAGCGGTCACGGGCTTGGGGTCCGAGCAAAAACCGTCGAGAACGACCTGTGAGAAAACTGGTGATCCACTTGCATAAACTCTCGGGAAGCCCATAGGAAGGTAGCTTCGAAAGAAGCCCCTTGTGCCATACACGATCAAAGGCTTTTGCCATTTCCAGACTAACTGCCAGACCTTCTCCCTTGCTTTCAATAACCGCTGCCCAACGGTGCGTAAGGTATAACAGAAGATCACCAGCTGATCGACCATGGCGAAAGCCATACTGCCGGTCATTGATCAACTGGTGATCCTCGAGGTACGTTAGGAGCTGTCGGTTGATAATAATCTCCATTATTTTGGAGAGAAGGGAGGTAATGGCGGTAGGTAGGCTGTAGTTAGCTGGGTCCGATCCCTAAAAAAGGTATCCTATACCTTTTTTAGGGATCGGATGGACAAGGGCACGCTTCCATGAGACCGGGACTACGCCTTTAAGGTAGGAGTACCGAAATGGACGCGTTAGCACTGGAGTCAACTCAGGGGCACACATTCGTAGCACTAATGGAGAAATGCCATCCGGCCCACTCGACTTATCAACGTTCAAGGAAAATAGAGACTGCCTGATAGTTTTTTGCCGAAAAACTATTTCCGGCATTGAACTCTGACACCGCGGGATGATAGGCGGTGTCTTCCCTTGATCGTCCAAAGTTGAGTTAGAGTCCAAACTCCACACAGCTCTCATGTCAGTGAAGGATTCAATTCATAAAGAAATAATTTTGGTGTTAGAAAATGTAAAAATATGAAGTCACTAATTACTAAGTAATCTTGAAGAAGTCTGTAATCAAGTTTCCTAAATACATTATCTGTAATTAAGAAGTTTTCACTTCAATGAAAAAAAAACTTTTTAGCACCATAATACCCTTGAACAAAAAAATATCTTTACAAATAATACTAAATATTAAAGAGAGGAATTTAAATAGTTTTCACCAGAATACTAAGACAGTTTTAAAAGATAATTCGTTTTCCCGCTCATTGTGAGCACAGACACGGTACTGACATAACCTCATTAACGTGCTTCATCCAGTTTAAAAGAATTAAATTATTTTATACTACTTCGGTATTTTAAAACTGCAGTTTTTATTAGTAAAATTAAAATTTTAAATTTCCGGTAACGACGGATTATTAAATTAAATTAGTGTTTTTATTTATTGTCAGAAATTAAAATAAAACTAGGATCCGCCCATCGTGCGTGGCGGGAATTGAGCTGAGTTGAGGAACATCCATTAGAAAAGAATAAAAGAAAATAAATATTTAATAACAATAATAAACATTTAATTGAAAAAGTTTGTCGGCATGAAAGTTCGACTATGAGCGACACAATCACGGGTCTCTTAATTTTTTCTTTATAACTTTTGATTTAATCACGCTATTATCATTCTGTTTTTTTTCTGTAGATGCTTATTTATTAGTTCTACATTCGCGCCAAATTTGACTAAAATTGCTCCAGTACTTTCATGTGATGAAGCGACTCAGCTCATTTTAAGGAAGACGATCTGCAATCGGGCGCGAGAACGGTTAAGCTTAAGTCTATGGGGATTCAGTTTTTCGACCATAACTTTTGATCAAATCAAGATTTTATTAATCAGTTTTTTTCTGTAGAAGCCCGTCAACAATATAAGAGCTCGCTCTTGCGCTCTAGTACTGTTCTCATCTCTGGTCTGGATCACCCCAATATCAGCTTCTACCATTTGACCGCGTACAACGGAGAGCCGTTCGGATTGTCGGGGACCCGGAGCTCTGCGAACGGCTGGACTCTTTGGCATTGCGTAGAGACGTGGCTTCTTTGTGAGTCTTCTACCGCATTTACAACGGGGAGTGTTCCGAAGAACTATTCGATCTGATGCCTGCCGCCGAATTTCATCACCGCACAGCGCGCCATCGACTTCTTTACCATCCCTACCACCTGGATGCGTGGCGATCCTCCACTGTGCGGTTCTCAAGGACCTTTTTTCCACGTTCCACTTGCTTGTGGAACGAACTTCCTTCGGCGGTATTTCCAGATCGGTACGACATGGGTACCTTCAAAAAAGCGTCTACTCCTACCTACGAGACCGGCAACACTCTTGTAAATCCTCGGATGTTGCAAGAGTTCATGGGCGGCGGTGATCACAAGTCATCTGTGACCCTTCAGTTCGTTTGCACTCCTCTTACATAAAAAAAAAGAAACAAGAGCTACAGAAATGCCGATTTTGATGAAGATTGAGTGAGTAGTTTTAATGTGATGTGGCGGCATAAAATTGATTCCCAAACGGTTAAGAGCTTCGGTTACGCTCAGCTTAATAATAAAAGGAAAGTAGAAGGAGCTTAATAAGGAAGTTATTCTATGTAATGATATTTGATGGGTTTTGATAAACACAATTCCAATAATCAATGATAATAATAAGATGAAGATGCATATAGATCACGCTAAGAGCAGTTTGAAAAGTGATGAAGGACTAGAAGTAAAATTTTATTATTTAATAGTTTTATAAATTTTTTGGTGATTGGACATTACACGCGCTTGAATCGAGTTAGTCAATTGTTGAATAGAAGCGGCTAACAAAAAAGATTTAAATTGCTTATTAATATTATTAGGACAAAATAAATTATTTTCTATGTTTTAATTTATAACTAAATTACACAAACCAAACGTTTAATTGTTTGAAATTGTATTCTTAAGGTAAATTGTAATTTTAGTTTAAAATATCTAAAATTTACTTGAATTTTAATAACATAACAACGTAGAAAGTGTCTACAACAATAAGTTTTAATTTCCGATAGAAAAAATAAAAGCGTCATTACTTAGCGCTGTAACTTTTCTCATAAAGGAAAGATGTAAATTCTCGTTCAAACAACAAAATTACGAGTAATATTAAAATATTGCTCCAAAAATAACGCATCACAACTTAAAGTATACACTTTTCTATAACTGTTTTAAATGTAGTATTAAAATGGTATTACATATTTTCTACATTTTGTAGTTTCCCTTTTACGGCACTTATTAATTAAACCTGCATTTAATTAACATGAAATAGTAAATAAAGTAAATATAGTAAATATCCTCCATTTTAGATATACCAAATTAAAAAAAGGGCATCGAGAAAAAATCTTCAAAAATGTATCTGTATTATGTTATTAAAGGGTATTATTATATTCCCAATTAGGGAAAAAATGAAGGGTGATGTTCCTTTTAGAAATACCTTTTTATACCTGTTTATCTTATATCTTAGACAAAAGTTATACTTACATATCTAGGACTGGCCAATAGACTACTCGCAAGGGACTTACCTTTTTCAATTTAATGCTAAATCTTTATTCTGTATATCTTCTCTCTTAGTTAGTTATAAAGATAAGTATTTTATTTACTTGATATTCCTCCGGGAAATCTTTTTAAGGTAGGACGGCTCCCGATGAAAAAATATCTCGATAAGAGTCATATGATACTTAAATGAATAAACAATAATTGAGGAAAAAAACATAATGTTTAATTTTCAAGTGCGTTTTCTGGGGAGCTGGATATACAAGCCTGCCTGGTTGAAGAACAGATGTAGGTTAAATTAAATAACTAACTAATAGACACGATTTCTTCTTGACTTCTTGTGAACAAAATTATTGTAGAGTATTTAATATTTTGAATTGAGTAAAAAAAACAACTAAGTTAAATCTATAAAATATTCAAATATTTTTAATATTACGTCTTAATTTTGTTAAAGTAGTTATTAATTTCTATTTATTTATCCGAAAAAAGAAAAATATCAAACGTTTACAAAAAGAAAGTTCATTAAATTACGTTGCCTCAATATATTTGCAAAGTATGTCGAAGCAATATTGAAACTATCCGTAGCTACGACCTGTTATTAAAACAAGATCCGTAATTTGGCTTTCAGAAGATGGATATTACTCTGCAATAAGGTACCAAGAATGTAACATAATATAAATACTCTATGTGGTTTTTTATCAAATCTTTTGTTGTTTCTACCCATAGAATGTAAGATTCAATTAAAAACTTCATTTATTGTTCGTTAGCTCATACATTTAATATTATACAGGACGTGATATCGAAAGTAATTAAATCGAAAATATAACTTGAAAATCGAAATATATTAATGACATTATTATTTTTACATCTAAAAGTGTGTTGTTATTGTTACCATTTTATTACTATAACATTATAAGTAACAATAATATGGTTACTAATACTTGCTTATATATTTATCTTAACAACGTTTTTATAATATAGCGTTGTGATACATAATGACTATTAGAGAGTTACAAGTAGCAGAATTCGCATAAAGTGTAATCCATATAGTTTGCTTTATTGCTAGGATTACCTTCTTATTTAAAGAAAAGTAAATAAATCGACACCTACGAAGCGACGTTAGTGACTAATGCCGAAGTACATTAATCACTGCAGTTGGTAGATTTGTGTCGTCTATGTGATATGAATACTATTTTCATGTGGAAACATTTATTCCTAAAATAACTAGTAATTATCTTTCACGAATTCATATATTACGACATATTTATAGATAGTTATATTATAAATTTCTTGGCAAAAATAAAACAAGTACTAATACAAGTTATGAGATTTTTTTATAGTCAGTGTTATAAAAGCATATGCATGATACTAGACAGTCTTATTTCTAGGTATTATGTTTCGTTATTATATTTTGGTATGTAAACTTATTTATATAGTTTTTTATATTTATTTAAAAGTTTAGAGTAAATTAGTTTAATTACTTCAATAATCAATTATTTCATAAATTCTAACAGACATATGGATATTATCGACGTACTCTCGACGACGACATAATCTATTTAAATAATTAAATAATTAAAAAAAAATTAAAACCCACGTTTTGCAAATGCACTCAAAAGAAGAAAATAATATTGCCCTATGGCAGCTCTGAGCTCCACGTCTGCCTCACTCCATCACCCCTCCTGCAGCTGTTGCCTTAATTTGTGTCACTCGTAATCTTGTACTAAGCTGAAGACTAAAAATGTGGGGCGCATCAACAGACATCTCTACTCTCATATAAACTCTAATCAATAAAATTACTCTAATCTTCCTTTCAAGTACATCCGTCGAGAATGTCAACTTTAATTTCTCTTCCGATCAAATTCTAATCCATAATTATGCAAAATAATTATATTTAATTTTTTAAATTATTTTCTACTTTTTAGATTTTTTTTTATGCTTGTTTATTGCTTTGTCATCGACTTCTGAGCGATCTTGAAAATTTCAGCGCTCTATAGCTAGCTGGAAAGTGGGTGAAATTCCAATTGTAAGATTTGATCGCCAGAAACAGACAGACGTGACGTGACGAAGACGAGCTAAATAAAAAGTGGTAAAATACTACAAAGTTCATCGGATCATCAAAAACTACAAAATTCATTTCATCAATAATCTCACGGAACAATGCACACTATATATCTCTCAGAAATTAACAACTCGATACCGCGATGTAGAGTACATATAGAGATGGCGCTGTATGTACTCTACTAGTTGTGGAGATTAATATGTTATAGTTTAGTAAATGTTAAAAAACGATTTATTTATAAGATTATAATCAGTTATTGATTATAATGTTATAATTAATAATCATAAAATTAATATTTAATAATTGTAATAATGCGTTTGTTAATTATAAAACTACTTTTTTCCACTTTATTATCTAATAATCGCATGTGTAGGTTGTGTGGTTTAAAGTAAGCAAATTATTAATAAAGGTTAAAACCTTTATTATATAATAAAATACAAAATAAATATTTATTAACGGTTATGTAACTTCTTTCTACATGATTTCTGCAATTGTCATTTTTATTATATTGAGTATTGCAGTTGTTGTTGTTGTTGCTGTTCTTTTCCTTCTTCTTCTTTTCTTGTTGTTGTTTTCCGCTCGAATCTGACGGATGGAACTGTGCTTTAGTAATCCATAAATTCTATAAGTCTATACTAGAATGCATTCTATACTAACTGTTGCATCTCACTGTGGCCGTATTGACTTACAACTTTTAAACGATTTCTTATATTCGACAGCACATATATATAATTTTATATAATTAGATACAGCATAGACAGCACTTTTATATAATTCGATTTTTATTTAAGTCTTATTTGTATTTCAGTCCCTAATCCATTTAGCTAAATTATTCTTAATTTACCAGATTTGTAACTTGTATTCAATAATTTTTAAAGTAAGTTCAACATTAAGTAAGTGGGTCGAAGCTAACAGGCGATTTAAAATTGTGTGTATTTTTTAAATTATGAAACTCCAAATACATTTGTCGTTTATTTCCGTGGGGTCACTAATATTTACCTCGATAGACTTTTACGGTGGTTAAGCAAAAAAGTGTTAAGAGAGATAATTTTGTTAAATCGTTCACAAGTTCCGACAACCGTGATTCTGTAGTGGTCAGAACCCTACGTTGTGGCCAGTTTCTAATCCTAGAATTAGTCATCCTGGTATCAATACTTACCTAAAAATAAGGATACTGTAAAATATAACCTTAACCATAACTATATATATCATTAAGAAAAGTCATCATAAAAAATTGTAACATAATTAAAAACAAAAAAAAAAAAACAAAAATCAATTCTCACACTTATCATAATTTCATGTCGGTAAAGTCAAGCTAATATGCAGTAATTTAGTAGAGAAATGGCGCTCGTAAAACAAGGTTTCTGTCGTTTTTATTTCGACAAGTTATATGACTCGATGTGTAACGGTCACTTATAATTATATTACACTTACTGTTACATATTAACCTGCTCCTACATAACGTGGAAGATAAATGAAACCATTAAAATTAACATCTTGTTGAAAGTATCTGAACTTATATTGATATTGATAAATCGGTTAAATGTTATTATTTTCTCCTTAAAAGTCATAAATTGAACTCTACTTTGTATTAAATTTACGGAAATATTGTAATATATTGTTTAAATAAAACTGCTAAATAAGCTTGATGTATTCTTTTTTAGAAATATAGTGTGTGGTTTACACTGCAACAGGTTTAAGAAACAGAATATAAATTAAAAATGCACGGCTGTTAGCAAGGCTTAATTATAACACCGGTAACTTTCTATAGGTACTTACACGTTACATTTCCGTTTGTTAATCAGTTGTGAGGTAGTTATGTTTGTCGAACTCTAAAGAGTCGTTGAGATGTGACTTTCAATTACTCATTTTCAATTTAATTAGGATTAGAGTAATTATTATTTTCAGAACCTTTTGTCATTCAAATATTGTTAACTTATAAAAATATGTTCTATTGTTTACGCTGGAGGAATAAATGTTTTTATGACAGTAAATACATTGATTCCACATGAAATAATCTGACACATTTTTGTTTCTAGTCATATCCTACTTGATATATTGAAAGATCATTTAAATTATCAGTGTAATTAATCATCATCTTCCTGCCCTTATCCCATATTGGGGTCGGCACAGTATGTTTTTTCCTTCCATACTCTTCTGTTACTCGTCATCTCTGTACACACTCCCTTCTTCTCCATATCGTCTTTCACGCAATCCATCCATCTTTTCTTCGGCCGTCCTAAACCTGTCCATCCCTCCACTACCATACCTAGCACTCTTTTGGTTACGTGCCTTTCATCCCTCCTCATAATATGCCCATACAATGACAGACGGCTACCTCTAATTTTTTTTGTCACTGGCGCTACTCCTAAGCTTCCCCTAATATACTCATTTCTTATTCTATCCCTTTTTGTCACCCCACACATCCATCTTAACATTCGCATCTCCGTCACATGCAAACGCTTTTCATCCATCACCTTCATCGCCCAGCACTCAGATCCATACATAACGACAGGTATAATGATGTTTTTATAAATTCTTCCCTTTGGTTTGAGGGGAATTCGGGCATCACATGTCGTCCCAGTGACTTGTCGCCATTTCATCCAACCCGTGTTGATTTTACGTCCCCGGTCAATATTGCCATCGCTCTGTATCAGAGAACTAAGATAGCGAAACTACGAACAGACTGGTAACGGTACTCCGTCGAATAAAATAGGAACAAAACTGGAGATACCGCCGAAATCGCAGAACATGTGCTCTGTGCACTTTCAGGCCGACACTCTCCAGCTTTTGTTGCTATTTTACCAGTCTACTTTGCACCTCAATTACATCCTCGCCGACAGGAACAATATCATCAGCAAATAGCATGCACCAGGGTGCCTCTTTCCATATGTCCAATGTCAGAGCATCCATTATCAACAAGAAGAGGTAGGGTCTCAGAGTCGACCCTTGATGCAAACCGCTATACTGCCACATTGAACTTGTCAGTGTCTCCAGCGACCGACCGGACTTGTGTACTAGATAGACTGTACATTGCACGACCCAACTCCACATATTTCCCAGGTATACCCTTCTCTTTCAAAGCCCCCCATATCACATTACGGGGAACCCGTTCGTATGCCTTCTCGAGATCAACGAACACCATGTGCAAGTTCTTGTGGGCTCGTCTGTATTTCTCACACAACTGACGAAGCGCGAATACAGCATCCGTCGTACCCTACCAGGCATAAAACTGAACTGGTTTTCCGAAACATCACTCTCGTCTCGCATCCTTTTTTCTATCACTTTCTCCCACACTTTCATAGTATGTGACATGAGCTTTTTACCCCGATAACTGTTGCAGTCTTGTATATCACCTTTATTTTACGTTTATTCGTCTTCTCTTCAACACATCCGCAATTTCTCTTCCTCTTCCAGTCATCGTATCAACATTCCAACTTCCAAATCTTAGTTTTACATCCCTTTGTATTATTATACTGCTTTAAAGATTTGGCTTTGTTTTATGGCTGGCCGCCTGCCTGACGCCAACCCTCCTTGGGAAATATCAGTTAAATTATTAAATATATATATTACTTACAAAATGTTAAGAAAAAAATGTAATTATGAGCCTTATATATATGATATAGTACACGAATGTGTGATCCATATAGCTGTTGCTTTACCTTCAACCAAAACTAACACTCTTTAGCAATAATGAAATAGGAGCTACAATACGCACATTATTTTTTAATCAAATTTAATATTTTCTGCATATTTGTTTTAAACATAAAAAGTAATATACTAAATATTTGTATTCTTAGTATTTGTATTAATTTTTAATAAAATGTTCAGGAATTCATTATATGATTGTTTTAACATTTTTAAGTAGTACTCATGCGTTATTATGAACCACACGCTTTTATAACGTGTTTATTGTATTGAGACTTTTTTCAATTAATGTAAGTAATGACATTGAAATCTCTCTATAAAATAAAATAAGAATGAAAAATAATGTACACTATAAAGCTTTGTTTGATGTCGTGTAAATGTGGGTGTGTGAGAGTTGCTACGCTCTTGTAAGTTTCCATTACCATAAATTGAATGTGTTTATTTTTTCATTTTTATTATTTAGAAGCAAGGCCTTTCTTTTGTAAAACCAATATAATATTTGATTGATTTTGGTTTTATATGTTATTTTTCTATTTTGTTTTCATATAACGAGCATTGTTTTATAATCTCAAATGTACAATACAACATACTTTTTATTTAGTCATATTGCTTTTATTTAGACATTTTTTTTTCTATAATAGAAAGAAACAGTAGTCTTTACTTCTTGACACTGAAATAAGGTACAACTAGCCTAAGTCTACCAGAAAATAATCTTGATTGGAAATAAACGCACGACTATCTGTTGAGAATTGGCAGTTGCTAAGCACTGGACCGACGGTGTTCAGGTAATTCAATACAGTATTTACTTACTACTACTTAACTTAATAATATTGTTTACTAAACGGAATAAGTAATAAAATATACAGGAGTTCGAACTCAGATAATTCCTACAAACGTATAAAACAGGGTTATATGTGTCTCAAGTCTTTTATAATAACTTTTTTCCTTTTCATCGTTCAGGCAGACTTAAGCACAATATTGTTTTGGTCATTAGGATACATATAGACAATGAATATATTACGTAATTGTCATCGATATTATATAGAATTGAAAAAAAACCGGCATATTCAACTGTAAGTATCCTTTAGTTATAATTAAAAGTAACAAAATATTTACATTAAATTCTTATGTGAATTTTTTGGGTTTGCGCACACTTTGCGCACACAGAGCTTGTAAGTCAATTTTTGAATTGTTTGGTTTTGTAAGTTTTAGAAACTTATATTTCATCGAAATGTAATATATCAAAGGCTTTATTTATTGCCACTACAATAACTAAATGAATCATAGTCAAGTTAATTAACACAGTGTATCAGTGTTGTATTGTATCACACTTTATTGCGATATTAAAGGACCTTCACGTAATCAAAGCAGGCTGTATTTATATAAAGTGGCTGTAAATAACAGAGCCAATGTTTATCTTAACGATCATCTTCACGTGACGCGATCATTGTATTCACTGTAATATATGACGTCACTTTGATAGGCGCAAATGACGTCATTACTTGGTACTAATATAATGGGAGAATGGCTTTCATCTTCAATAAAGCGTTATGATGGGGTGACACATGTCATGATACGTATTAACGTAATATATTTTTCTCATGCTGTTTATGAATAGTAGTTAGTACAAAGGTCTCTGAACTTAATATTATCAATCTATCAATAAGAAACAGTCTCATTTATATTTATGAAATATACCTGTAACTCCATTCATATTAAATCATTGAATATATTGTCGTGGACCATGATCCCTAACCCTGTCCCCTTCTCCTCCTACATCTCTGCTGTCATTATACATTGCCACCGTTGCGTAGATCGTTCTTATTAGTAAAATTAGCTAATGTTTAAGTTTGTTATAACTAATTCTGTATAGTAAAATCAAGCAATGTTATATATTTCTTTAAAAAATCTTAGTAATTTTCGATTTTGAGGCATGAAAACATTGAGAAACGTTGTGTTTTACAACATATACAAATTTCTTTGTTACTTGTCACGCAAAGTCAACTACTAGAAACAACATTTTTATAGTTTAACTATCTATACATTCATAGCTAATATTATTATAAATCATATTTTATATTTTTATTTTTGTAGTTACTTACTTGCCTTACGATATTAAATGTGTTGTGGAGCCTCAGCAACTTTGAATAATGCTTATTTGCTTCAGGCAGTTATGTGTTCACACAAATGGTTTATCAATGAAAACGTCGATATATTGCAGTTGGTCCAATTTTTACGATGTGTATAAATTAATATAGAAAAGAATATGGAATTAATCACAGTTAGATCGAGAACAAGGCGTTTTTATTGGTGGAGTATTGGTTCAAACAATCGTCAATATAACGTCATTAAGTAGAGGGGCAAAATTTATTTAACAATATATATATTTAAAAGCATTTTCATTACACAGAAAGATGTCATATTTACTGAATACTTTAAAACAACATCTTTTTTTAACATTTCCCACCTTTTTGGCTATTACTATATTTTATTAAAACCTTCAATTATTTTAAATCAAAACAGTCGGTTTTAATTTCAAAACATTTTATTCAAACAAACCTGTTAACAGTCGGGCCCTGAAATGTGTAGAAAGCTAAATAATGAAATTGTGTGATATTTATAATAAATAAATTATTTACCTCAGAAGAAAGATCGTGTAAAATTTTATAAAATTATAATAGACCCTGAAATATGGCTATCATTAAAAAAAATCAATATTTTAGGATATTTAATAAATTAGAAATTAGAGAATTAAATATTCTATTTTTAATAAATAATTTACCAAGATAATCCAGAGAGAAAATTGTAATTTATCCTTATAACAATAATACATTTTGTATACGAAACTTGAAACACTGAATGTGAAGTGTTGAAACTCAAACTACACGAGAACTTTGAACTAAATCATCTTGTCAGTAAACATGGCCTTTGTCGGCTGTCTGCACCACGCTTAACCCGCGTCTAATTAGTTACTTAAAGAACACGACGCTCCACTCTAATAAGTATAGTGTGTTTTAAGTTTTGGGTAAGAACTATTTAATGCACTATTATGAAAAATAAAAATTTTGTTGTTTCGACATTTCAATTGTTTTATCATTACCCTGTAGTAAAAGTAAAAAGTATTATATATTTTACTTTTCACAAATTAGTCTTAAAGCTACATTAAATTTACATTGCTCTGTAACCATTTGAGTATAGTTAATAATTCGGACTGCCTAAATAAATCCTTGGGTGCAAAATTAACTTACATAATATCAATAATAATAATACATGAAGACACTGAAACTGTCAGATGTCTGTGGCAAGTAGCCTTTACTTACCTACTTGCTCACTTGCTTTTGCTTCTGTATGACCAAAAGCTCTCTGCTTCTAATTGCCACAATCTGCTCATTTTCCTCTCGTCATTTCCTTTAAATTTATGAAGAACAACTTAAATATCATTGCTCAAGAAAACAACTATTCAAATAGTTTAGATACTCAAAGCACAAGGTACATATATTAATTTTATATAGAGTTATAACGCTTTTAAAATTAGCGTTTTTATTTTATTTATATACAATAAAATGTATCATATAAAATGACCTCTCTCACAGTTTAAGATATATTACAGTTTCAGTGCGCGCAATAAAGACCAGGCCGTAAGGAAATTCCATCTAAATTATTTTAACTACACAGCTTTCAGAGATATATTAACGAACCGAGTAGGAACCTTCATTGTAGTTTATTATTTAATGAAATATAAAGTTTCTTCATAGTTTTCATTTCAGGATAAAATAGACAATGATTTTTTTTTATCATACATTAATAAATATTTTGTTATAATTATATATTAAAACATCTATTACAAGTGATTATTTGTACTTATTATTTATATATAGTTTATAAACTTGTGTATAGTATATATGTTTAATATTTTTCATAATATTTAGACGAATGTAAACATTGTACAAAATCATAATTTTAGAATTCTGTAAAATTATTTTTTTTAGAGATATTGTAAGTTGATGTAAAACTGGCTTTATTCCCAAAGAGATTCGACTTTTACATAACTAATATAAAAATAAGTGGCAAATTTTTAAGATCAGAATAAATTATTTTTTAAAGTTCTTGAAAATGTTTGGTATATTACGTAATCACTTCTACATGTTGCAACTGACAAGTTTATGAATATATTTTTTGGAATTGATATTATTATTAATTTTTATTTTTTTTTTATGTTAGAGGAGGGTAAACGAGCTTGCGGGTCACCGTTGATATCACCACCGCCCATGAACTCTTGCAACTATCCGAGAATTCACAAGAGCGTCGCCGGCCTTGGAGATAGGAATATATGACTTTTTTGAAAGTACCCATGTCGTATCGATCTAGAAATCGAAAAGAAGAAAGTTCGTTCCACATTCGAGTGGTACGTGGGTAATAAGCCCTTCCACTGTGCGATTTTCACGCATCCAGGTATGGTATGGATGGTAAAGGAGGCGATGGCGAGCTGTGCGGTGATATGAGTGTATGGGGTTTTCATACGTCTTTAATGATAGAAAATGATAATTGATTTGCTTGGTAATATTTGGTTTAATCTGTCTATAAAATAATGATAGAAATGATAGAGAGAACGCGCGCGATGCTTGCTTAATGCGAACTGAAAAGTATGTCAATTATGATTTGTAGCGAAACAATTAAAAAGCTGATTTGGCGAAATGTGCGGTGTTGCACCGTACAATGAGTACATTTGCTTGATGAAATAATAATATTAGTCAATTAATATTTAAAAAAACATTTATAAAATATTTTTTTTAAATAAATTAAATTGTTGTCAATTGAAAAGTAAGATATTTACAGAAAATAAATTTCTATATAAAACTAACTTCATTAACCGCAGCTACACTCGCGTTGTGTAAGTTTCCTTCTTTTACCTCGGGACTCCCTATTTCCTTATTACTTTCTTAAATCTTTCAATCTCCACATGTGAATGTGAATTCAGACACATCAGTCTCTATTTGTCCTAATCAAATTGACGTCAAACTGTATATTGAGATGGCAAAAGAGAACAGATTACTGTAAACAGTGAAACATTTGACTTTTTAATATCGCTAACTTAATACTATTTTTTAAGTAATTTTGGCGAATGAAATGTACTTTCGAAGAATTAACTTCGTCGTAATCATTAATAATAACGGTGTTTTATAATAATTTACAATAGAATAAAAAAAATATTTTAATACTCTTACGAAATTAATTTACGTCGAAAATTTTTATAATTGGTTTTTCTACTTTCGGATACATTTTCTATAACACTTCAAGAAAACCTAAATCTCAACATGGAGCCTAAAATACAGCGCCACCTGGTGAGTTTATAGGTTTAACATATAACCCAAAAGCAATAAACAATAAGTGTGTTACATACACACTTATATCAATGTCATATGAACATTATAATTTACCATTTATTTTTGATGTTATTTTCACAAAGACGACGTGAGAACAAATATTTTTCCTTTCCAACTTGGAAAATGTAGGCAAATTAGTGTTGTATATTTACGATACGACGCAATAAATTCTATAAATTGTTGAAAGGAAGCATGTATTTTAAAGTGTGTGAATGTATATTTATCGACCGTTTTAAAATATTTTTTTGGTATTCCGACTTAAATACAAAATTAAAAAATATTTTCACATAATGATTATTTGGTTATTATAATATTTTTAAAAGATTTCAACAAATTTTAAAACGACGTTTTAATATTGTCATTAAAAATAAAACTGTTAACTAACAATATCAATATTTTCTAAGAAGAACGATTGCAATAAAGATTGTTTATGATAATTTTCATATAAAATAAGTAATCTTCATCGTAAATTTAACCGAGAAATTCTAACTTTAAATTAAAAATTTAAATTTAAATTTGAAATACTAATCGAGCAAGCACACGTTTTGCCGCGGTGGGCGGAATTCTACAAGGAGATGTATGAACGTGAGGACGCTTCGGTCTTGACTTCCAGCGAAATGCTGAGTCCAGATGTAGACGGTGGTGAAATCAGTTTGGTAGAAGTAGAGAGCTTGATTCTAAGTCTGAAATGTGGTAAGGCTGCGGGAGCAGACGAAGTTACTGCCGAGATGATCAAATATAGTGGGCCACGCGTCTAGGACTTTTTCTGGTTTTTGTGCAATTTATGCTGGAAATCGAGGAGGTTCCAGACGATTGGCGAGGTGCAGTCATCGTACCTTTGTATAAAGGTAAAGGTTCACAGATAGACTGTGCAAGCAATAGGGCTATCAGTTGATCAGGTGGTTTGGGCACGTCGAACGAATGAGTGATGAAAGAATGGTAAAAAAGATTTATATAAGAAAAGTGAGCGGTAAGAGAAACAGGGGGAGTGAATTTCGAAAAAACAGTATCTGTGGTACTGAAGGAACGTCACGTAAAAAGCATGAGGACCCCCGGAGGGCATGTATGAAGAGGTTGATGTCTGTGGTCGAGGCGAAAGAGGTATGCAGGGACCGTAGCGTTTGGCGCTCCATCGTCTCTGGTTACCCCGCTAGGGATATGGCGTTAAGCTAAATAAATAAAAAAATAATCTTCATCGTAAGAACTGATCACTAAACAACGGAGAATGGGATAAACAATGATGTAATTAACCTTCTAAATACACATTTCCACGTATTCTTTTTTGGTGCCTTAATTATATTATTTGTTAGTTCGTTATTGTCATGACTTCCTATTTCATTGGTTGTGTGTAAATCCAAGCCATCGAATAAGTAATTCTGAATTGTATATATTATTGCAATAGTAAAGGTGATGCTCATGTATTTTTGTATAGCATATTGAATCGGTCTATCAGAAAATACTATTTAATCGAATTTATGAAGCAAAATAATAAATACCTATTAGGGAAATATAATAAATGCGAAAGATTTTATGTATGTTTTACCTGCTGCTGATGAAATGTTAATTATTTTTTTGGTCTTTGGTTATAATAAAACATAATAAAAATAAATATAAATACAATGATTTATATAACCTGTCTTAAGTTCTATCAAAGAAAGTATACCTTAGATTCACATGTTTTATTTATATTTAAAAATTTGAATATCCTCCGAGCAATGATGAGCATGACGTCCGGGATTTTTCATTTATTCCGAAGAACTTCACCTAATTCTTATTGGAATCCATTTCTTATTGTGGAAATCGATAATAAATGATTGTGATAAGTGACTGAGTAGGTTTCTTTGAAAGATTTCTTGAAAAAAGCACCGAATCTCTTTGATTTATAGTACATATAATCCTGTCCGTTAATACAAGTTTAAGCACTTACAGAGCTGAAGTGCTGAAACGGAAGTTTAGGAGAATTGTACAGATAATGAAATTGTATTATTAATAATCATAAAACGAAAGAAGTAAATTTATTCAACAAATCTTTTATGCCAGTGTTAAAATCTAAGTCACCAAACCATTTACCTCTCCAAGCCCATTTAAAAAACCCCATCTTCAAATCTTTGAGTAATAGTAACGAGTTATATAATTATTCCAAATAGTTCATAGCTGTGTATTTTATCTAACGAAGGCGACGTAGACAGATAAGGCAAGCAGCTTAGAGTTAATTAAAAAAGCTCTAGCTTCGTTACTTTTAAGAGGATAATTTTAATATTCTCATAAAATATGATATGCGAAGCTTCACAAATCTTGGTTTTAGTTTGCTTATTTAATTATTAATATACTCGAAGTTTATTAAGTTATTTTATAAAAAAGACAATTATAAGATAAGGTAAGGGTAAGACAAATGTTTATTAGAAATACATTCAGATACGGTTCCGTGTATTATAAAAGAAATATAAAGCAAAATGCACACAAATTAAATACATAATTTGGAATATTTATCAACAAAAGTGGTAGTAATATATAATAAGCATTTTAACAACAGATAAAAGAGGGAGCTTACCTTTTTATGTGAGTAACCAGTGGGTCGCTTTGTAATTCGTCGAACCAATTGAAAATATAAAATAAAAATTTAAAATAAATAAAACATAATGAAAATGTGTAAGCTAGATTCAGCAGTGGATCAGTGGAGTTAAACGGCTCTAATACTTTTACATAATAAGAATCTTAATATTATGATGTTTTAAATTAAAATTATAGCCCAAGTTACTGACAATGGACAACCGAATACATGTACACAGTCTCCTTGTTTGTCAGTACAGAAAACAGTTGTCTAACACTTATTCTTCAAATATAACAAATAAATAAATCATCATCGTACGTTAGCAGAGAACTTCTCAATATTATAAAGAGGATCAAGAATTTACTATAAGCTACAGCTACAGATTCCCTGTAAAGCCACGTTAAAAATATATTCGGGTGAAATATTTTCTACGTAAAAAGAAATAGGCCTAACAAGAAATATACAGAAAAAAGCCTTGCATATTGATGACAGGAAAAATATCCTTCCAATAAACTTTTAAATTGCATGGTTAATCCATAAAATTTAATCAGCTCGGAGAACAATTATAAATTTAATCTCGGCAGTACTTCCAATAGAAAGAACTAGAAAGGTCACGCTATCAAATTCAAAATATGCAAATAAGCAAATAGTGAGTAAGTATAGTCAATGAAGTCAATGTTCAATAGATGTTAAAACTCACAAAGACCTCGACCAATGACATCCTTTGGATGGCACGTTCCTTAATTTTACGGCTGACTGAGAATATATCTCATAAAAGGTTTTACTATCGTTTGAGGCACTCGATGTTGAAAATAAATATAAATCAACCTTACACTCCAAAGAACAAAATATATTACCTTTATGTAAACTTTTAGCACGCTCTTACTCGAACTGTAACAGTACGGGCATATTATCATTTTATTACACCTATACACGCCAATAGAATCATTCCAACAAAGTTATAAAATCCATTGCAGTTAGGATTTGTAGCCTTCCCAGTTTAGTGTTTGTGTAACCAGTGGGACGCTTTAAATTAAATATCCAATTTAATATTTAGGACTCAATTAATTAACACTTAAATTTAAATGATTACTTAAATTTATTTCAATACAATAGATAATTTGCCAGCTACACTCAGTGGTGGGTCACTTGAGGTAAACAGAAATATCAAATACTCCTATTGAATAATATCCTTAATATTAATCTTTTAAATTAAATTCCTAGGCGCCACTGACAATGGACAAGTGAAGACATATACATAGCCCCCTTGTTTGTCAGTACAAGAAGACTGCAGTCAAACACTTGATCTTCACAAACGTCAATTACAAAAATATTTACGTATTAAAATGATAAAGATATTCAATATTAAAATTTTAAGACTACTCCAATATGAAGGTTTATGGTGTAAGCATTTTAACAAAACCACATTTCATTTAAATCTTAATTTGTGTCTAAAGCCTATGTCGACTCCAATTGTCGAAACAGGACAAAAACTTAAATTATGCAACGTAAAGCGTAAAGTAAGTTATTAAAACTAAAGAACACCTCCTAATTTATTGTGCAAATTTAAATTGCTTACCATATGTCCCTCAAATTATCTTCTAAACTGACCGGGAAATGCCAGCAATACAAATTATGATTATTCCATAATATTTAATCAGCCCTGCAATAATATACATAATTAAAAGAATCAACGTCATATAAGCGTTATTAAAAACACTAATTTCACGTTTAATTCTATACAATAAATACGAATAGTGATACTACCCCACGCAGAATCTCAAGCTAAATGTGGGTAAATTCTTAATTATTAGAAATGGAAATAATTAATTTTGTGATTTCAAGCTAAAGAACTGAATATCTTTGGAAACAAACTATATATATATATATATAAGATTTAATTACATGGAATCTTTAGTAAGGAATTTAATCCAAGATAAGCATTTTTAGATTGTTTTCTCTCTGATTGTTTTCTGTGCGTTTGTGCGCGCTAATCTCTGAAACGGTTTTTCCGATTTAAATGCGATTTTTACGGATGTTTTGTTATAATCTTTACTTAAGATTGAGTGTTGAGGCTATCAGCCTAAATCGAAGCCAGAGTGACGACACCATGTAAATACGTTTCATATGCTCTTCATCTGTCAGTCAGCCATTATAAAGCAAATGAAATATCGTGCGTGCTATATTTGTTTCTATAATATGTTAAACGTTCAAGTCGTGTGGGTACCTTTGGTATCGTAGTTGCGTTTCGCATGTACATCATTAAATAATTGTTTTTATTTTATTTATCGCTTTGTTTCAGCCTGTTCTCTCATTTAAGCGACATAATATCATTCAACGTTATAACTCACATGTAATTTAATATTCAAATGTAAAAATCGAGACCGAATCAAATGATAGGTTTAGCGTGGTTTATTTTAGCTGTCTCACTGAACTGATTTTCCTGTGGAAGCCGTAGTTGTCGGTATATTAATGACACCGCGCGGCGCACTGTGCTCTGGTTAATAATAACCTTATATCTCCGTTACAAGTTTATCCTAACAAGTTCATTGTGAGGTCTTGTTATTACTCTTCACTATCAGATCGTCAAAGTAAACTATTTCTTGATTTATCTCATTATTAATAAGATGTTTTTTTTCATGTTAATGTTATATAAACTATAACATATAAATAAAAAGGTATATAAAAGCACTAAAAGTATATCAGAACATAAAGTATAGATAGATAACAACAAAGAGATGTCTCTAATATTTCCTCCATAAAATAAATGAGAAAAGTCCGTTTTTCTGTTATGTGTCATAACTTTTTATAATACCAACATAAAAATTGAGATTGTAGTATTTATCTAGTATTCATATACATATCCTTATAGTTAGACAAGTCTTGTGTAAATACAATATTCTATTAATTATCTAATTTTAAATTAAATTAATAACTATATATAGTATAATTTGCAATGCGTCTGACAAAACGAATTGTAAATTTAAATCCGTGCATCTCCTATGACATATCCGCTTAAAGTAGTTCAGAGTGTGTGCGAGCTTACAGCTGAGCAATTTGTAACTATTTTGTAATTAGAATTTAGTAGAATATAAACACTTACAATTTATGCGATTCTTACTTACACTAGTAATCATTGATCTAGTCTACGTTCAATAACAGTAAACTAATGTGTCAATGTATTGTTTTTCCAGAGACATATATATATTTTTTATTTATTTGCCTACCAAAATAACTTTATCCTGCCTAATGTTAAGCAGTCAGTGAGGTCCAAAAATAGATGCCACCAATCTCATTCAAACAAAACAGAATGACGAATGGTGGCCTCCACTATGGCGGTCTTATGAGATGCTTTTTACGCCCCGCTTAAAAGACCCAGGATCGTAGTGGGAAGGAAACACATGCCACCGACATAAATAAGATCTGCTGAACCTTTTGGTTCGTGATGATACCAAATCCACCGTGAAGGGATGGCACATCTGTCCTGCACGTGTGGTTCTGGATCGGAAAGGAGAGGATGGGATAAGTTGGAAAAGTTCGTCGGAGCATTCGCCGTGGTGTAGGCGATAAAAGACTGCCATAGTGGCAACGTCTCTACGTAATTGGAGAGGCTCCAAGATCTCCACGGCCTGTGGGCTTCCAATAATATGAACTGCTCGCTGCTGCAACCGGTCGAGAGTATCAAGCAAGTATTGATATGCAAAAGAAACAAGGTGGGCGATAGAACAGAGCCGCGACTCGGATTTGACGCTCATGCAGGAAAGCGGCATTTTACATTAAGAGTTCATTTAAATACGCCTCCTTTTTTGCTTTTTAGATATAATTTAAGTAATACTTTGTCAGACACAATGTAAAGTAAAAAAAAGCAACACTTAAAAGTCGTATTATTGTTTAATATTTTATAATTAATTTTCTTGTTATTACTTTATTAAACACTAGCATATTGTGTTGAGAGCATAAAGATATAATATTATAATAAGAGTTTTTATTGACGACAGAAGCGATCGTTTTAGCAGTAATAAAATCATTAATAAAGTACTCAATGAGTGTTGTAACACTATTAAATTAATTTGAATTATCACATTCGCAGCCGCATTATTATGTGACTGGTATTATTATTCTGTAGTATAGAAGTTATATGTAAAACACAATTGTTATTTGTTTTTGTTTACAAAACAACCACAAATGATCATACAAATTTGCGTAATACACCTTTAGCATTATGTTCTCCACTTTTGTGATACACCAAAATATCATCACACTCTAAATAATAAATCATGGGTCAGCGAAGCATTGAGAATGTGACGAGGGTCCGACCTCACGTTGTTTTATTTTTCATGCAAGAACGAAATAAAGCATTTAATATTAAGTGATAATATTACAGAAAAAAAATATATGCCTCGATCACTCTTGAACAATTATGGTACAATAGCAGAAGTGGCTTTAATGATACCATTGCTTCGTACCATATTTAAGTAAAGCGATTCAAATGACAAATATCATTTCCATTTCCAAATGTTTGTTTTTTTTCTAATATCGCACACAAATTAAGTTGCTTAAACTCTGTCTTCTTGTTGGTCAAAGAATCTAATGATTTGTAGTTGAATATTTTTTGATTAGGACTGTAAAGGTACTATCTTCTATGATATATTGTTACCAATCATAAGTTTTGTAATGTCCTGAAAAAATTGTATTCATTGGCCGAAAAAAGTGGTGGCTTTAAAATGTTATAGTAAAAATATTTCTGGTTTACCGTTAATATAGCTGCTATTACTACAATCTCGGCTATTGGACCTTGTGAACTTCTTAATTAAATTTCGATGAGAGCAAACAGGCTCGCATTGTACGATTTGATTACTTAAGCTCAGAGAAAATAGAGCGTAACGGTTCAATAAATCTGACACTTGCGATCCAATTTTTATTTCATGAAAAAATTTAAAAAGATATTTTAAGACCCTCAAGTCATTTCTCATTATTTTCAAATTATATATTAACATACAACAATAAATAAAAAAAAAATCACATGCTATATAAACTGCTATTTATATATATATATATACATAGATAAAACACCATAAAACTAGTGAAAGTTAATATTTTAAGTTATTTTAAATCGCGACAAATTATGTTTAAAAAAGGGTATTATTGATCATTTTATTTGAGTTGATCAAACTACTGATGATGATCAAAATACCTTCGAAATAGAGAACAAGTTTAGATTTAACAATTACAAATTCTGTGTTGTATCGAAATTTCATCTTATAAATTGATATTACATTAGCTTTGATAAAATAATTATGGTTCATTGCGTCTGGTCATTCAATAAATAGGTAATCTATGTACCTGTATTCCTCTTCATAGTCGCCATTCCATAAATAAATGTACACTGTATAAATAATTGTGTATTTACCAAATATTTGTAAGAAAATAATAATTTATTCTGATTATAATAATTGCCCCTTGTCTTTTTAAAAATTCCATATTATTATTTTTTAAACTGTAGATAATAATTTGATAAATTTTTACTTGAGTGTGGATACTCTCAGGATTTCGAAATATATGTATGTAGGTATGTAAGTATGTACAAATTATTGATAAAGCGACTGCTGATCCTGACATCACCGGAAATGAGGCATCGATCCCCCATCTACAATCGTATCCTATACGTCACATGTCACAAGTAAAAAAACATGGAAGTTTGATTTGTTTATGATATCTATTTCAACCCTTATTTTGTAATGTGTATAAATACATTATAGCTAAATATAATATAGACTTAGCTTTTTAATTAATATTAATTAAGTTTAATTATAAATAATTATTTTAAAAATAAAAAGGCATAATTCTAATTACTTCTCAATTTCTACGATTTAGATGATTATATATTATGCCTATAAAGGCACAACAATAAATTAGACAACAAAACAATAAATTAACTACAAAAAATATTCACCATACACACATTTATATTTTTTACTATGTAATATAATGACGTAATTTCTATAACAATGTTAAAGCATGCAATAAGCAAAAAAAAAATCGCGCGACACGCGTCGGTAGACCTCGTGTTATTTAAAATATAACTTACTACCTAAGAATAACACATTTTAACAAAATAGCCCGCCACTTCTCGTGACTCTCCACATGTTTCAACATGATGCCGTTGTTTATATCAAAAAATTTCAAGCAAAAAGCGGTTTTTATTTTTTTTTCTCGGAAAAGGTATCTTTTATGGAAATACTTTTGGTATTTAAATTAAGAGTAAAAAATAACCTTTCTATTGAAAATACTTGTGATGTAAGAATGTTTACCAGAAAAAAGTTATGAATTTTTTTCCAAAAATTTTCGGTTATTTTACCCCCACCCCTAAGTTATTGAAGTTAGGTTTATGTACAGTTATAGGTATTCATCAAAAACGTCATATAATATGAACGCGATTGATCTACTTTGTAAAGGGAAAAAGTTATGGTCGAAAAACTGAAATCCAAAAAGTGAGGCCCTAGCGCCCACCGTGGCTGGATTTTTCTGGTTAACGAACTTGACGTTTATTTCTGGATGGTAGATTTTTGTTCAAAGTTTGAAAGCGATCCGAGCGAAACTGCGGCCGCTATCGTGCTGACAATATATATATATATATATATATATATATATATATATATATATATATATATATATATATATATATATATATATATATATATAAACTTTTTGACCAATGGTCATTTCGGACTCAGGGGATCATAAGAAGACCTTCTGTGAAGAAATTTTTCCAAAATTCAAAAGTCGGGTACACCTGAATGGGTAGACCGAATTCTTCGAGGTCTACCCAAAATTGTATACGACGCAGAAAATAAAAACCTGCGCCCCGATAGCTGTTCTGTACCGTGACCAGAACCAGGGTTAAGGAACACCAAAAAACTGCAATAGAGCATACACAATTCTTGTTCCAGACATAGTGACTATGCTAGATTGTCATAATTTATTATCTATGTATTAGGTTTACTAAGTTTAATTGTTATTTTAGTGTTTTGTAATATACTGCAATAATGATATTTAAAAACAGTTTTATTTAATATTAACAAACAAAACGTTAAGAGTATTGTTATAGTAAATCTTTATTCAAACGGCTTCAATATCCTTATTGTGCGACTTTCTGATCAATCTTTACGAATATTGTAAAGAGGATAGGTTTTTTGTTTGTGTCTTTGTATCCAATAGGCAATATAAAACTACTTGACTGATTTTAATACCATTTTTGACTAATTTATATAATTTATAAAACCTTTTTAAAATACTTCGCCCAGGTTATATTATATTAACCGATGTTTAAAAAATTCTAAAATTTTATATTCTTAAGGTTTATTAATGAATTGTAAGACTCAAACGATTTACAAGGAAATTCACGAGGGATATATCTATCTCTAACAGCTAAGCTATACAACATTTTTATATTTAAAAATATATTAAATAACCACTACATTTTTCATTTGATGATAAGAGTTATTATAAAATTTAAGTATCTCATTATCTAGATCATTTCAAGTAGATATTTTTTAGCTTTACATTCTTAGAATTGGTAATTTCGTTGATAACACTTTATTATGAACATTTATTTTAAAGTTATCATGAGTATAAAAATGCTAATACTCGAACCATGTTCGCACACCACGTGGGTCTCTTTTCTATTTTAATGCAGGTCAGTCTTTTCGACTTAATTACTTATTTTTATCTTGATACAATAAGTAGGCCTAAGAGAAGAAGATCACAGCTTTGAATGCGTTTTTGGTATACAAATTGAATATGACCTAGAATAACACCTTAGAACAATACCTTATCTGTAGGAAAAGTTCATATTTGGCGCCATCTATACTCTAAAGTTTTACAACAAGTTCACGGAGATCCGCGATTAGAAACTCAATTAAATGCCAATTATTGAGTTGTTTTACGTTTATCATAATTTTTACTATACTTATTTCTAATTAACAAAAGGACAAAATAAACTATAAATGTTAAAAATTATCACAAAAATACTTAATATTATATGGAACCGCTCTTTGGTATTTATATTTTACGCACACAAATTATGTGGTTAGTAAGTGGTTCCATTAGCGCTGATTAAAGAAGAGTGGCTTGGTGTCATAGGTCACCGCAGTCAATCACTTTAAGTGCACAAAAGTCCTCTCACCTATCCTGTGCACATATTATTGAGTAGACATATAAACAAACGGATATCGTTTGTGATCGCGCGAATCAGGTAAAGGTTTCATTATATTATGTGCCGTGTGGATTTAGTTAGCTCGAATTTAGAGCACAAAAGCTACCAGCCTAGCGAAAGTTTAGATCGAATTTAGCGCTTGGTAACGTTAGAAACTTAACAGATCAACTATTTAAGGCATCGCTATTTACATATACATAGTTATGATTACAATACCATACTATTAAATAGACGGATCTTAATTTTTATATATTAATGTGTTTTATGCTGCAGCTTTAGAATTGTTAACATTTTGATCAAATTGTCTGCCTTGTTGTTACGATAACCTCTTGGTTTTCAAAAGTCTTATTCTATGGGTGTTCTTGTAACCCGCAGCAGAATTATAATCCTCCTAAAAACCTACTCACCTAATTTTATTTCGAAATATATAACTTTAGTCGGACCTCAGAAAAGGCTTCGGAAATACAATTACGTCCCAGATTCCACTTTCATTGTGTACAGCCAAACGTGCAGCTATGCTGACGTTTCGCCGTCTCAGCAAAGTAGCCAAAGCACCGTTGACTCTGCTACCGGCAGCAATACGCTTTCCACATCCATTTCGTATCTTCCGTCTCTGCTAAACATACTTCCCAAATAACTTCTACATTTCTTTCAAATTTCAGAACCTTCATGTCATCTGCATTCAGGTTTAGACCATTATTTTCACACCCATCTTTCAGAGTGGTGACCAACGCCTGCAGATCGCATTCTGATGATGCAATGAGCACTGCATCATCTGCGTATAACAAGCAATTGACTTTAAGGTCACCTACTATCACTCCCATATCACTATCTTTCACGCCTTGGAGACAACTATCCAAATACAAATTGAACAACCAAGCTGACATAGTGCAACCTTGCTTAACACCCGATTGGATGTGAAACCAGGGTGACATGTCAGCTCCTACTCGCACAGAGACTGATTGATCTCTCTAAAGAGACTTTACAGCCTGTAGCAAGGGTCCGCTCACATTGTATTGGGAGAGTATCTCCCATAATTTCTTTCTCACAACCCTGTCAAACACCTTTTCCAAATCCACAAAAGCACAGAAAACCTTTTGGTTTAGGGCCAAAAACTTTTCCGTGATCATGCGGAGGGAAAAGATCTGATCTATACATCCTCTTCCAAGTCTAAAACCTCCTTGGGCCTCCCACAACAGCCTTTCAGATCTCTCTTGCATTCTTCTCGCTAATATTTTAGCATAAACTTTACCGCCCAAGCTAATCAACCTGATAGCCCTATAGCTTGCACAGTCTATCTGTGAACCTTTGCCTTTATACAAAGGCACGATGACTGCACCTCGCCAATCGTCTGGGACCTCTCCTGATTTCCAGCATAAATTGCACAAAAACCAGAAAAAGTCCCAGACGCGTGGCCCACCATATTTGATCATCTCGGCAGTAACATCATTTGCTCCCGCAGCCTTACCACATTTCTTCTTTTCTATATCGATTGATGATTTCAACACAACATCGCTTAATCTGAACAGTGTGAATAGGAACGCGGTCTAGTCATCTTGTCTGAGATTACACACTACATGATCATGATTATCTGCCACAATACCAGGATTACCACCCATTATTTTTTGTTGCCTAAAATACTTTGTCCTTATTTATTGTATAACTTACTAAAAATAATTCACAGTTATGTTAAGTTGGTGTAAACACATTCAACGGCAGTAGTTTAGGAAATTTTTATATATATTTTTTTGTATGTTCAAATTTTTTTTATATGTAAAGTGTTATTAAAAAAAAGATCTTACAAAAATAAACCTTGTGTAAATAATTGCATTTGTTCAAACACACAAAACAAACTTCGCTTTCTCACCGAATTTTTGACAAGTTTCTTCTCGGTTTTACGTGACAATGTTATAGCCAACGAGCTTAGATGAAAACAGTTGAAGTTTGTAAACAACGAATCACAAATTATTATTTACCATAAAGTTAAGGTCGTATATATTGAACTATGTGATTTATAGGTAATTTATTTCTTGAAAATGTTGTGTCAATGCAATCGCAGACCAAAGATGTCTTAAATATTGTTACTGCGAGAAATTTTACACAACTATTATTTTCTAGTATCTTATGTAAGCTATATACTCGAGACCTGGTAAATTTATTATTAAAAATAATTTTAAGTCGTCTATACCTTAGATTGGATATTAAGACACTTTATTTTGTTTCTTTTGTACTTGTACTTGTATGTCGCAATTTAAACATTCGCTCAACTCTTAATTAGTTAATATGTTGAGGTATTGAGATTGTGAAAGCTAATATAAAAAATACCGTTGTTATTAAATATGTTCAGTTTAAGTTGTGTATCTTTCTATATCTTAAATGAATCTTTATCTTAAAACAATCCATAATAAAAAATATTCATCTAAGTATTAAAAATATATATATTAGAATAGACAAGATATACATCTATTTGATTTTTTGTCTTGGAAAAAGTCAATAAAAACTAGTCTTACCTCGCATACTATTATTAGGTTTATTGTAGGTTGACCATAGGTATGATTAAATATCATTCATTACATTTTATAACTTTACATTTTTTGTTCTCAACTTACTAAAAAAAACTTACTTTAATATATATTTTTTATGAACGATTTTTCTATAATTTTTATTGAGGATTCTCGTGGATCTTATGTTATAAATTAAACACTTCACTTCAGTCTAATAAATTTGGTTTTATTTTTAAAACACATCAAAGAAAATACAGCGTCCGTCTTACATTTTTCTATATTCCAAAAGGGCCTCTCGCATACACAATATCAACTCACCATAGACTACCGATAAAACAGATTATACAATTGCGTATATCATCACTCTTCAATTTTAGAATCTGTTTTAAAACTCTCACAAAAAAAACTGCCCCTTAACTTCTCAAAAATAATCTTCTGCTTAACGAAAAATTCATTACACAAAGAAATGATCAACTTTTCATGTCACAAAATTTCTTAAATAACTTAATTAGTCTTAAACTATATATTTAAAAAAAAAATTCAAACTTAATTTTATTTAAAGGTTTAGTCAAGCAATCAGCTAATAGTTCTTCTGTTTTTACATAATTTATTGTAACCAATTTATTTTCTACTTATTGTTTTATATAATTATACTTTACATCCATATGTTTCAATCTTTTCTGATCATAATTTGAAATAGTACTTTGATTATCCTCATAGATAGGTACACATTTAATACAAACATTTAAATCCTTTAACATCTTTCTCAACCAACTAGCTTCCATGCTAGCTTCACATAATGACACAAATTCGGCCTCAGTTCTACTCAAAGAAACTGTGCTTTGTTTTCTAGATTTCCATATTACAACATTACCAAATAATTTAAATAACTATCCTGAAGTCGACTTTCTGTCACTAACCCTTGCATAATCTGCATCTGCAGAACCAACTAAGGAATATTCACAATCACTTTTATCATAAACCAAAGTAATATCAATAGTGTGTTTAACATAACCTAAAATTCTGTTTAATGCTTGCCATAAGTCCTTATTTGGTTTGCTTTGGAGCCTACTTAAATAATCCACTGGCATTGCCAAATCAGGTCTTGAACCTACAGTTGCATACATTAAAGAGCCAATTAGAGACCTGCACTGATATTCATATGTCATGTCAATTTCAGAGTCATTCATTTAAAAATTATAATCCATTAGTGTTGAACACCTTTTACAATCAGTCATTCCCCACTTATCTAAAACCCTTTTTAAGTAATTAATTTGATTTACATAAATTTCCCCATTTACTTTTTCAATACTAATTCCCAAGTAATTTAATGTCTTAGTTGTCATGTCTTTCATTCTATATTTTTCTGATAATTTTTTTTTTAAATTATCTATATGTTTCCTGTCTTTTCCTATTATCATCAGATCATTTACATAAATTAAAATGTACAATTCCCCTTTGAATACAAGCAATATTCCTTTTCAGACCTTTTAAAACCATATTGTAAAATTGTTTCATTAAAATGCTCATTCCAATATTTTGGTGATTTCTTTAACCCATATAATGACTTTTTAATTTTCAGTACATGTCCTTGTTTTACATATACCCCCTCTGGTGGTTTTAAATAAACATTTTTATCAATACATCCATAAAGGAATGCACCTTGAACACCCATTTGATGTATGTCATAGTTTCTGTGTGCTGCTTCTGATAGTAGAATTCTTAAAGTTTATAGCTTCAATACTGGTGAGTAAACATGTTCTGTTTTTGTTGAAATTGACGTACTACCAAACGTGCTTTACATATATTCTTTTCTCCTATCAAGCAATTTTTCAACTGGTTGTGGAACTTCTTTCCATGTCTGACTTTCTTTTAATACATCTATCTCTTCTTTAACTGCATTTAACCAATTTATTTTATCTCTTCTTCCATATATTTCATTGTAGTTCAAAGGTACATCTTCACCGTTTATCATTAGAGCATACATTGCTTCTTCACTGTCTTCATTCAAATCCATTTCATAGTCTTTGTACCAATGTGGTCTACTTATCTGTCTGTCAGCCTGTTTGTCTTGTTTCTTCATCTTTTGTTTCTTGTTTCTTTTCTGTCTTCTTTTTCTTTATTTTTTCTTATTCTTCTTATCATAGTTCTTTCTTTCTTCTCTATTTGTATCATAATATTTCTTATTAATGTATGTCACATCTTGTTCTGGTTTCTCTTCTTTCCTCATTATAGGTTCTTCTTCTTCTATCTCAGATCCCTCATCTTTATTATCACAAACAGGATAATCATCGTCAGGTGAGTAAACTGTATTATTTCTTTTTTTTTCACTTTCATCAAATATCACATTCCTTCCTATCACTGTCATTCTCTTCTTCATATAATTTATATCCAGATAATACATATCCAATCATAATAATTTTCTTACCTGTATTGTCCAATTTTTGTCTCAACGCTTTCGGTATGTGGTTATAAGCTACACTTCCAAATACTCGCGTATTTTTTACATTTGGTTTCCTTCCCATAACTCACTAGGTATCTTATACCTTCCAGTAGTTGGGCTCCAGTTCGTCACATAAGTTGAATATAATACTGCATCTGCCCAAAATTTTTTATGAAGATCTACTTTTCTCAATTAGGGTTCTATTCATGCGTTCTATGAAGTCGTTCATCTCTGGGTTGTATGGAATTGTGTACTGAATTTGTATCCCATTATATCTAAAAAATTTGTGAAACTCCCTTGTCATATATTTCCTACCATTATCTGATCTCAGTTTAAAGAAGTCACAATTAAAATGTTTTGTTGCAAAATAATAATAATCTTTAAATCTGTCAAATACTTCTGATTTTTGTCTCAATAAATACACAATAACAAAATGTGTGTAGTCGTCAATAAAAGTCACCAAATATCTATACCCCTCTCTACTTACTGGTATAATTGGTCCACATACATCGGTGTGTACTAACTCAAGTGGTCTAGTAGCCCTGCGTCCTGTCTTATTAAATGGTTGTCGTGTCATTTTTCCTAATACACAAGTCTCACATAAAGTCTCACAATCACTATTAGTCATGTTCAAATTCCCTAATCCATCTATCATGTTATTTTGTTTAAGTAACTTTATTTCTCAATCCTAAATGTCCAAATCTTCTGTCCCACAGTGTCATCTCATCATTGTCATGAACATAGTTACAATTACATTTTAGATTTTTCAATTTAACAATATAAAGTGCACCCTCATTATTAACAATCATTGCTGTTTCATTATATTTTAAAATTCTTACTTTACCTGAACAAAACCCCACTCTAAATCCATGAAACTCCATTTTAGACACAGACAGTAATTTTTTTTTAAGTCAGGAATATTGTGCAGATTTTTAATAGTAAATTCTGAAACTCTCTTACCTACAAAACATTTAATTTTCATATTTCCAATACCTATTGTCTTCAAAGTTACACCATTTTTCGCTGCTGAAATTATCTTTGGATTTTTTTACTCAACATAGTTCGCCAATAAGTCTTTATGCTTTATAAGATGATCTGAATATCCAAAATCTATCACGAAATCAATAAAATCATTTTTATCACTATTTGATGAATTATAATACACTTCATTCTCATTATAATATACTGTATCATGCTGTCCTCCACTGTGTTCTATACTAAACGCATATATCGATAATCCTCTGTATCTATATCTATGAAAACCTTTTCCTCTTCCTGAAACTGTCCCTCTTTGCTGTCCTCGGTTAACTTCTCCGTGATCTCTTGCTCCTTCATAATTGTTATTGTAGCCCCTTCCTCTCACTCCTATTCCTTGTCCTCTCACTCCTCTACTTTTTCCTCCTATATTTCTTCTTCCTCTCTTATATCCTTGATTGTTATTCCTACACTGGAAATGCTTGTGCCTTGGTAAACCGCAACTAAAGCATAAAAACGCATTGTCTACATATTCATTCTGTCTTTTTGATGGTTGTTTCTTTCTTTTCTCCTCTTCTCCTAATAATCTCTCTTTCACAAAATTAATAGTCAAATCAGGGAGTGTTTCTAATGTGGTATCTAAAATATCATAACTTTTGGGCATTGTCAAAACCAAGTAGTTTATTTTCTCCTCTTCGGTTAATGGACTTTCTGCCTCACGCAAATCTGAAAAAATCTCCTCCATCTCATTGATGTGTCTCATCATGTCCATGCCATCGACATACTTTTTGTCATTCAATTTTCTCCTAAGAAATATTTTTCCCCTTGTTTTCTTTTTAACAACATTTTTCTCCATATTTTGTTATCATTCCATATTTTCATTTTTTATATATTCTAAATGGCTGTCAACCACGCTGCCGGTTACGATACTTCGCGCTTTCGCTTCGGCTTTTTTATTTCAACATTCTTGAAAAACAATTTGTCTCTAATCGCCTCTTCACAATTGTTCTCTCTCCAAACACTTTTCAGTCTATAAATCCACGTTGAATATCTTTATCCATCAAATTGTTTCAGGTTAAGTTTTAATTCCGCCATTATGCAGATACTTTTTTTTAGTTTTTTCTTAATATTATTATGTAACCACGCTCTGCTACTACTATTGAGGATTTTCGTGGATCTTATTTTATAAATTAAACACTTCACTTCAGTCTAACAAACTTGGTTTTATTTGTATAACACATCAAAGAAAATGCAACGTCCGTCTAACATCTATATTCTATATTCCAAATGGACCTCTCGCATAGACAATATTAACTCACCATAGACTACCGATAAAACAGATTATACAATTGCGTATGTCATCAATTTTTACTATTATTTTTAAACCCTGTGTGTGGGTTTCAAGGAACTGTTGTCACGAATCACCAATATGTGGAATTACCATCCTGAGGCAGTACTTCCAGATCGATATGAGCGTCCACATCATCCATCGTCCACTTCGTCCTTTTCAAGGTTGGCAACGTGCTTGTTCATCCTCTGATATTGCAAGAGACGTGAGTGTTAGTGATGACTGACCATCCCTGTGCTTTTACTCTACGAAATATAAAAAAAGAAAAGTTCATAAACGAAATAGATTTAGGAATTTGGATGCAGGAACTAAGATGAATCTTAAAGATTCTCTATTTTATAAAATAAGCAAAAAGTGGTAAAAAAGATGTTTCTCCTCTTTGAATTAAAGGCTTTTCACATCATAAATAATCCTCATGGGAAACGTTTTTTATGGTTAGAATAAAATCACATGTGAAGGTCTCTTTGATGTTAACGCTATTTTGATGTTATAATTATTATTGATTTTATCTTTCATTTCTGTTTTCTTGGCAAGAATTTTGATTTGAGACATTTGCAAAAATTACATACTTTATTCAATTCGATATTATATTATATTATATTATGAGCATTGAAAATTTAACTAAAAAACAATGCGTCATTAAAGCCACGTTTTGCTGCTTTTGTGGATAGCGCTTTGTGGCGGCTTGGCGGTCCAATCACAATTGGAAAATCAGGGGCTTAACTATGTATATGATATGCACTGCATTCATTCAAATGAAACAATTTACGACAAAAGTTTAAGAACAATGCACCTGATAAGGGATATAAACACTTACACTTGCTATTGAAAACATGTAAATAATATCTACTTGCGAAATTCAAACTATAGTATATGTATTACAAAACAACGAAGATTTGTTTAACAATGTGATACGAAAATGGTTACATATTCGTATTAACTTTTGAAATTCCTTGCTTTAAATAAGATTTAGGTTTAAAAAGAAAAAAAATAATAATATCAATGTTATTATGAGCAAGCTCAGCAATTTGTAACCAGGGAAGAATTAATTTTATAATATTACATATTTTTGTATGTCTAACCGGTTTTTATTAAGCGGTTAGGAATACTCTTTATCTCATCATATAAGGATTTCTAGGACGTGTGACGTCATCAACGCGCTATGTTACTGTCTGCCTGATATCACTTTTCATTACAAATCCACTACCATTACCATAGTGCAAGGTGCAGAATATTATATTACCTTTTTTCTACCAAATCTTTAGACTTTCACCTAAGGAAATCGAAGAAGCGGAACTAATCCAGTTATCCTTGCAAGGTGTGACTGTAAACTTACTATGAAAGTAAAATCATTAAATACCAGACTTCTTACACCACTGATAGCTTTTGAAAGGCTTTTGGGTTCAAGGCAGATGGTACAGTTTCGTTATTGTCATGTCATCTTCTTATATCGTAACTTTTTATTAAGCATATTATCATAAACCATATTAAATATAAAATAATGCGATAGTTTTCATTCAATAACTTGAGGGCTTATCTGTTAGAAACAGACTTAGTAGTAGTGTTACTCAGTCGTTTAACTTTCTATAAAAATAAATATCTATAATAATGAAAATCCGTATCTATATGAATAAATTAAAATTTTGAAATAATTCCTAAAATGATTGGTTATATGATATATTTTACTAATAAATATATAAAATTAATATCAACACGGACAGGACTTTTACTATAAGGTTTACATAATAATGTAATTATTATGTAAACCTTGTTACCTTAACATGGCCAATCTTGCTTAGAAACAATTTGACACATAAATAATTGAAGTATAAAAATATATATATTATAAACCGAGTGAAAATACAATGCCCTCTGTACCGGCATCACAAATTAGAAGTTACCGGTTCAGTGAACTAAGAATATTACAAGATTCACAGACTCAAGCATGAGCATTATGTTCCCCGTAACGTAAATTTAAATTCATATAAATATTAGCTTTAATAAATGTTTGTCTTTTTGTTGATTACATAAACAGGTGTGATTAAATAATAAATTACAAAGATATACGTAATATGTAAAATTGTGTGTACAAGTTGTAGTCGTCAGTGCAAATAAAACTTGTTTATTTTTAATCATGAAATCTCTCCCATATTTTCATCATAATCATAATCAATATCAATTTAACCATCACTATTATCAATATATATATATATATACTATAATATATATACTATAATATATTTGCACGTTGCACGTGGGGAATGACTCTCTGGCCCCCACAGCAAAAGAGAAAGCCGATCTCTTGGGCACTCTTTTCGCCTCCAACTCGACTTTGGACGACCAGGGGAAGACACTGCCTATAATCCCACGATGTCAGAGCTCAATGCCGGAAAGCAAGGGAGAGGGTCTGGCAGTTAGTCTGGATATGGCAAAAGCCGTCGATCGTGTAAGGCACAAGGGGCTTATTTCGGACCTTCTTATGGACTTCCCGAGAGTTTATGCAAGTGGATCACCAGTTTTCTCACTGGGCGGAGCATATAGGTCGTTCTCCACGGTTTTTGCTCGGATCCCAAGCCCGTGAACGCTGGAGTACCCCAAGGCTGCGTGCTATCCTCAACTTTGTTCCTCCTGCGCATCAGCGCAAGTTGATATTATATGTTGGATATTCACAACATACATTGTTATGAGGAGGACAGCACTGGGGATGCGGTATATTCTATATGTCTCTCTCGGGAAAGCGTCGATGAGTGTCGAAAGAAACTTGTGTCTTCAATAGAGACCTCCCTGGGGATGGTCTCTGAGTGGGGTGAACTGAACCCTGTCCAGTTTAATCAACTAAAGACACAGGTTTGCGCGTTTACCACTAAGAAAACCCCATTTGTCGTATCACCGCTCTTCGCGAGTACTCCTCTCTCTCCAAGTATCAGAATACTGGGTCTCGACATTTCAAGCGACTTTCAGTTTCGTGATCATCGGGAGAGCAAGGCCAAGTTGGCCTCGATAAAATTGGGAGTGATCAATAGAGCGAGACAATGTTTAAAACCTGGCCAGAGACTTGCGCTCTATAAGGCGCAATTCCGGCCACACATGGAGTACTGTTCTCATCTCTGGTCCGGATTACCCAAAAGCTCGCCATCGCCTCCTTTACCACCCATACCACCTGGATGCGTGGCGATCTTCTACTGTGCGGTTTCGAAGGACTTTTTTCCCACGTTCCACTCGAATGTGGAACGAACTTCCTTCGGCGGTATTTCCAGATCGAGACGACATGGGTACCTTCAAAAAAGGTTTATATTTCTATTTCCAAGGCCGGCAACGCTCTTGTGAATCCTCGGATGTTGCAAGAGTTCATGGGCGGCGGTGATCACATATCAACTGTGACCCGCAAGCTCGTTTACTCTCCTCTACCATAAAAAAAAATACTTTGTCTATTTTCCTCATATTTTACAAGAATAATTGGTTATTTGTATAATTTAAAATTTATACAAATAGATTACTAGTTTTACAAACGTATCTTCTATTTCTTCCATGGTCCCATAAAGATATAAGACTTTTTATGAAATCTTATTTATTTTAATATATTTACGTAAGTAAATAAGCACACACAACCGACAATAGGGGTCATAAGATTTGTCGAATTAAATATGATTTTACTTTCTCATATATTCAAAATATATAAAGATGAATTATGTGCAAGAATTACGAATAGTTGTATAACTAATAATGTTATTATATTGAGTTATCCTCAAAATATTATTATACTAATATAATTATATAATTCAAGTTATTTTATTTGGATTCCCCGGATGTTTCAAGAGTTAATGAGTTAATAAAATTAAATAATTGAAAATTAAAAGTACTTCATTAGTAACTGTAAGGGCTTATTGTTGTATTGCACATTTTCTAATCTAATGTCTAATACTTCCAACAGCCGACGTATTTAAAAACCCAAGAATACATCATGTCTGGGTGGAGAAAAAATTTATTAAAAAATACTTCATTAATATGACTAACATATTGCTCATACTCATTTTATATTTTTCATCTAAAATAAAATAAAAAATTAAGGAATAGTGCCATGCGACATTAGAATAAATATATCTAGCAAAAAAGATACAACAGATAGGAACTCCATTTCTAATAAAATTAAATCATAATGAATTTGTAAATATAAAAATTATACGACAACATGGATATAACACGATACTAACGAAAAATAGACGAGTCTTTTTAAAATATAAAAATCAGAAAGTTAACCGTTAAAATAATGAAATGTCAATGTTAATGTTTTAGGTGCAGCTGTAATAATATAAATCAGGTGTTATATAAGAGTTATCAAATTATTGTATTACAGAAGTGGATGGATCAAGCACTTGCACAGTAAATAATTTTATTATTAACATCCTTCTTACACGGCATTGATTATACTTCGTAGTTTGTTTATTTTTCTGCGTTATTTTTGACATTCCTGAGTTTGTTTTATTATATAATATTATATTATGAATACATTATTGTATTTTATTCTTATAATATCGTGGAAAAACAATCTTTGTAGGTAAATATAATATACATCAACAAGTTTCCGACGTATCGACAGTTTCTTAACTTTACCGAAGTCAGAAATGTTTGTATTGTAGTTCTAGTTTCTACTAACTATAACTACACGTAATATTATTAGGGTTTTGTAAGAAAATGAACATATTGTACTTAATATAGACATTACAGAATATAAAACAGCTGTAATTAATGAAGGTTAAAGTTGTGTTTGTAATCTTCAATACTGTTAGATATTTATCGGTTAATTACTGATAATTGTGGAAAGTATAAAACAAACTGTCACATTGACGTCTAAAGTGTATAAACATTTTCTCACAACTTTGAAGTCATGTTTTGGTACATCTTATAAACTAGTTTCAACTTAATATATTTTCTACCTTTTAATATTTTTTTGTGAATTTAAATAATAAAAATTGAGTAATGAAATTAAAGGGGATGATTATTTTCATTTCAGAAAAGAATAACAAATTAACCATTATATTATAGTATATATATATATATATACTATAATATAATGGTTGAAACAATAATAAATGGTTAAGTTGAAACTAGTTTATAAGATGTACCAAAACATGACTTCAAAGTTGTGAGAAAATGTTTATACACTTTAGACGTCAATGTGACAGTTTGTTTTATACTTTCCACAATTATCAGTAATTAACCGATAAATATCTAACAGTATTGAAGATTACAAACACAACTTTAACCTTCATTAATTACAGCTGTTTTATATTCTGTAATGTCTATATTAAGTACAATATGTTCATTTTCTTACAAAACCCTAATAATATTACGTGTAGTTATAGTTAGTAGAAACTAGAACTACAATACAAACATTTCTGACTTCGGTAAAGTTAAGAAACTGTCGATACGTCGGAAACTTGTTGATGTATATTATATTTACCTACAAAGATTGTTTTTCCACGATATTATAAGAATAAAATACAATAATGTATTCATAATATAATATTATATAATAAAACAAACTCAGGAATGTCAAAAATAACGCAGAAAAATAAACAAACTACGAAGTATAATCAATGCCGTGTAAGAAGGATGTTAATAATAAAATTATTTACTGTGCAAGTGCTTGATCCATCCACTTCTGTAATACAATAATTTGATAACTCTTATATAACACCTGATTTATATTATTACAGCTGCACCTAAAACATTAACATTGACATTTCATTATTTTAACGGTTAACTTTCTGATTTTTATATTTTAAAAAGACTCGTCTATTTTTCGTTAGTATCGTGTTATATCCATGTTGTCGTATAATTTTTATATTTACAAATTCATTATGATTTAATTTTATTAGAAATGGAGTTCCTATCTGTTGTATCTTTTTTGCTAGATATATTTATTCTAATGTCGCATGGCACTATTCCTTAATTTTTTATTTTATTTTAAATGAAAAATATAAAATGAGTATGAGCAATATGTTAGTCATATTAATGAAGTATTTTTTAATAAATTTTTTCTCCACCCAGACATGATGTATTCTTGGGTTTTTAAATACGTCGGCTGTTGGAAGTATTAGACATTAGATTAGAAAATGTGCAATACAACAATAAGCCCTTACAGTTACTAATGAAGTACTTTTAATTTTCAATTATTTAATTTTATTAACTCATTAACTCTTGAAACATCCGGGGAATCCAAATAAAATAACTTGAATTATATAATTATATTAGTATAATAATATTTTGAGGATAACTCAATATAATAACATTAATAGTTATACAACTATTCGTAATTCTTGCACATAATTCATCTTTATATATTTTGAATATATGAGAAAGTAAAATCATATTTAATTCGACAAATCTTATGACCCCTATTGTCGGTTGTGTGTGCTTATTTACTTACGTAAATATATTAAAATAAATAAGATTTCATAAAAAGTCTTATATCTTTATGGGACCATGGAAGAAATAGAAGATACGTTTGTAAAACTAGTAATCTATTTGTATAAATTTTAAATTATACAAATAACCAATTATTCTTGTAAAATATGAGGAAAATAGACAAAGTATTTTTTTTTATGGTAGAGGAGAGTAAACGAGCTTGCGGGTCACAGTTGATATGTGATCACCGCCGCCCATGAACTCTTGCAACATCCGAGGATTCACAAGAGCGTTGCCGGCCTTGGAAATAGAAATATAAACCTTTTTTGAAGGTACCCATGTCGTCTCGATCTGGAAATACCGCCGAAGGAAGTTCGTTCCACATTCGAGTGGAACGTGGGAAAAAAGTCCTTCGAAACCGCACAGTAGAAGATCGCCACGCATCCAGGTGGTATGGGTGGTAAAGGAGGCGATGGCGAGCTTTTGGGTAATCCGGACCAGAGATGAGAACAGTACTCCATGTGTGGCCGGAATTGCGCCTTATAGAGCGCAAGTCTCTGGCCAGGTTTTAAACATTGTCTCGCTCTATTGATCACTCCCAATTTTATCGAGGCCAACTTGGCCTTGCTCTCCCGATGATCACGAAACTGAAAGTCGCTTGAAATGTCGAGACCCAGTATTCTGATACTTGGAGAGAGAGGAGTACTCGCGAAGAGCGGTGATACGACAAATGGGGTTTTCTTAGTGGTAAACGCGCAAACCTGTGTCTTTAGTTGATTAAACTGGACAGGGTTCAGTTCACCCTACTCAGAGACCATCCCCAGGGAGGTCTCTATTGAAGACACAAGTTTCTTTCGACACTCATCGACGCTTTCCCGAGAGAGACATATAGAATATACTGCATCCCCAGTGCTGTCCTCCTCATAACAATGTATGTTGGGAATATCCAACATATCATATCAATGATATATAACATATAATATCCAACATATAATATCAACTTGCGCTGATGCGCAGGAGGAACAAAGTTGAGGATAGCACGCAGCCTTGGGGTACTCCAGCGTTCACGGGCTTGGGATCCGAGCAAAAACCGTGGAGAACGACCTATATGCTCCGCCCAGTGAGAAAACTGGTGATCCACTTGCATAAACTCTCGGGAAGTCCATAAGAAGGTCCGAAATAAGCCACTTGTGCCTTACACGATCGACGGCTTTTGCCATATCCAGACTTACTGCCAGACCCTCTCCTCTAAGACCGTGGGATTATAGGCAGTGTCTTCCCCTGGTCGTCCAAAGTCGAGTTGGAGGCCAAAAGAGTGCCCAAGAGATCGGCTTTCTCTTTTGCTGTGGGGGCCAGAGAGTCATTCCCCACGTGCAACGGCGGTAGGGACGGCTGGCTAAAGTTGCCCAGAGTGGTCTTTGAAAGTGCCCAGAATTTGCGCGTGCCAGGCGGGTACTTTGCCAGCTGATCCCCATTTTTCCCCAAGTCTCTAACAACAGCAACAGATATTATTATAATAAAGTTAACAAACGTTTAATTTTCTACCTTTTAGTTTAAAAATTTGCCTTATATAAAATATTTATTTCACACGAACTGTTTTCTTTCGACACTGTTTTGTGGCGTCTAATAGTTTTTGTTGCCTTAGAAATTGAGTTTTCAACAACAACGCTTATAAAAACGCAATAACTTATGATTTATCTGATTTTATAAATTAAACTTGATCAAGCTTTACATAAATATAGATAGATAGTTATATATATTTTCTACACAGAAAGATTTCTAAATCGCTAGAGCGATTATAATTATAAAAAAAAATTACAGGTTTTATTGCATTCGAAAAGATTGCTCTTATTGTTAGTTGATTTGGGCACTGGTAAGACTCAAATAAATGTAAAGCATAATTAGTAATTTTTAAATTACAGTCGTCAACTGTCATTGCTGTTTATTAAAAAATAAATATTAATGTATTGCTATCATTGAGTGGAGTCAGTCAAAAAAAGTGATTTTTTAAATTGTATAAGAACAATTTGTTAAGATTATTATAATTTTGTAGATTACATTATAAAATAAATGTACAAGAATTTAAACGAAGTATCGCTTCGTCTTTTTATTTTATTTATATAATTTGTGTTATTGTTGGTAAATGAGAATGTACTGTATATAAAATAATCATAAAAATTAAAAGCCCGTCGGAACGAGTGTCGCGCGCGCCGCTTGGTTGTCAAGTGCCTGGATTCAGGATTGAGGATACTCGTTTCTTCCATTCATCGTAGCCCCCGGACACCTCCCCCCCTGCGCGTCTGCTTAGCGTCTTCCTCTCCCCGCGCCCCGCGTGGACTTAAATTAACAGTTTGATGTTGATCATTTATTGTGAATTGATTTGGTTACTAACAAAAAGCATTTCATTTAACCGTGGAAGTGTTTTACGACCTGCAGCTTTATTATACAAGCTGTTTGCAACTTTATTATAAAAAACAGGATTTAATTAACAAAATAAAGGATTTGTTGCCTTGTCTTGTTATAAATAAAATGTTATTGAATATTGTATATACATCTTCAGGATGACAAACTACAAAATTAGAAATATCCTCTGCTCACAATCGGTTTATAATCTACAAAACATCTTGTGAATCTTTTTGTTTTTGATATTTTATAATTATTCTGTGTGAATGAAAAGTATTGTCAACCTTATTAATTTTTTTATGTATGATTCCTCGTCCGTGAAAAGTTAAATGCATTTGCAGGCTGTAAAGGTAAATGCAAATACTCTGATCGCTGTCTCTGCGATGACCCTTGACATGTTAATACGCGCGAGAATGGAAGTAAGTCGTTTGTCTTATATTGGAATATTTTACAAAGATTTAAGTATAGCTTGTTTATTTAATAATAGTTTACCAACATAGCTTATATAAGGTAGAAACTAAATATTATGAAAACAAATATTAAGTCTTCTTCGTATTCGTTTAAATATATCATATATTTTTTGTAACATGTATTATTAAATAGCTTCAATGTACTTAAATAAAAAATAATTTATTAACATTCTTAACGACGGTTATATATTCGACTTTATTAAAGGAAAATAATTGAAGCAGGATGCATATATTCTATTGACGTTGAGTTTAATATCGGTCCGGAATGACAGAATATGCGACATACTGCTTATTAATTAAATCTGGTACTTTAAATTTAAAAAAATAAAAAATTGTGAATGGTCGCTTATAATAATAGAATAATTGTTTAATAAAGATGAAGGTAAGATTAGGAGTAAGTATCACATTAAAAGACTATAAATTATCAAAACTGTTTTATAACAGGCCGTGCGACTTGACTCCAACTCACCCCAAAACCTCTTCGACACTATAATTTATTTTAAGACGCCGCAGATCTTGATAAACGATGGTGATTAAAGGATGTTACTTCGATGGTACAGTTAATCCTTTTTACTTCAAACTCAATTTATAATAATGATGTTTTTAATGCTGGTCCATGTCTTACAATATAATTTGAGTTAAGTTCCTGGTTTTTGTCAAGTTACGTACATCTATTTATAGTTTGTTTTATTTTGTATTAATTTTAATATTTAATTAAAATATATGCAACAGTTATGTAGAACGATTCCTTAGTCTATAACTTAGGCAAAAAAATATAAAACCAAAAAAGCAGCTATCGAAACTTTTCATTGAGAAATTCAAAGTGAAAAGTCCAACAGAATATTTCATTATTAGGATAAAAGTATCTTGATTAACAATTCTATTGAGTTTCTTGAAAGAGATTGCATTTTATAAAAGTAATGTTGTAACATTTAGCGACATTAAAATATAAATTTTTTTTCAATGTCGTAGGTATTCCTTTTATTTTATGAAGTCAGATGAATAGTCGGTGAATCGTCGGTCGTCTTGTTAGACACGCATTTCTTTTTTTGTTATTAACTAATAATTAGTTAAGGCTGGCTTATCCAATGATTGCGGTGGTTCTAGTTACTCTTAAATTGCTCACGAAATATTGACTTTTATAAAACACTGATCACATTAATACAGCTGAGTTTGTTAGGTGGATCTTCTCAGATTAGCCTTTACTTTAAATTGGAGAGTGCCATCATAGATAGGCTTTTTTTGATAAGTTTCTTATCAAAATAGGCCCTGATTACTAAAAGTGTTTACTCGTACTGGTTATTCAAGGTGGAAAATATAAAAATAAATAAATACATAAATAAATAAACAATTACTTAACAATAAAACAACCCTATCGTTCTATTAATAAAATAAATGTTAATTTGAACTAAATTCCAATATTTTAACTATCTTATACATGTAGTGTGTATTAATTTTAATGGGAACATAGAAAATATAAATGATGTTTTTTTTAATACTAAAATATATATCTTAGTTTTAAGGTTTGTTAAATAAAGTGTGCAGTGAACGTAATACCTCTGCAAATCATCTCTCATTTGACTTAATAAGCTTTACATTTAAGTGAAGAGTCTTTTGCAGACACGTTTTTATTATAAAGATCTTGTAAAATAAGTGGAATTGGTTAGAATATTATTATAATATTTAAACTGAAGAAAAATTTTATGTTTCATTTTTAAATAATAAACCGTAAAAAAGTAAAATAAATAATAGTAAAACAATAATGTTCCAATGTGTAATCAGAAACATTTGATCAGAGGTATTTAAATTATTTAAAGTGTCACGTACCTAATCGAAGTACATCAAAGAACAAATACCGAGAGAGATTCGAGATTTCTTGAGTACAAAGACTCTGATGGAATTGAAACACTTTTGTAAAACTTTTCTCCTTTGTATAACATTTTATTTGTACTGAGGGGGTCATCACTTGTATTATATGTTGTAATATTGCCTACAGATACTATTTTTATGATGTGATAGTTTAATATGTGTTTAATGTTTACTATTACTATTTACTTAGCTACATAATTCGGTCGATAATAAGTATGCAAAAGTTATTAATTATTGTATTCACTATATTAGAATTGTTATTACTAAAATAATGAATACAAGTGGCAAAAATTATTGATTTGAAATATTGACAGAAACCATCTTAATGATATTACTGTTAACATATCCAACATATTTATCTTAAACATCTGTAAATGTTTAAGATAAATATGTTGGATATGATATTTTGTTATTATTAATATTTTTAAGATGTTTAATGTTATGAAAATGACAAAGTGTCATAACTGGCCGCTGGCGCCGCTGTAGGTGTTAAATTAGTATTAATACGGGTATGTGTCACCATTTAATACACCATTTAATAATACCGCCCTACTGGAGATCAAAGTATCTTAATACTGTTATAGTTTTAATATTTTAATTTGATTTGCCTCTGTATATAAACGTATTGTGTAGTTAGTACTTGTAATAAAAAAAGTGAACTTTTATATTCTTTTATTGAGTATATTTTAGACTTATGAAATATGTTATTTGGTATTGCTTTCTTTTCTGTTAAATAAGTCCCAGACATTATACTTTTGTGTATTTACTATTAACTAGACAGTGTTTTTAGCTTTACCAATAGATTATTTTAATTATTTAGCCGTTTTTATTTGTAGAGTCTTAAATAATCTAACACGTGTACTTTGAGTCTCAAGAAATATATTCGATTGTTTTTCAGGATGGGTACTAACTAAATATAATTTTAATGTTCAACAATATTCATTAATTTGCACCTAATAATGACTTAAATTAGTTTCCATGAAAACACTTTCTTCAGTAGTCGTAAAATATGGTTTTATAAATTTAGAAACGAATAGAATAAGTGTAATAAACTGCAGAAGTAGTGAATCTACCACTTCTATAACATTTTTAATCGATTATATAATGTTAATATAATTGTTATATTTCGTAACAAACTAGCGAGAAAAATATTTTGTAAGTGGCTGGCAACTTCCTGCGCATAAAGTATCGATGTGTTGATGAGTGGGTACATTGTGAAACCTTTTTACTTTCACTTCCTTTCTACACGAGGACACTAGATGTGACTTCGTATGGAATAAAGAACTGGGATGTAGTGCATAATGTTTAAAAGGTACTCATAGCTACTAAAATGGAAACTTATCTTTTACTGGTTATTCGTGAACATGAACCCAAAATCCCAAAAAGTTTCTGAAAACAATTGACTATAGCCGTAAAATCAATTGAATGCGTATATCAAAATGCATTGACTTCATACCTGCCGACTTAATTACTATCTGTTAAGGGAACTTAATTACTACGTCCTTTATATTCACCTCGGGTTTAATAGAACTGCACTAGTAATATATATTACCTTCAATTTGTACTGCCATATTGTGGTTACGAATGCTTTCTACGATAATCGAAAGTTTTTTTAATAATTTATTAAAAAGTTAAATTTTAATAATATTTGTTAAAAATATAACCCAAGCCAGCTTACAAAATCTTTTATATCTTTTAATTTCATTACTTCAACACTATGTTACATAAGATTTATTTAGTTATGTCACCAAAATGGATTCCATAAAAGAGTCTCTTGACACCATGGTCAATATGTTCAATAGTACGATGAAGGAAAGTCAGCAAGACCTTCAAAAAACTGCTTTTCCAATGTTCAAATTTCTATGCCACTGAAACTTAATATTATCTGATCTTAATGTTCGGTAATGACAACTTTAAATTGAAGCTAAGGAAATTGATTGAAAAAATATATAACTCTTAATTCCTAATGTTATTACTTTTTATAGATGTAAAAATTGTATTGATATGCATTTTGGTAATATTTCATTATGTTGTTGACAAATTAGTTTTAAAATAAAAAAATATATACCAAAAACAGTTTTATATGTTAGCTAAATCTTACATTATCTATATACAATCTATATTAATAAAACAAAATATATAATAATACGTATTTACATAATTAGAACAGTTATTAGTTACAACAGATATTAGCTTTCATCCAAGTAACTGAAGAACTCATTTATGTTAAAACTCTTATAAATTAATAAGATAACTCTGTATTAATAATACTTTAATGAGTTTTGAAATAATGTTTTCTCTTAAGTTTAAGCTCATATTAAAATTGTTTATTTGCGTCTAAATAGATACGTTTTGTAGTAGAAAATATACATCTATTTCTATATCATTATATGTATAATTTTATATATTTTATTCTTACCTCTTTCTATAGAAAAGTACATCAAATTCTCATACGAATTGCCAAAAAAATAGGGCCAAGCGCTAGCCTGAAATCAATTAGTTTCCCAAAAGGGATTGTGGTGAATATTGATAGGATTATCATAACCTTTCGGATAACCACTGGTATTGGGATTGTGGTCTATTAGCCAGCTCTTTTTACTTAACTAACTTACGGTTTATTTTTATTAGCTGTCAATCGACATAAAGTGATGGATAGTTAAGGGCTAAAAATATACAAAAAAATTACTTCTATCATTAAACTAGGTATGAAGTCGAGCTACCGTTTGTAAAATAGTTTTACTAAATCGAAGACTTTGTTGGAATGGTAAATAACGACTTATAAGCGATGAATAGTTTAGGAAGAGCACGAATTAGGGACAACAAACAAATATTACTTACTCATATGTTACATATATATGTAACACTACAAATATTCGATAAAACATATTTAAGGTGTTCCATTTTCACGAATACTAATACAACAATAATGTACTAACTGTTAATATTTTTAAATATTGCGTAGCTGCTATGCTCGTATATACTGAACATTAAAGGAATCTACTTCTTGAGACTCAAAGTGCACGCGATCATATCGTAAGGATGTATAAAATGTTATACAAAGGAGCAGAGTTTTATAAAAGTGCTTTTATTCGGGTCTGTCTGCTCTCTCTCTCTGAGAAATCTCGAATAATATACAATCCAGCTTTGAGTATTTGATCTCTCATATACTTCAACGATTTACGTGACACTAATTATTTTGAAACATCAAATCTAATAATTATTACACATCTATTATTATTTTATAATTGCAATCCATTGCAATCCGAATTTTTTACTAAATTATCTAATCTATTTTTGAACACTTGTCATGAATTGTAATTCAATTGGTCTGTAAGTAACAAAATTTTCGGGTTCGGTTTCGTTTATTAAATTTTAATAATATAATAGTTTTATTTTGCATCAATAAAATAATATTTAACTCATTTTACAATAAAAAGTGTATTTGAAAAAATCTTTTAACTGACTAAGAAAGATATTTTATTCATGACGCTAAATATTTTATTTAAAAAACATTAAAGCTAATATAAATATTTTATAATGAAAGTAAAAAAAAATTGAACTTGTCATTTTTATTTTCTATGATTTCATTGAAAAGGGTCTCTCGCTAAAACGACATCTATAATAGTAAAATATTCGAATTTATATAGTATTAAAACATTTTTTTTAAGGGGATATAGATTTAGTGCTACATTATTGAAGTTGACCATTAAAATTACAACATAATTAGTTATGTTACAGTATTACTTTCATAAGACGCAATCTCCTTCAAGAAACTCAGAAGAATCGTTAATCCCGATACTTTTATCCTAATAATGACATATTCTGTTGGACTTTTTACTATTTTTCCAAGAGAAGTTACGATCTCTTTGCATTCATATTATTGATTTACGTTGGTTACCAATCAACACCAACAGAGTTACGAAACTTTGTAATTAATTTTTATAGTTATTTGACCAATTAAATTTATTATATATATTTATGCATTATGTTTCTTTGAGCGTCGTATACCTAAACAGCAGTATTTTAAATCAAGTTGTATACATATAAGATTGTTAAATTTCTTTTAAAAAGAGCATTTGTTTAGTTTTTGGTTGGCTCTTCTCAGAAAAGCACCATTTGAGCCGGTGCTAGCTTCCTCATGGACTGACTACACTGACATTTTTTTATTGTACGATTCCAAAATCATTATCGTTATAATCCTTCTATATAATACTATACTCCATTAATTAATTATACGTTCCTTTTAAAAAACACATTTTTATAAACATTTTCATTTTATTACTTTACTTTGCAGCAATTATGAGATTAAGTTTAGGAATTCAATACCAATATTAACTCAACATAAATTGAAAATGTCAGTCCTGCTTCAATTGTTTTCTTTAATAAAGTATCATCTTCAGATATGTTAAAAGTTATAAGTACATTAAACTTGTTATCATTACGAGTAAAAAAAATTAGATTTATTTAAACGAATATGAAGAAGAACTGTAATTGGTCTTTATAAACCTCTTTTTTTTTAAATAGTCAAGCCAAACTCAACCCGTTGCAAAATATTCCAATATACGATATACGACTCACTTCCAATCTCGCTCGTATTTACATCTCAAGAGGCATCGCGGAGATAGCGATCAGAGTATTTGCATTTACCTTTGCAACTCTAAATAGTACGAGAAAGTGTAAAATAAAGAAAGAGTTATAAATGAAGTTACAATTTTAATTAGAAAATCCATCGCTATTCAAAATAATTTTAAATCTTCAAAACAATTTTCACAGAATGTACGAGTATTTTATAATTTATAAACATATTTTTATTTCTTTTCTATTACCTAAAACTACCTGGAACATTGTGATATCTGCTTCTACGTCTATAAGTTTTTGATAAAAGCTACATTTTATGTGAATATTTTATTCTAAAGCCGCCTATATTAATAATAATCTTTGAAAATAAGTAAAACACAAAGGTGCATAATTATGTTCGCGATTGTGTCCTTGTGTCAAATAAGAGTATTTGTGAAACGGATTCTTAAGATATTTTCGTATAAAGACATATCGAGTAGGAAGCATATATAAAATAATTTACAAGAATAAAGATATTGAGAACTTTATTATACATTTTATATGTGGCTGTATTAAGTAAGCGTGGTAGCAATTTTAATAATTCTCTTTGTCTCATTTGTAGTACTTTTAACATATTCAAAGATTATAAATAAATATTTTAGTAATGAATTTTTAATATTTGGCTTATCTTTGAAATGGTTTTCAGAAATTTTTGCGAATGTAGTTGTATCATAGTTGTTACTTTTTTTCAGATTTTTTTATAATAATAACCAATACTTTGAAGAATACATGCACACAAAAACACACATATACGAGGGTATATGTGTGTTTGTGTGTGTATGAATATACACACAAACTTGAAAACGGAAAACGAATTCAATTCCAAGGTGTGCTCTTTCTGTAGTGATTTTCAATTTTTTCTCATACCTTGTCTTCATGTATAATATTATTTGCCACGACACTGTGAAAAATAAAAGGAAATTAAACTGTTTATTGATTAGAATTTTTAATAGCTAATTAATACAAATATATTTATGCTACAATTTTAAATAGATTTAAAATATGAAATCATAACTGTATATAATCAAAATTGAGTTGATGTTAGCAATCAAAAGCAAACTAAGTTTTTTATTTATTTTGTGTAGTCCTGGCTCCACAGGCGTTCTTTATCTTTATCTCCTGTCGCTGTAAGATATCATTACACAGTCATAAGATAACAAAACTACTTTTAATATGACATCATCAATGCCCTGTGGTTCCATCCATCTATCTGTTCATTGTTACTTTCTAAATATAAAATGTGCCAGTATTTGAAATATACGTAATAGAGCATAGTATACTTGTAATACAAGTGTAATACTTTGTAGTTAAAGTGAATAGAAAAGACCACAGACGAGTGTCACTTAGAAGATACATTTTTTACTTTCTATGTCTTACTCTCTATAAAAGTAGGTGTACCAAACAGTTTGTTTACTTTAATTTCTAACATATATTAAATATAGTAACTAATACTTTTTTAGGTTATTTAATGTCTTTATTTTATTTAAATAAAGAAAATCTTAATATCAGTGTACTAAAATGGTACCGAGGTATTTTTTTAGATTATTAAATGTGTATATTTTATTGAAGTAAATAAAATCTTAATCTCGTAAGTGTATTACAATTGTAACGAAGTAAAATGTTTATTAGTTTTTATTTCAAAAAGTACTTTTTCTTGACAGACGAAGTCACAAGCAACCGTATGTATAATACAATTGAAATTCGTAGCCACGAATCAGCAATTCCGTTTCCGCGGTTGTTAATTAAAATTTATTTTGTTCGTAACCAAATCAACTCACTATGGATAAACAAATCTATGAATTCAATTATTAATATATTTTTCTCCGTTTTATGTTTTGTGTTCAATCTCTATAAATGTGAACTATTATCAATCGGATAAAAAAAACCCTAAAGCTAAAATTTTTTTTTGAAGTATTATAAAATGTTTGCGAAATAAGAAGCTGAAGGTAAATTTAAAGGAATTCCAATTTGACGGCTTAGTTTCTTGGAATCTGAAACGATCTTATTCTTTGTATCTTACATTGTGAATCCTCGCCAGCTCGTTTGCCCTCCTCTTACATAAAAATAAAAGAAAAGCCTAATAAAAATACAATACCTTCTGAACTGAAATCACAAACTAGATGTTACGGTTCATTTTACAAAGAATATTAGAACACAGACACAGGCGAAAGCATTACAAGTCTTTTACAAATGATTAATATTTTCACACAGTCCGAAGGTTATTAATTTATGGTATTGATATATACAGAAAATGTTCTTTGAATGTCCTTTAATATGAAATATAATTGCACTCTTTCTACGTAATTAGGTACGTAATTAGGTATACAAATATTAATAATATAATGTTCAATATATGCATGTTAAGAATTTAATAATAAATGTTCATTTAAATTTCGTTTAAATATATTTTTTTCATTTAGTACTATCTCTTGTTCTACTTATCGCAGTTATCAGTATCTATTAGATGTTAAGATGCACGTACAAAGTAAAATAAAACATACACGATTAATTATAAATAATATTGAGGTCTCGTCAGAGTTCTTTCAGATGCACTGGATATAACAACTGTATCATTTAAAAGTTTGAAGCTAAGAAGTTAATATTTATTTATTTATTTATTTATATCTTTTCCACTTTGAATCATTATCAGTGATCACTTGTGTACGTCAAAATGGAAGTGTCAGGAGGGCCTATTTTGATACCAGATTTATCGTAATAAGCCCTTCTGTAAAAGCACTGTCCAACTTAATGTTAAAGCTATGAGGGTTCCAAACGCGTCCTGGTCTGAGAAGAACCACACAACAAACTCATATACAATTCTTAATTAATAATTGATATATGGTTTACTTACTTGGCTAGTCTAGTTGAGCTGAATGCAAACGAAACTTTAATAAAGTTCGCTCACTGATATTACTTCCACATTTTTTTATTTATGTTTCTACTGATTCTACATTGAAGGATTACTTTTGCTCTTTGTTTGCTCTATATACTTAATAATAATTGTTTGTTTAAAAAATGTAGTTTTAAAGATTTGTAAAAGGTCGGTTCGGTCGTTAAAATATAATTAGGTTTTAAAGTTTTAATCAAAGTATATAAAAAAGAAATTTTAAAATAATTACTTATTATATTATATATGTCTAATCGATTATAACTTAAAAAGGTATCTAAAGTTTCAAACTTAATTATAAATAAAACAAAACTATAATAAATGTAGCCTTATATTTTTATTTGTTAAAATTATATTTTATTGTATTTATAAATCAATGCGCAGAAAATTCTATAGAATTTATAATTTATAATTTATAATTATAATTTATATTCTAATAATAAAATTACCGGTAAATATGTTTAATTTAGACAAAGAGTTGCATTCGTTACAGTTAAATATTATTTATATGTATATTAGATATATTTTTATCTGATTAAGTTTAAAATAAGTGTGTAGATAAGTAACTAAAGATGTAATTATGAACCTGCTTGAACTCCAAGGATTGAAAGTAAAACATTGGACAGTAACGCTTTGATCACAAACTAGTTTTACAAAATATCAAAGAAGTTTATCTTTGATATTTCGAATATATATTCATACATATATATATATATATATATATGTATATGTATATAGATAGATAGATAGAGAGAGAGAGAGAGAGAGAGACACCCCTATTAGGAACTATTCTGCTTTGTATTAGAAAACATACATAATTATCTCATGTTTAGTTTTGATAAGAACACATTACGTTATTACTCATTAATATTGTTTATCGATATACAATACTCTATGAACGGATTTAAAAAAAAAATATTGTAAAAATTCAAGAAATGCTAGTTATAAATATTACAGTTTGGACACAATTAAGACAATGTCATAAAAGGTAAAACTCAATAAAAACCAAGAATATATACAATCTTAAAGCTTTATATACAATCGTGCCCGTTTCAGCATTGTTAAAATTCATGGAAATGGTTTAAATAATTTTTAGTTTTAACTGATGTCCAAAAAGACAAGTTAACAAATGTAAATTGTAAAATAGTGCATAATGCATTCTATAAAACAAATAAAAGTTTCGAATCGTATTTGTATTGAAAATAATAACAATTGAAACATTGACTTAAGTCAGGAATTTCTAAATGCCTTTTAGAATTTTAATTGGTGTTGTTGTTGTTGTTGTTGTTTCATATAAATTTAATAACTACTAGATGGTTATGAATAGAAGTTGACGTACACACACACAAGTACTCATAAACGTAAGTACGCAAGCGCACACGTACACATGGTTATAGGTAAAATTATTATCATTATTGTATTTCAAATTGATACACTTCACACTTATTAAAATGTACCCTATAAAGCTGTTCATCTTTTGGCCTTCTAAAGGTAAGATGCTTTTGGACCTTACTCACTTATGAAGCTTAAAGTGCATCTACTATATACTGACATTATTGTTGTGTCAAAACCAAAAGGCGCAGTCCCTCACACTGGTTCATTACTTTTCTCTCTAATAATATCATCAGCTATTTATGTATTGCGCTCGTCCATTGAGTGCACAGCGAGTGGGTTTCAATGATAATATGTAACTAATGGAAATACATCATAACTTGAAGCATTACCGAATTCTAAGATATTTAAAAATTAAAGGAAGTTATGCAAGAACAGACCACTATTGTGCGTATTATTATTAATTTAATGGCCAGTGTCTGCTTTAATGCAATACCATTATGCTCTACTTTCTCTGCGCTTGAGTAATCAATTCGCGAAGTGAGAGGCAATTGTACCGAAATTTTATTAAATAATTCAGTTACTCCGACAGCCGTGATCGTCTAGGGGTTAGGACCCTACGTTGTGGCCGTAGTAATCCAGGTTCGAATCCTGGTCACGGCAGCGAACAGCTGTCGCGGCGGAGTCTTTTTGTGTTCATTTATTAATAATTTTTAAATGTAATGACAATGAATTAAAACTTCATTTTATCTATGATATTTTTATGATGCTTATTACATAGTCCTTGATTATATTAAAACTATTAAAATCTCTCATTACTATGAACGGTTTCGAAAAAATAAAATAATTGTTTCTAACTTCTCAACTTAAACCATTTTGTTATATGATTTGACTCATAACATATTAATATTTCTTGAATAAATAGAGGTACTTTAAAGATATCTAAATCATTGAACAAGTTCTATTATTCATTCATAGCAAGAGCACAAAAGGAGGACCATTTCTCAATATATATAATATTTTAAAATGTAACAGACTATTGGACTTACTACTATGATTATGCTTGATTGTTATGAGATTATTAATTCATACATGTAGCTAATTGCCCCCATATGGGTGGGGGCCCCCACCGCCGATTCCAAGACCCTCCTGCGAAGGACGCAAAGGGTCTTAATGGTGAGGATGATCAGGGGGTACCGTACAGTGTCGTACACTACAGCCACACTCCTGGCGAGCGATCCGCTTTGGGAGCTGCAGGCGGATGTGCTCGCCGGAGTGTATTGACACCGTGTGGAAGTCAGCAACAGGGGGGGTAAGGTCCGAGGCGGCTCGAATCAGGGCTTCCTATCCCTGATTCGAGACGGTGGACGAGGGACTTAGAGTCCCCTGCTGTCGGTATGACGACAGTGGGGGCAGTTCGCCCCCACTTGGACCGTTGGATCAACCGGCAACATGGGACACTGACGTTCCGTCTTGTGCAGGTGCTCACGGGGCACGGATGCTTCGGTAAGTACCTGCACAAGATTGCAAGAAGGGAGGCATCCCCGTCCTGCCACCACTATGACAAGTCCATCGACACGGCTTGTCACACCGTGGAGAAGTGCGCAGCCTGGGGGCATCAGCGCACTGAGTTGGTGGCCGTGGTTGGCAGAGACCTCTCGCTGCCGCGCCTTGTTGGCGCGATGATCGGCAGCGAGAGGTGTTGGGCCGCTATGGCCTCCTTCTGCGAGCAAGTCATCACCGCAAAGGAGGTCGCGGAGCGGGTCAGGGAGCAAGCCTCTCCCTCTGATCCGCTCCGCCGGGGAAGGCTGGGGAGAAGGAGGCGGAAGTACGCCCACCTTCCCCTCCCAGCCCTAGGCTTTGGTGAGAGGGAGGGGTGACCCCTCTCACCTGCCATAGGCCTTTGCCGTGAGGGTGCCCTAAGTTGCTCGGGGCACCCGCATACGGGGGGTAACCGCCGGGGCGGCACGGTGAGTGTTAACGCGATCCCGTGGTTTTTTAGTGGGCAACCAGAGTTTAGATGTGGTTGGGGGGGGGAGGCGTGCAATAAGTTGAAATTTAAAAATAAAAAACTGTCATAAATAAAGCAACAGAACTTAAAAATATAATCGATTACGAAATTGAATTTAATATATTTGAAAATAAATAAATGTTATTAAAAAAAAAATCAAAATTGTCCTTGGTTATAATGCTGGCACTTTTTTCGTGGTGTAGGCCTAATGGGGATCCCGCTACATAACGTAACAGGAAAGCATCCCAATACACAGTACCTCATAGGTGATGTGGAAATGTGTGTATTCACTGACTGGCATTGAACAAACCTTTGTTCTCTAAGTACTTGAGAAGGTTGATGGAAACACAGGTGTATGGTTCAAAATTATTGTTTTTATTAATAGTTTGATAATGCCTTATATTTCTAGTCTGACATGTTGCCTGCGTGATTTAATATACTAGTGTCGCCATCTGTTGGCGACTAGTTTACATTGAACATACCGCCCACCAAGAACTAGGTTAAGCCTTGTTCTTCAAATTACATTTTCGTTTACTATGTTGTCTTAACATTAAACCTTACATTTATTACATTACATTTATTTAAGTTTATTCGGCAACAGGCAGTATGCACAACTTTTGAGTTGACCGTTTTATAACACCACCTTTAGTTTTTAATTCTACCACTCGAACAATATTGTCTACACCTGGGTAAGTGGCGATTACTCTGCCAAAGAGCCAACGCGATGGAGGTAAGCCGTCCTCCTTGACTACTACAACGTCATTAAGTTTTACCTGTGGATTGTTTTTGCTCCATTTGTATCTCAGCAGGAATTTATTGAGATACTCGGTTGACCACTGCTGCCAAAATGATTGAAGCATACGTTGAGTGTATTGCCACCTCCTCAAAGAGCTCACGTTCAAAGACCCAAGATCACGATCTGGCGCAGTTAGTAACGGCTCACCAATAAGAAAGTGTCCGGGAGTTAAGATAGTGCCAATCTCCGATTGGCTTGCAATCACCGACAAGGGGCGAGAATTGAGGCAAGCCTCTATCTGGCTGAGAACTGTTGCCATTTCTTCATACGTCAATGTTGAATAGCCGATTATCCTCTTCAGGTGATGTTTCACGGATTTGACTCCTGCTTCCCATAATCCGCCGAAATTGGGCGAATGGGCAGGTATAAAGTGCCATTCGCAATTATTTGTAGCTAGCGATGCAGCGACCTCAGCGAGCATCTGTTTGCGTTCTGAGATAGCGCATTTCATAAGTTCTCCTGAAGCTCCAATGAAGTTGGTGCCGTTGTCACTCCACAGATGCGAACAATGACCTCGTCTGGCCACAAAACGTTTAAAGGCTTGTAAGAAACCTTCCGTAGTCAAATCACTTACAACTTCTAAGTGTATGGCTCTAGTGGCCATACAGATAAATAAAGCGATGTATCCTTTGTAGGACTTGTGACCTCGGCCTTTAGTTGTTCTCAGTTGGATTGGTCCCGCGTAATCAACACCACTGTGTTTAAATGCGCGTGTAGGGGTTGTTCTGACAGTAGGTACCTGTCCCATGAGAGGAGCCTTTGTGACTGCTGCGTTCTTAACACAAGTCACACATTTGCGGTAGTGTGCTTTGACTAACTGTTTCGCTCCGATAATATAATACTTAGTTTGTATATAGTTTAGCGCAAGTTGCGGTCCACCATGAAGTGTTTGGTTGTGGGCATCAGCTATTATAAGTTGGGTTAAGTGTGACTGTTTCGGCATTAAAATTGGATGCTTTCTGTCATAAGAGAGGGTTGAAAGACCTAATCTGCCTCCTACTCTCAAGATATTATCGGGATCCATGAACGGATTTATTGCGCGAAGATTATTGCCTTTAGGTAAATCTCTTTTTTGTGATATTAATTTAAGTTCTTCTGCAAAATGATTTTTCTGATCTTTATTTATACAAAAATTAAGTGCTTTCTTCAACTCTTTAGCTGTGATATATTTTACATTATTATTATTTTCCTTTTTACAATTATTTATAAATCTCATACAGTATGCAATTATTCTAGTCACTTTCGTGAGAGATGAATATTTATCCCATATGTCTGCTTTATGTTCCACTATAGCACAATTTGTTTTGATTTTTAAGGCTTCTAAATCTGTTACTGTAGTTTTAGGTTTATTGTACGTGATATCTTTATGATAGAGAAATTCTGGTCCACTGAACCAAAGTTTGGAGTTTAGTAGTTCCGATGGATGTAATCCTCGCGACGCACAGTCTGCGGGGTTTTGTTTAGATGTAACGTGTGACCAGTTTTGTGGATCGAGGTTTGTATGAATTTCTGATACACGGTTGGCTACAAATACACTCCATTTACTTGGATGGTTGTTTAACCATGCAAGGACGACAGTTGAGTCAGTCCATGCGTGCATATTGCATTTTTCGATGTTAAAAACCATTGCTACTTCTATTAATAATTTGCTTAATAGTACAGCTCCGCATAACTCTAACCTCGGAATGGACACTTGTTTCACTGGAGCTACCTTTGTCTTTGCGGTGATTAAAGACACGTTTATATTTTTTTCAAAATTAATTACTCGTACATACACAACTGCGGCGTATGCTGACTTCGATGCATCACAGAAACCGTGAATTTCAACTTCGCGATCGTCTGTGTGAGTACCGATCCATCTTGGTATGTGGATTTCACGTAACTTTAATTGTTCTTCGCGGTACGTTAACCAGTCATTCAAAAGATTATTTGGAACGATTTCGTCCCAGTTTAATCCTGCTAACCAAAGCTTTTGGATCATAACTTTTGCTATTATTAAACTAGGGCCAACCCATCCTAATGGGTCGTAGAGGCGAGATATATCTGAAATAATCATCCTTTTGGTTACTGGTTGCTGTAATGTCGGGAGGTTAACTGAATAACGAAAGGTGTCGTCGCGTCGGTTCCAGGTAAGTCCCATTATTTTTATTAATTCGTCTTCCTTGATTCTTATTTCTTCCTGAGTTCCTAATTCTTTTCCTTCTTCGCTATCCATCTCCTTCCCTTTCATTAATTTTAAGAGTTCATTGTTATTGCTATTCCATTTTTGAAGTTTGAATTGTGCCTTTCCTAGTAGTTCATTCATTTGTGTGAATATTTCATATCCTTGTTTGACATTTTCACAACCACTCAGGAAGTCATCAACATAAAAATCTTTCAGTGTTCTTTCAGCCGCCATTGGATAATCAGCACCATCATCGTGAGCTACCTGTTGTAGTGCCTTGACTGCAAGATATGGAGCAGAAGCTGTGCCGAAAGTAACACGGGTAAGTTTGTAATGGTTTATTTCTGATTTAGGATTTTCTCTCCACAGAATTCTTTGGAAATCATTGTCACGATTGTCGGTCTTCACCTGGCGGTACATCTTAACAATATCGGCTGACATACAAATTGGGGCCGATCTCCAACGCATTATGATGTGCCGTAGTTCCGGCTGCAAGGTAGGTCCTATTGCTAGTTGATCATTTAAAGACATATTGTTATTGCCCTTGCAGGACGCATCGTAGACTATTCTTACTTTAGTGGTTTCTTTGTCATCACGAACCACAGCGTGGTGAGGTAAGTATATGGCTTTAGGATTATTTATTTCTTCTGTAGGTATAAGTTCCATATGATTTAATTTTATGTACTCATCAATTACTTCTTGATATTTTATTCTTAGTGTTTTATCCTTGTCTAACTTACGTTCAAGTGATTTCAGACGATTTACTGCGATATCTCGAGAAGAAGTGACTTGAGGAACTTCAACTTTAAGTGGAAGGCGAACAATATATCTACCGTCGTTCTCTCTACAGGTATTGGTTTTAAAGTGTTGTTCACAGAATTTCTCTTCATCTGTGAATAGCTTTTCCTTGGGTAGTTGAATATCTGATTCAAGTTCCCAGAATCTTTTTAAATCAGATGTGCAACAACAATGCATTACATTTATGTTACAAGCGGGCTTGGTATTTGATTCGATTGCTCCAGAGAGAATCCAACCCAAACATGTTGCTTGAGCCAGTGGAGTACCAAGCGGTCCTCGTTTTATTCCTGCACGAAGTATTTTTGTATATACTTCAGCTCCCAAGAGAATGTCAATTCTGTTGGGTGTGTGATGTTCGGGATCTGCTAGCGATAATTTTTTAAGTTCTAACCACTCCATTGGTTTGACCTTCTCGGATGGTAATGGAGACGTTATGCATTTGATAACGTGTGCGCTCACTGAAATTTTTACAGTGGGATCATATGTAGATTTTAACGTTAAATCGACTGCGGCTCTTGATACAACATCCTTTTCTCCACCCAAACCTGCAATGAGATTAGTGGTAGGTTTTTTCTTTAAACCTAGATATTGGACTGCCGATTCTGTTATGAAAGACGACTGCGAGCCCTGATCAATTAACGCTCTTAGTTTGTAATCTTCTCCATTTCTCGATGTGACCTTGACTACCGCAGTGGCTAGCAAGACCTGCTGAAATATTTTACCTGTCGAGAAACAGGAGACCAATGATGCTGAATTGTTTGAAGTAGTAGGATCGTTTGAAGATGCAACAACACTCTTGTTTGGCTTGTTGTCTCCATCATTATTGGCAGTGTTTTTATCCCCAGGATGAAGAAGTGAATGATGTTTTTGTTTACAAATGCGACACCGTGAATTGCTATGGCACTCTTTGGCAGAATGATTACCTCCTATGCAGTTAAAACAGATGTTTTTGTCGTAAACAAACTTACGACGATCGTTTACTTTCAATTTGTGAAATTGTTTACAATTATACAACTTGTGATCATCACAACATAATGGACAAGATACGTTAGTATTTGTTACATATAGTGCTTTTATCTTGCTACTATTAGCTTGGGTTTTTGTTGATTTTGGATCGAGACACTCTACAGCGCGGAACGTTTCAGATAAAAATTCAGTAAATTGTTTGTAAGTGGGAAGTTCTTCAGAAGAGATAGTTTTGGTTACATGAAACTCCCACTGGCGTCTAGTTTCTGGATCCAATTTCAACGTGAGGATGTGAATCAACAATACATCCCACGACTCTGTACTAATTCCCAAACTTTGAAGTGTAGCTAAACATGTATTGGTAGTATCGACGAGGTCTCTCAAACCATCGGCCGATTCAACTTGAAGGTTTTTCTGGCTCAAAAGCCTCTTTAAAGTTTGATGACAAATATATTTCTTATTATTATAACGTTCCTGTAATAGTTGCCAAGAACGACTAAAATTACCATTATCTATGGGAACGTGTCTAAGCAATTGTTCAGCATCACCTACAAGATAACTTTTTAAATAATGTAGTTTTTGTATATCATCAAAAGAAGAGTTGTTTATTATTAATGATGTAAACATTTGCTTGAACGTTGTCCATTCAGCATAATTACCAGAGAAATTAGGAATATTGATTTTGGGGTACTTTACATTACTCATAGGTTTTTCACAATGATGGTTGGCATTAGAAGTGCCTTCGTTAAAATTCTTTAGTGCCAACTTTAATTCCGTTTTGTATGAGATATAAATATCTTCGGTTCTATCGTAAACATCATTTGAAATGTAATTAGAACTGTTTAATTCTTTAGGATTGGAGCTACGCATAAGTTCTTTATGTCCAGATAAAAATTCAAACCATAATTGGTCTAATGACTCAATTCGATTGTCGACATATTCTTTAATAATGCGCTCTTTAGGCGACTTTTTAAAATTAGTTCTGGCTTTACTAATGCGTGAAGTTATATCTCCTTGAAAATTAATTAAAGATTCCATTATAAGTAATTACAATTAAACATACAAGTTTCCAAGTGACAGACAAAAAGAATTTACAAGTTATTTTTAGTGAAAGTTTTCTAAGTGTTTTACAATTCTTTAAAAAGTAAAATTGGGCATAGGTTCCCCGTACCTTCGTTTTTATTGAAATTATTCTAAGTCTTAACTAACATGCACTTAAATTAATTTTTAAAGTCCCAAATCATTCAAATTTTTCTATGTTGCAAACGTTTAAATTCTTCAAGTAATATTTTTACACTTTAATCTAGATTAAAATAAGGTTGAAAATTGTATGAAAGTACTCACAGATAGATAATTCACTCACTCACTGCACTATACGATGTCACTGCGCCGACTTCTCAAGCACTGCTGATGATGAACTGCTTCCTTGGGCGGCTCCTCCGCCCACCGTGATTCTTGAATGCGCCTTCCACTGAAGGCACCCTCTGAAGCTGGTCGATGCTTCACCCGCGTCGACCCACTCCTGTACTTGCGTTTGCAACGGCGATCCACCGTCCACAAGTAATGACGTCAAAAATGGACGAAGAAACGTATCCGGCTCGAAGGACCAAATGAACAAACCTTTGTTCTCTAAGTACTTGAGAAGGTTGATGGAAACACAGGTGTATGGTTCAAAATTATTGTTTTTATTAATAGTTTGATAATGCCTTATATTTCTAGTCTGACATGTTGCCTGCGTGATTTAATATACTAGTGTCGCCATCTGTTGGCGACTAGTTTACATTGAACAGGCATTATATATATGTTTTTAAATACACTAAATGTAAAATAGAAATTAAACAAGAAGTCTTAGTTCACATCCAAATTAATAGTGTCCCTAGCGAAGCGGGCAGGAATCAGCTAGTGTTAGTATAAGTCAATAAAAAGTTTATGGATCTTAAAGTTCACCATAATGAGTAAAAAAAGACGACTATAAAAGACATACACGTACTCGTAGGATGAACTTATCTCAAGAAATATATTTCTTCCAGCTACCCTTAGAGTGTTGGACAAAAGGTTTTAGAGGGCAGAGAAAGGTACATAGGTATTGTATAATAATATAAAATTTCTATGTACAGATACCTAACAATAATATTATATTAAATATAATACGTACATATACATTTAGTCATACATACATATATTATATATTATAATTTATTCTTGTGACAATAGTATTTTAATCTTAATTTAAATATCATGATAACGGCTGGATGTTATATTGAAGTGTTGCTGTTGATAGGAGCTGAGTTGGAGAAGAGGTTATACAGTGTGGTTAGGACGTGCATATTCCGGCGAAAGTGGATGGGAAGCGACTTAAGATGTCATCGGAAAACTGGTCTATGGTCAACTTTACGTAGTCCAAAATAAGCGAATACAAAAGTTCGCGTTGGAAGGCGATCTAATTTATTAAGCAGATACATCCAGATAGAAAACGTTAGCATAGTCGGGAAGACTTAATAAGAGAGATTGCACTAGGAGGATTGTAGTCCACATTGTTAGGAAATTATGGAAACAATTAGCTTGATCTTATAACGATACCATAACTAAGTTTACGAACTTTCCCAAATTTTTAACTTCAACAGAAAATATAATATTTATTTATCGTATATGGTAACATATTAGTGAAGTTGTTAATAATAATCTTATTTCGAAAGTTTCTACTACTTATTATAGCCTGTGATTTTTTGGGATTTACAAGAAGCCTAAAAGACTCAGTTTATTCCTTAATTAAATTTAGATTGTGATTTTTCTGATTAATACTCATATTTAGATCTTGAAATATTGAATGTCTATAAAATTGCAAGTCGTCCGCATAGAGATGGTAAGGAAATGAAAGAATTTTTTGTGATTTCATTAATTAAAATAGAGAAAAGTAGAGGAAATAAAGCGCCGCCCTGGGGGACGCCAGAAGAGAATTCAGCGCATACAGAGGACGAATCATCAGAACAGGTAATCTGTCATCGTCCACACAGGTAAGTACGAATCTAGTCAATTGCAGGAGGAGGATATGTTAAGACTGCGCATGATCCCTAGCAATATATCAAAATCCACTGTGTTGAAAGCATTACTAAAATCTAATAGGAAAAGGATAGTAAGGTTTTGGTTGTCTATAGCGTACCTGATGTCATCAATAACCTTAAGCAAGGCGGAGGATGTGCTATGTGAGGTAAGAATACCGGTACGAAAACAATAAAAAAGACATAACAGAAGTTTCATTTCGACATTCAACGATCTATAACGATCATGAAATCACGAATTTATTGACGATCATACTTTGATTCTTTTTTTTATTTTCGTCAATTGTTATCTTTTGCTATTTTCTCTTTTTACCTTTTTTATTAATTATTATTCTGTTTATCATTTCATCTTAACATTTGTTTTCTTCGATTTTTTCTAATAACTTTTCTTCGGACAACTAATAATAACTGTAATAAAACTTAACTCGGACAAATTTTTGTTTTTGGACGTTGCTTCAGTTGAATCATTTAATTTAATTTTAGTTCATTAGTTAAATAAAAGTACACATTAATTATTATTAATATGATGAAAATAATTTGGATCTATTTTATAACATACAGTTTGAACCAGAACCATTTGAAAGTTTAATAAAATAAGCAAACAGAAAGTTGTTTTCAAAGTAAATTAAATTCTTATCTCCATAGTTAATGAAATTAGTAGAAGATCCTGCGCAAGGGTCAGCTCCACGAATTGGACTTAAGATCGGATTTAATTCTTTGAGAATGGATAATGGATTAATTTGAAGGCAAGAGAAGATAAAGAGAGATAATAAATAGCTTAAATTATTAAGACAGGTCAGAAATGCGTCATATATTTTATTTATACGTAAAAAGTTATGTTCTAAGAATTTAAAACTTTTTTATTCAGCAAATGTACTTATAATAGCATAATTTAAGTGTTTTAACCGTTGGCAGGGCAGTTTTATTTTATGTGTTATATGATTGTCTGTATTATATAACTACTATTTTTCTTATTTATGCTGTATTTATGATTTTCTAATCTGGTATTATCATGTTCTGCAATTCATTCCAAGGCAGGCCCAGTTTTTTATTTATAAATTTATGCTAAACAAAAAATAATACTTTATATTCCAATATATTACCATATTTAAAATATTAATTGAAAACATTTTGCCCAGACCCGTTCTTTGTATGAGTTACAATAAAAATGATAAAATGAGTATTAAGAACCAATAAAAATCAAAGTTTGATATTTTCTTTTGATTGAATAATTTATATAAATTGTCATTGTTAATTCTGTTATTCTTTAAACTTACAAAAAACAGATATCCGTTTGTGTGCTTTAAGAACCTATTTACATTAAAAGTGTATGTTAATTAATTACGGTAATTATTTGAGGTATGCAGGGACCGTAGCGTTTGGCGCTCAGTCGTCTCTGGCTACCCCCCAAGGGATATGGCGTGAAGATTATTTAAATAAATATATAATAATTGATTATGTCAAAGTCTTTTAATAAGCGATGATAATTAAGCAATATATTAGTATCCAGGAATAAGGATGGATGAAAATCGTTTCAGCTTGTTCATAATAATGAACCCTTAATATAATTAATATTCTATAAACAATGTACATATTGTTATCCATTTGTTATTTTGACGGTATTTTATAGCGTTTATATATAAATAAATACAGCGCCACTATTATTTAAATATATAATTTCCACGTTCAAAGATTATCTGGAAAGAAATGCTTTGTTACAACCTATGCTATACTAACTAACGCTAGGTTGTAGAAATTGCATCTAGTCTATGTTAGAATTCCGTCAGATAAAGTGAAATATAATTTTTACTGATTAATATTTTTATTAATTCTATTTTATTCCAATATTCTCTAGTATTCTACAAAACTAGAATCTTAACTAAAAAATGTATTAAGATTGAACTAAATCAAGAATTTTTCACTAATAAAAGACTCGTCACTAACATCTACAGACGTAGCATTATTATTTTTCCATTTTTCAATGATTGTTATTATTGATAATTAAAAAGTTTTTAATGTTTTATTATTTAAAGACTGTAATGACAATTTTGCTAAAAGTTATCGTTGACTAAACATATCAGAATTATGAAAACTTGTATCTAAGCTGTGTAAGAGATTGTACTGTTTTGACATATATTAACTTGTTAAATACAAGTACAACCCTACAAGTATCGGCAGCATCTGGTCATATCCATTTTTTATCAATATTGTCACTGTACTACGCGTACCATCGAGGCACAATATCTCTTTGTAGTAGACTTATATCATATATTAAACTTTACACAAATTTTACTTTCATGCCATCTAGGAACTCGTTATGTGAATGTAAAAAAGGAAACATCTGTGGCATGTGGCATAAGAAGTTCACGTAAATGCCACAGATGTTTCCTTTTTTACATTCACATAACGAGTTCCTAGATATATATAATGAATGAAAAAAACTGCGTGAGCTCAGACGGACCCTTCTGTAATGTGATGTATATGTTAGGCCCAAAGACCGAAAACGCTCAGTGGACGGAAAAAACGGCCACAACGCGTTCTGGCTGTCTTCAAATGCGCAAAACGCGTTTTGGCTGCTATTTAAAGCTCGCAACGCGTTCTGGTAATTGTGGAACGGCCAGAACGCGTTTTGTCATTCGTCAAGCGCTCAGAACGCGATTTTAATGTTTGAGTCGTATTATGTCTCCTCATCTTCATCCTCCTCACTCTCTACCTGGGTACAATCAAATTCATTTTGTACTTATAAAACATCATTTGTTTTATAAGTACAAAATGAATTTTGATTATTGTTCTACACACATAAGTTATTTCGGGGTACGAAATATACTTATATTTATGATCTTTTCAGTTAATTTTAAATAATTGAATCCTCTACGACTACAATTAAATACATAGGACGTATGTTTTTCGAACTTTTTATTACATCAGAACATTACTTATTTTTACAAATACTGCTTGAATGACATTTCGAATAACATTTTAAGTTCAAATTTCAACAAGTGCATTTCTTATTAGTACAATATCGTTTACACTTACAATAAACAAAACCTTGTTTGCTTCCTGAAGATAGAGTTGAAGCTGATCGTAAAGAAATAGTTTTTTCCGCGGATACCTCACTTTCTTTAACAAAATTACTGTCGGCGATTGTAAATTCATTGCGAGCATAAAGACGTTCGAGAGTTCCATTTTTTGTACCTAATGTGTAAAGACCGGAGGATCAACCTGAGTGACAACTGCTAGCACGTTTCTGGGAGCTAATCGTCCGCTTAACATTAACATCGATTTCCGATTAACATCGGGCACTCTTACGACAACACTTGTTACGATTTCAGCTGCTGGAAATTTTGAATTGGACAATGCTACCATTTTCTCTGCTTGTTTTTGTAAATTCTTTTTTGCATTGCTTTGTTCCTGACTAATAGAACTTTTTCTAACACAAATGTTGCAAATGACTGATTTTCCGAACCCTTAGCTCATGGTCTTTCCACAAATCGTATGGACGTAGTTATGACATTCTGAACATTTGTGCGCTCCTGAAGATTCTTGCTCGCAGATTACACAGTACACTTTACTTGTGTCTTCGACGTTTTCCTTGTTCTCGCTGGAATCCTTAATGTTGTTTCCATTGATTCAAGTTCTGTAATATGAAATGATTAGAAAAGAAAAGTTGTACATTTCTAGTACCTAAAATTTATAACTATTCCAATAACGGTAAGCCTCTATTGTTCAAAATTAGTTGAAAAAATCCCAAAATACGCATGCAACTGTATGCAGGAGGAAGTGGCATATAATACGATTCAAACATTAAGATCGCGTTCTGAGCGCTTGACGAATGACAAAACGCTTTCTGGCCGTTCGATAATTACCAGAATGCATTGCGAGCGTTTAATAGAAGCCAAAACGCGTTCTGCGCATCTGAAGACAGCCAGAACGCGATGTGGCCGTTTTTTCCGTCCACTGAGCGTTTTCGGTCTTCGGGCCTAACATATATACTTAAGTATAATAAAAACGATAAAACTTAAGTTTTCTTTACTATAACTTAAATTAAATATACGATTTACGTAATTTGCAAAATTAACTACGAATATAACAGAGAGGTGGGTCTTGTGAAACAAATATATTTTTACATTCTTATTGTCTTTAATGCCTAAACCAAACAGTGACTACAGATTACACTTACTCTATTTAAGTATACAAAAATATTTCACGTAATAACTTTAAAGAGATTTATCTTAATGCTCTGATCAAATGAATACTTAAAAAATCTATAACATAATGAGGATGGTGAATCATTGTAATCCTTCACCATTCTCAGAGATTTGGACAAACACACAATATCTTACTTAAGTTTCCAACATAACAAATAATTTGAGATTATCAATGAACTTAATAAGCGTTAAGTATCCTTTAAAAAAATGAGACCCACACGAAATATATGAAGTAAATTGTATAATACCAAATGTTAAGTGATATAAATAATAGAAAGTTCCATTAGGAAAACTACATGAAACATGCGGATATTCTAAGTTGACGCTGCTGTAACAGCTATAATTAATAAACTTAACAATTTAATTATTTATTTATTTGTTTATTTATTTACCTTCACGCCATATCCCTTGCGGGGTAGCCAGAGACGACGGAGCGCCAAACGCTACGGTCTCTGCATACCTCTTTCGCCTCGACCACAGACATCAACTTCTTCATACATGCCCTCCGGGGGGTCCTCATGCTTTTTACGTGACCTTCCTCCAGTATCGTAGCTACTGTGTTTTCGAAGGTCACTCGAGGCCTCCCCCTGTCTCTCTTACCGCTCACTTTTCCCATATAAATCTTTTTTACCATTCTTTCGTCACTCATTCGTTCAACGTGCCCAAACCACCTGAGCACGTTCTTCTTCATTCTCACCGTGACATCTTCGCTAGTACCTGCCATTCTGTGGATCTCTTCATTGCGGATTCGATCAGCTAGACTGACTTCGCATATTCTGCGAAGAGATCACATCTCCACAGCATTCATCTTTCTTACATTCTTCTTCTGTGTTACCCACGTTTGGTTGCCGTATAACAGTGTCGGTAGCAAAACTGCATTGTGTACAGCCAAACGTGCAGCTATACTGACATTTTGCCGTCTCAACAATGCAGTCAAAGCACCATTGACTCCGTTACCAGCAGCAATACGCCTTTCCACATCCATTTCGTATCTTCCGTCTCTGCTAAACATACTTCCCAAATATACCACTTCATTCACTTGTTCTATTATCTTATCATTCACGTTGATCTTACATTCTGTTCTTTCTTCATTTCTTTCAAATATCAGAACCTTCGTCTTATCTACATTCAGGTTAAGACCATTAATTTCACACCCAACTTTCAGAGTGGTGACCAATGCCTGCAAATTGCATTCTGATGATGCAATGAGCACTGCATCATCTGCATATAGTAAGCAATTGACCTTAAGGTCACCTACTTTCACTCCCATGTCACTATCTTTCACTCCTTGGAGACAACTATCCAAATACAAATTGAACAACCAAGCTGACATAGCGCAACCTTGCTTAACACCCGATTGGATGTCAAACCAGGGCGACATGCCAGCTCCTACTCGCACACAGGCTGAGTGATCTCGGTAAAGAGACCTTACAGCCTGTAGCAAGGGTCCGTTCACATTGCATCGGGGCAGTATCTCCCATAACTTCTTTCTCACAACCCTGTCAAACGCCTTTTCCAAATCCACAAAAGCACAGAAAAGCTTTTGGTTTAGGGCCAAAAACTTTTCCGTGATCATGCGGAGGGAAAAGATCTGATCTATACATCCTCTTCCAGGTCTAAAACCTCCTTGTGCCTCCCACAACAGCCTTTCAGATCTCTCTTGCATTCTTCTCGCTAAAATTTTAGCATAAACTTTACCGCCCAAGCTAATCAAACTGATGTCCCTATAGCTTGCACAGTCTATCTGTGAACCTTTGCCTTTATACAAAGTTACGATGACTGCACTTCGCCAATCGTCTGGGACCTCCCCAGATTTCCAGCATAAATTGCATAAAAACCAGAAAAAGTCCCAGACGCGTGGCCCACCATATTTGATCATCTCGGCAGTAACTTCATCTGCTCCCGCAGCCTTACCACATTTCAGACTTCGAATCACGTTCTCTACTTCTTCTAAACTGATTTCACCATCGGCTACATCTTGACTCAGCATTACGCTGGTAGTCAAGACCGAGGCGTCCTCACGTTCATACATCTCCTTATAGAATTCCGCCCACCGCTGCAAAACGTGTGCTTGCTCAGTTAAAATTTCACCGCTTTTCGAAAGCACCCCTTTCATTCTACAGGTTACCGAACAACCCCGGGAACCACTAACTTCTCGCCAGAAAAGCTTCGTGTTTTCCCGGAAGTTGTTCGTCAACCTTTCATCCCTTTCTCTCTCAGAATTTTCACGCTTCATCTTTATAAGTGCTTTCGTTTTGTGCTTTTGCAGCTTGTACGCTCTTTTTCTTATCTCTCTTATACTTTTATCCTTACCAGAGGCTTTATAATCCAGCCATGCTTTCTTCTTTAACTCTACAGCGTCTTTCACTTCATCATCCCACCATTCATCGCGCTTTTTACTAAAACCTCTTTTCCTTTTACCACATACTTCTGTCGCTACTTTCACCATACCATTCCTAAGGTAATTATTTATGAAAATAAAAAAATAAAAATGATTTTTAGTGCAGAAACTTACGAGTAACAGTTAGCTCGTAGATTTTAATAATAGATATAATAGTAGACTATCATTTTAAATTATTTCAAACCAGATTCAATTCAATTCTCATAGCCATGTTGTGAATTTTTAAAAAAATGCAAACATGTATATACGTACAGCTTTAACTCTTTCAGTTGGTTCGTCATAATTTTATGTCTGTAGGTTAGGGTTAGTTACTTATAATGTATTTTTAATTGCCCCTATCGAAAGTCCTGGGTATATTTGACGGGTACACTATTTTAATAATTGTAAATTATAGTTACTTTTTAATTTTCTATTTTCGAAAGTTCTGGGTACTAATAACGTGTACACTGTTTTACAAATTGAAAAATTTCAGAAAAAGCACGACGCATATACTTGTATTTATCCGGTTTGTATATTTACATTAAAGACACTACTTGATTTTTTGGAATCGTATGAAGTGTGTTGAGTGTTCAGGGAGTTATTGATTCCAGACTGTATGGCGAAAATTGTTTATTTATTAAATGAATACCGTTTTGAATAAATTATAATTATATCATAACATAATATATATTAATCACTTCATTATTAAAAATAAGGTTGAGTACATAACACTAATATTAGTTATTGAAACATTTTAAATATATAAAATGTGTTAATATACGAGTAGGTTATAACACAACAAAACTGACAATGAACAAAAATATATCTTTATTCCTCTGAAGGTGTTATTATAATTTCAAGAATTTATTACTTATTATATTTTTTTTAAGTTGACTTTCATAAATATAAATAAAATATATAGATTTCATCTTAAACTCTATTAATATTGGTTTGCCGAGACAAATTTGTATTTTACCAAAGGATTGAGATTACAGGATAATATTGCTTTTTAGTTAAGTTATAAGATGACTCCAATTTTAAACAGTCTGCTGGTTCTTTATTTTAAAATAATTAAATGATTACAATTAATTTTCAATATTAATTTCCAATTACAACATTAGATACATTATTCGTTATATAGTTAAAAAAATATTTTTAAATAAACTTTCATCTTCTATCTTTATCTCTTGGGCGTGGAAACTGAAACAATTGGACATAAACAAACGTGTATGTAAAATTTTTGCTTTCAGGTCAGTGAGTTTTTAGTCAGTTGTGATTTAGAAATTTTTGTGAACAAATACCTTATCTTAAGTACTTTCATATAATTTAACAGCAAACGAGTTTTTCTTTCTACAGAATACCATTTCCTAATCAAATATTAATTAAAGAAGTGTATATAATATTAACAAATAAATTCTTCGTCCAACTATGAGTAAGACTTCACAAAAAATCGTGTTTATAATAAATATAATTAATTATAAACTGGCGGCAAAGAAAAAGTCACCATTTTTAATGTTGCCCCCTTACTTAATACGTGGGTATGCGCATCGTCTTAAATATCACACGTCGCTTCCCCCGCTAACTGTATTCATATCCAATATTACCCACTTTAACTTTTCTACTCTAATTATCAGTCTTTACAGCTTTCACTTATTCACTTGTTTTATACATATTAATTCCAATTTCAAGCTGCTAAGACTTTAGAATAATTTTTATTATAACCCAACCTAAATTAACTTTTCAATTATAAAAATCCCTTTTTTTATTTAGTATATTTATATTTTACAACACTCCAAGCCAATTGGTCATCAAATAATTTATCAAAGAAAGCAGCAGAAAAAACAGACAGATTTATAATTTAATTAGTTTAAAACATATTGAATATTTTAACTCTTAAAGGATTTGACAGAATACATCAATTTTTTTTAATTGTCTACCGGTTCACTGTTTTACATATTAAACATACATATTAAACAAAATAAAAATAAAAGCTTGTTATAAATATAATTAGTTCAGGAGGTCGGAATAAAACGCTTAAGAGATGTAGGAATGAATTCGCTTCGACATTATTTACTCCATAAATTGAACCCGGTTGTTAAAGGTTGGAAGATAAATAGGTTTTGGTACGATTCAGCGAAACAAAAGAAATGTGTGTCACCGAATTTAGCATATTAATTGATATAGGAAATGTAAAATGTTTGAAAATGGAGTCAATTTAATTAAACTAAAATTCAAAGTATAATTGGTTTTTTTATCATGTCTTATTAGATCATATTTTAATGATTTCTAAAATATTTTATAATGAAAGATAATGACGTCTCCTGGATGTGGTTGGATCAAACACGTCGGGAAACTGCAATGAATATATCTGTTTATTAATACCACCCTCACCCTTCATTAGTGTATTTACACAATTAATTACTTTCCTGGGATGTTGCCTTGATTTAAATTGATTTCTAATTATTTTTAATAAATAATAAATATCTGTATATTAAAACTGAATAATTGAAGCAATTAATAATTTTAACATAATATCAACTTTGTTCTTAGGTATTTTATTAATTAATAGCTATTGCTAGCGACGTCGTCTGGTCTTCCCTGTGCCTTAAGTAATAAATCATGTATAATACTAGTTTATACAAAATTTGATTATTTTTAATGTTATTGTTAATTATCTCCACCAAATATTTGTGTTATTCTGCCCGTTGAAATTTTAGAATAAAAAATACGATGTTAATATAATAATATAGCTTTCTTCAAGTAATAGAATTTTTAATACCTAAGTATTACCAACAAGTTTTCTCTTTATAATGTCATACCTTGTGACGTCATCGTCACCCCGCAGTACCATCTGGCCCTTATTATTTTCTCGACATGCAATATGTCTGTGATTTGTTGCGAAGACATGATGTACATATAAATAAAAACTACAATTTTACATAGAAATTTGGAAAATATTGAATATTTATGAAATGTTTTAAATTATATCTATATCGGTGTAATAAAGTGAAAAGTTTGTATATTGTTGTTTAAACGCACAAATGTCTGGAGTTGTCGTCATATTTAAAAAATATGCTAACTAGAAGGTAACTCCTTATAAAACATGTGTGACAAAGACGTTACACGTTTAGAATGTTTAAACTACTTATTTAAATCGAAAACAAAATCAAATAATAAATTCCAAAAAAAAAAATTAAAAACCATTCTTTTTAAAATCATGAAATTCAAATAAAGTGTCTACACATTATTAAAAAACAGGGTAGTAGGTAAAGAACTCATAGTGATTTCATGATTTATTTATAATTTATCATAAGAATTTAAATTTTATTATTCGCATTACAAATAGCATTAACAAATTATAACAATAGGTTCCAATACAAAATTGATAGTACAGAAATTGATATAAAAAATAATAATTATATACTATCTGAGTGTGATGATGTGACTAAATTTAGAATATTTTAGAGATTCTTTACATGCCGATAGAATATTAACAAGGAAATATGAAGCGTGTTCAACACAAAGCAAAAAATAAGTGAAAGAACCAGTCCTTTGTGTAAGCACTTTTGAGGTAAAATATTTCAAAATGAATAAAAAACGCACGTTATATCTTTTCTACTTTGTTAAAGGTGACGACTGAAAACACTGCAATACCAAGACTGAAATAAATATTTTTTCTCTGATTCTGTACTTATTTTTTTCGCAAAATTAATCGTTTCGCATAATTCGTGTACTGATTTCATCTGTAGGACCTGCAATATATACCTCTTTTTTATTTTTGTAAACTATATTTTACACTCAATTATAATCTTCACTCATAACATACTGTGGCTGTATATTATCTCAGTAACTGTATCAATTAATTCAATCAGTTCATTTCTTTAGTTATAGGAATGATAGATGACGGATAACGTCACAAGTGTACAATGAATTAGACAATCAAGTATCAAATTAATTCTTCTACATTTAATGCGTAATACGCGTATAGCTAAGAAATTTTCAATAAAATTTCCCTGTGAAATAAATTGATTTCATAGAAGATCAAAATTAATAGTTTCGTTATAAAAGGCTAAAGTTAGAATAATGCGAGCTCAAGAAGTTATAACGATTTAGGAAAATATCAAAGAGACAATTATAAAAACTTGAGCCGATAAAGAAAATGGTTAATTAATAAGCTAAAGCAAACATTATTTGGAAAGAGCTTTTAAAAAACCCATTCTTAATTTATTCTGTAATGTTCTTTTGTTTTCTGAAGAATTATATTTTTGGTACAGCTGGAATTTTTTCACTAAGTAGTTAAAGTTACGTTAAAGAAGCTTGAAAAGCCCATTTAACGTAATGGCAAGAATACTAACTGTATGCGTGCCATTACGATAACTATATTTACTATGTACTATATTTACTATGTTTTTCAAAAATAAATTCATAATATATTAATTTTTAAATGGAAAATGTTTTCCAGATAAAAGTAGTAAAATACAAAATAATCAAATTATGAAATTGGGAAATTATAATTATATAATTATATATTAAAATAAATATATAAAGTATGTTTTTATACTTATAATTTTAAATGTGCCGTCTTAACGGAATCCAGAGTCTTAACTGTACTAATGGCATCTGATCAATCACACCACTCGTCTCTCATGTCAGGGAAGGATTAGATTGATTAAAGGAATAATTGGTGTTAGAAAACCTAAGTATATGAGAATCATAACATACTATGTAGTATTGAAGAAGTACGTAGTTAAGTTTGTTGAATACATTGTCAGGATAAATCCAGAGTTATTTTATTTCGAGTACAAAAACTTGTTAGCACAATATTAACCTCGATTAAATAAGTATCCTCATAATAAACTTGAATTACTCAAAACGGTACGAATTTTTATTTTTAATACCAAGTGAGTGTTAAGAGATAATTCGTTTCGCCGCTCATTGTCAGCTGACTGTACGGACATAACCTCATTAACGTGCTTCAACCAGTTTAATACAATTATTTTATACTACTTCTGTGTTTTAAAACTGTAGTCTTATTTGGTAAAAATACAATTTTGAATTTCCAGTAACGACCGATTATTAAATGAAATTTTTATTTTTATTTATTGTCAGAAATTAAAATAAAACAACAAAAGATAAGTAAAAGGACATAGTTAAGGAAGTAATTCAATATAATGATAATTGATGTGTCGTCCTACCAAAAAACAACTTCAAGAATACTAATTTTCGAATAATTCTACTTATGTATAGACATGAAGATGCATATAGATCACACAAACAGTACTTTTACAAAGTGATGAAAAACTAAGCATGCTCTACCGCAAGTGCAGCGCATCTGTGTCTGTTTTATGCATAGTCCTGGTAAAGCGGTGGAAACTGCGCGCGTTGGCAACGAAAGAGACAATTGCAGATAGCAGATACCGATAGCGATATATATATTACGTATGCATATTATTTAAAACGAATAAAGGAATTTCTGTGTTGTAATTTATAAAAACTATAGTAAATAAATAAATTATACAAACCAAACGTTCAATTGTTTGAAAAACAACCAAATTATAGTCCTCAAATAAATTGTAATTTTGATTTAAAAAATCTTAAAATTCACTATAGTTTTAATAACGTAATAACACTTTCCACTACAATACCTTTTAATTATCGATAGAAAAATAAAAGGCGTCATTACTTAGCGCTGTAACTTTCCTCATTACGGATAGACACAAGTTGTCGTTCAAAGAACAAAAGTACGAGTAATACTAAAAGATAGCTTCAAGTATGAAATATGAGTGCATATTTTAATATTACAAACTCCTTTATGTAATATTAAAGTATGCACTCTACTCTAATAGTTTAAATGTATTGTTAAAGCTGTATGAAATATTGTCAGATCTTTTACAGTTTCACTTGAACAGTACTTATTAATTAAACTTGCATGCATGGTATCCTCCATTTAAGATATAATAAATTAAATAAAGGGCCTTAAACATACAAGAGAATATTTTACCAAAATGTAAAAGTTGAAGGTATCCATTTTCCATATATCTTGCATTGCTTACAGTAAATTGTCCTGAATTAATTTACCAATTTATATATAGTTAATAAAGTTATATATTTTTTCTTAAGTCTCAATATATATAATTATTATTATTATTGTATTGTTATATATATAAAACTGCTGAGATTGGTCTGTATAATTTTAGTAAAGGATATATCCTTGAAAGATATAGTTTCAAATAGAGAAAAATTTAATAGTGACCTTCTATTTAGATATACCTTTTTATTTTATATAGAAGATAAATGTAATAGTTAAATATCTAGGACTGGCCACTCAACTGCTAACAAGGTCAAATAAGTCCCTTGCGATGGCGATTCCAGTTTAATGGCCCTTTGTCAATTTAATGGTGAATCTTTATTCATTACATCCTCTCTTTTTAGTTAGTGATTAGTAAAATTAAGATAAGTATTTTAATTACCTGATATTCCTTCGAGAAATCTTACCAAGGTAAAGCTATTTTATGCGAAAAAAATATCTCGATAAGAGTCTTATAATACTAGAATGATAAAACAATGGTTTAGGAAAAAACATTCTGATTAATTATCAGGTTCATTCCCTGTGGAACCTAATTTATCCAAATTTTGGAGGCAGGTGAAATAAATAAGTAATAGACACGCTTTACACCAATAATAATGTTGTATCGAGTGGAAAACAACTTTAGTTTAATCTATAAAACATTCAAATAATTTTAAATTTACACCTTACTTCCGTAAAAATAGTTATTAATTTCCACTTATTTATCAGAAAAAAAAAAATATTTATAAGTCGGTTACAAAAAAAAAATATTAAGGATTTTTGATTTTATTAAAAAGTTACCATCAAAGAGTAAAAAAGTGATTGACTCTTCCTACACAACATAATTATAGATAATGTACGTTTTAAGATCTGAGATGGCTGAAAATAAAACACTAGATAATTAGTCAATATTTTATTAATGTTGTACTTTTAAAACATCATCAAAAAATTAAGCCGGAGGTAAAGTATTAGATTGATGTCAAGTTGTTGTAACATAGAATCGCCAGAGTCAGTATTCATGATCAGAAACGTTGATTTTTAACAAAATATACGCACAAATCACGATGATGCAAAGACAAACAAAGAATTTATCTAATGATTATATTGATTTATAATAATGTTTAACTGTAATATTAAATGTATTTTTTCTTAGTGTTGCCACTACCTATATACAATGTAACGATCAACACATCTTCGTCGTCATTGAACTTCAACGTGTTTTTTATTATATTGGTTGAATATGTACCCTTTAAGAGTTTTATATAATGCAATGGAATTTCTTCTTACACAAATGCGTGGAAAATTAAAAAAAAATGCACAAGTAAATATTTTACACACTACTATTTAATTTTTCACAAAGTAACTGGCAACAAAGCGAAACAAGTCAGTTCTTTTTATTTAAATTGCTCCGTGTTGTATACCTACTTTTATTACGAGGGCCAAATTGAAAGTTTTTAGAACTGGCCACTTAAAAGCATTATATTAAAAAAAATAGTTTAAATTTTGAAAATAGAACTCTTTACCAATATTATTGAGTGTACATTTCATTCATTCGTCATTTGTTTTACGATTTGGCGGCAAATTGAAAATTGTCTGTGCACGTCAGAATTAATTTAAGCCGAGAAAATTTTCGTGCAATGATTTTTTATGACTTTCGATGTCATTTAAGTCATCAAGAAAATTATGATAGACTTCGATTGGCTTTTCACGATGAAGCCCCATCTCGTGCCACAGTTTACAACTGGTTTAATGAATTCAAACGTGGTCGAACTAATCTCACCGATGGTTTGCGTGAGGGACGGCCTTCTACAGCGACGACTGAAGATAACATCAGTGTTGTGCGGCGTATGATAGAGACTGACAAAAGAGTGACCTATCAGCAGATTCGGACAAGTCTAGGCATAGGTATGAGTCAAGTGCACAAAATCCTCCATGAACATTTAGCGGTCAGGAAGCTTTGTGCCCGCTGGATACCGCATAGTTTGACCGAGGCTCAAAAACTCCGCCGTGTTGATTGGTGCCGAGAAATGATCCAAAAATTTAACGGAGGTGACTCAAATGCTGTGTTCGACATACTAACGGGTGACGAAAGCTGGATTTACTGTTATGATCCGTAAACCAAAAGACAGTCTGCTCAGTGAGTGTTTCCTTCCGAAGAGTTGCCAACTAAAGTGAAGAGAGGTCGAAGTGTTGGAAAAAAGATAGTGGCCTCGTTCTTCGGAAAGACAGGTCATTACGCGACAGTAGTCTTAGAGGATCAGAAAACGGTTAATGCAGAGTGGTATACTAACAATTGTTTGCCACTTGTCTTGGAAAAAGTTCGAGAGAAACGACCTCGCAGCAGGATCCTCCTTCATCACGACAATGCCTCGTCGCACACCGCCAGGCAAACGATCGAATATTTGGTGATCTCAGACGTGGAATTACTGGGTCACCCGCCGTATAGCCCCGACCTCGCACCCTGCGATTTTTATTTATTTCCGAAAATAAAAGAAAAACTTCGAGGAAAACGTTTTATAGACGCCGAAGAAGCAGTGGCTGCGTTTCAAAACGCCGTCGAAGAGACCCCTAAGGCCGAGCGAGCAAGGTGCTTTTCTCAATAGTATTGATGTAAATGGACGCTATTTTGAAAAGTTACAATAAAACTAATAACTTGCTAGAATGCTTAGTTTTTGATTTTCTAAGAACTTTCAGTTTGACCCTCGTATTTATTTTTTATTACGCACTTGTATCACATCATGAATGACAGAGTTCAATATGTAAATTATATTTGATATTATTTAGTAGAACGAATTTCCTGGGCGCTCTTGGGCCTAAGTTCGGCATTCTCATTTTTAACTATTAACGTTTCGTCAATATCCTTTGCAAAGTGTGTTGAACCAATATTGAAACTATCTGTTACAAACTACGAACTGTTATTAAAGCAAGATTCATAATTTGACTTTCAGCAGATGGATATTTTCTTGTAATAATGTACCAATTTTTTATAAAATCCCTAATTTTTAATTTCAAAATATCACTTTTTGTTTGTGTTTCTGCAAAAGTCGATCTGCTTTGGATTTAGCATTTGTTAATACATTTAATATTATACCGGACATAATATCGAATGCAATTGAATTTGAAATACAACATGGTAAATTTTAGCCTATTGTCGGCCAAAAACACACTATCTTAAAAATATATGTAACGTATTGGCTAACGTTGACAAACGGTGTCATTTCTATATTGTATTTTATCACATATATTGTTTCATCTTAAATATAATACGTCTAACATGATTGAGAGGATAATATAAGATGCAGTTTTAATTTTTAATAATAAACTAAAATAACTTTTAACAGTAAGAAGGTCAGAGGAGTTTATCGGCATTATCGACAGTGGCAAACTAATTTAAGTTAAATGTTTTTACAATGTTCGACATCAAAATTAAATCTCTTCATAACCAATAGAAATGAAGAGATGCACTATCCAAGATTGGTTGCTCAAAGTATGTTTGAGTTACGCTTATCTCGATGAATAAGACTGCTTTGTTCAAGATCATAATCCTTCTCTTACAACACCGCTTACATAGATTATGTAAGTCATTATAGACTACTTGTTTTAAGAAGGGCAATGTAAACTAGTCCGTAATAACTAAAGCTTAAGATCTATTTAAAGAAATAGATATAATTAATTATACTAATATAATTACCATATTTTACAATGCTACATGAAAATGATGTGTCAGTGAAATTATGGAGATCGGAAAATGTATTGTAAATGTTAAGTTTAATGATTATATTTATTTAATTGTTACCATCTTGTTATTGTTATTATTATTGTTACTTACCTTTGCTTATATATCTATGTTAATAATAAATAAAATAGCATTGTGAACCAGTAAATATTAGAGAGCTACAGAATTCGAATAAATTTTAATGTTATCTTCTTACTCAAAGAAAAGTAAATAGACAAATACTTTATCAGAATTATTCAATCTAATGGATAGATAGTTTGAAGTGAAACTTTAACATCAATTAGTGCTATTTCTTTCACATCACTGCTTCCCTTCTATCAAAAGTTTTGCATTTCCAAGAACTAGTGATTATGTTCAGGATATAGTTGGCTGACAATATCCTAGCTGCTAACAATTCCATTATAACATTACCAAGATATTTGTTATTAGCGTTCTTAATAGGAGAGTGGGGCGTTTTGATAATAATTATTTTTAAAGTTTAAAGTTACTTTAAGTCCTAGTAAATATGAAGTATCATAGTTATTTTGGTATTCTCATATCACTAACATCATGTTATTAATATCACTCTATAAATAAATTGTAATTTGTTCTTGCATATCAATAATGATTGTTACTCCGTCCATACTATTAAAAATAATAAGTTAGAAGAATATTCAGGGAGTCCTTGGACCTACCCTTTGGAGCCGTGCAAGTAGAGTCTGAAATGTGGAAGGTTTTTAAAATAAAAACCTTTGACTTTACTTTATTGCTTTTGCCACCTCAATGTTTGTAATATTTACAAACTCTGTATTTACTTAATATTAACTCAGTTGCAACCGCAAAGTGAGCAGATCTGACCAATTAGTAACCTACAATGAGAGAAGTTATTTATTACGAAGTAAATTAATCATTACATTTGTAGACTTCATTCCTTTATGTGACATATTAATACTATTTTCATGTGATTTCGTTTATTACTAAAATATCTGTGTAAGAGTGTTCCATTAAATAAACGTCACCATCAAGTCATTGTAATACATACACTATGCATAATAAAAAAAAAATGCTCCCTCTGGAACTTTATTACGAATATCTGACAGATTTTTGTATCAAATCATGTCATACTTGATGTATTGAAAGATTATTGAACACAATAAGGCCTCTGGTATTATTAGTGTTGTTAAAGATCAGAAAATATATGTATATAATGACATTGATATATATTTTATTTTTTAGACTTATATAATATATATTACATCTCGATATATTAACAAGTCACCTGGATATATTATACAAGTATTGTGATTCAGGAATTTGCAACTTTACTCTGATACGAGAGTAACACATTAAGTAAGTCTTATTATATTAGATTATAAAATTCGCAGGTCATGATAGTGCAATAATAAGAAAGCTGCTATACTTGACACTTAAATTTGGTAACAGAATGAATGAAAATATAATATACTAATAAATTGTATTCTTATATACTTTTTTTTTCAAATGTTTAGAAAATTCAAATTTCAACATTTAAATAGTACTCCTGTTCTATTGTGAACCTCTAGCATTTTATGGTTTTTATTATATTGAGATCTTTTTTCATTTAATACAAGTCATGTCATTAAAATATCACCTTTACATAAAATTATATAAGAATCAAAAATCATATACCTCATATGTACCATAAAACTTTGTTTGATGTGATGTAAGTGTGGGTTTGTTAGTGACTATGGTTCTTAAATTTTCCATTACTATAAATTATTGATTGGTTTTGGTTTTTATTTGTTATTTTTCTATTTAGTTATCATATTACGAGTGTTATTTTATTGCCTGAATTTACAATACAACATGGTTTTTTTATTAGAATGTTTTCTATAAATTACGAAGCAATATTATTTGCTTTACAACAATGAGATACAGTATAACTAAACACCTAGTCAGGTATACTTTCTCTCATGGTTAGACCTTTAACCAAAAATGAACTCGGTTGGAATTAATTCACGGCTATCTATTGAGAATTCACAGTTACTGACGACTGGACCAACAGTGTTCAGAATACTTAATAGAGTATTCATATTAAACCGATTTTTACGATATTATCAGACTAAATTAAATATGTAACAAAATGTACAATACAGAATTCCAGATAAAGATAAATCGAACGCCGATAAATCATAAAATGTACAAGATGTCTATACTCTAGGGTTTTCAGCGGAATCTGTCAAACTAATATTTATCTCTTATCTTTTTAATAATAACTTTTTATTAACGAAAGTGATCTCGTCGTTCAGGCTAGCTTAAGTACAATATTATTTTTGGTAGTTAGAATACATCTATGCAATAAATACATTACGTCATTATCGTCAATATTATATACAATCGAATCAAACCGGTATATGTAAATGTAAGTGTCTTGTAGTTATTATTTCAAAAGGTTGATTACTAATCATTATAATTGAACAAGACAAAGACAAAATTTTTTACACTTTCGAAGAGCTTGTATTTGCTTCTAGCGTGCTTTATAAACTTATATTTCATTGAAGTGTTAATAAATCAAAAACATTATTTATTTCCACTACAAAAACTAAATTAATCATAGGTTAATTAACACAGTTTGTGAGTATTGTATTGTATTGAATCACTCTTCATTGTTTATTTTTTATTCTAATATTATTTATGGCCAGACGAAGTATATTATGTGATATAAATATATTTTACGTAAATATGAAAGTTGATAATCTTATCATACATATGCGCTGTTTCAGATGATATTTTTATGAATCATTTTTTCAGCAGTAAACATCGTCTGACAGTTTTTTTGGATCGATTTGATTTATTACAAAGAACTTAAAAAAGAACATGTAGTAAACTTTGTCAATTTAGTCAACTCCTCACCACCCTTGTCGTTGTCGGAAATAATCCAATGTTCCAAATGTTAAGAAAAAACATATCAGTGTGTTAATTCATTCGTTTACAACATCGCGTTGTTGTTATATCGAAGTATCGTTTGAGAAATACTATTGCAGAAATTTGAATTAAATGTAATAGAAAGACATGCTTTAAAACGCGTTTGTTAAATACAATGAAATTCTTTTGTGCCTCTTCATCGTGGTCGAAAAATACACTTTTCCTTGTATACTGTTATTTATTGTTAGTTTTACCTCCCACGAAAACTAATATATAATAAATCACTTAGATTATCTAACAAAATAAGGAACCCTTAAGAATATTAACTTTAGTAATAGTTTAAACATATTCTGACAACATTATTGTATTATCAAATATCACCTTTTTGAAGAACCTAAGGGTACTCAAAGTGGTTTACTAGCATTGTATGGTAAAAAAATGTATATATTATATTTTTATAGGTACGAGCTATCGTTATAAGCCCACTTAACAACTTTTTGGCGAAATATAAAAGAATATAATTTTCTTTGTTAACGATGCGGTCCTAAGCAAACAAGAACCTCCATATACAGGATTTTCTTATTTAACCATACAGGTACGAGGAGATTACGATGAATAATATTTTAATATTTTTAGCATATTATTTTTGTGTAGGGAGATATATTACAGAAATATGAGAAAATCATAAAACTAGTTTAAATTTATGGTAGGTAGATTATTTTATTTTGTTTATATAATTATTAACTGCATATGGTTCCAAAGATTTACAAAATAAGAAAAACCTTGATAAAATCCAGTTAACAAGAATTTAATTAATATTTTAGACTTGCTCAATTTGTCCACAAGTTGACCACAATTATGATTAACTTATATATATTTATATATATATATATATATATATATATATATATATATTAATTTACAAAAACGTTTTTCTTTAATTTACCTTCTCCAAAATCAACTTCTCAAACTTCATTTACCAACTTTTCATTTTAAACATTAGGTTTATTAAAAGTCATGTTTCAATGATATCTAATTATATTGTAATTTATAGCAAATTCATTAAAATAAAATCTGTTCTATTGTTTTTGATGTTATAGTATGTATTGATAGCTCTATGAGCTATCAATACATAAATATAACGTTGCCAATCTTAGTTTATGAGTATGTTCTAATTAAAGAAAGACTCGAACGATTAACACCATGCAATACAATTGACAATATAAATACATTCGCCAATACATAACATTTCAACGCTCTTCCACGTATTTAAATAATCTACATATATTTTTAATTAACTATCTCATCTTGTCAATTTCTTGTCGACATGACTTATGCCATAGAAAATTTAAAGAATGTTTTTTCCGTGCTCAAAGGCTGGCAACTTTTTCATGCGTCCTTTGATAGATCTCTTGTGCGTCTACTACTAATAATTGCGTCTACTACTAATAAATAATTGAATTGAAAATTGAAATGTGCGTCTACTACTAAAAAATAATTGAATTGAGAGAAATTCGTGAAATTGAACCTCTTCGTTGTGGTCCAGAAATAAACTTTGTTTGTAGAAACAATAACATTATTATTTGATTGTTGGCTTAACTCCAAAGAAAACTGATAGATACGAAACATCTTTTAAGAAATGTCATGAATAGTAAGTAAGTAATAGTTTAAAAATATCTTGAAAGTCTTATCGTGTTATTAGTTATCACCTTTTCTAAGAACTTACGAGTACTCAATAAAAAGGTTTACTAGCGTGGTATGTATGTATGACCTTTCCAAGGTAATGTGTTATATATATTGTAATGTTATAGTTATCAGGTATCACGTATATAATATTCTAACGCAAAAACATATATAGGTAAGCTATATTCATGAGTTATATATTATTTTAAAGTAATGTAAATAGTTTCTTTCAAAATATAAAAATAATGTAATTTTCTTTGTTGATGATCTAGTCCTAAGCACACAAGAACCGCAGTGTACAGGATTTTATAAATAATCCATTAAGGTACGAAAGGATTACGATATAATGTACCAAAACATTCTTGGCATATTTTTGTGTTAGGAAAGTTCTTATAGGAATAAGACAAAATCTTATAAAATATTTAGATTTCATTTACTACAGCATGTTTATTTTGTTTTTGTTTTATAAACGATAAATTAAAATTAAAAATATAAAAAAACGTTGGTACTTTATATATTATAATATTTGTATGTACATTGCTCTAAACAAAATGTATATTTATAACAACATACCTCGTAAATATCATAAAAAAACTATAATAATAAAAGCATTGAGTACATTTACTTTTTTTATATCGTAACTTTTTACGATACATATTACTATAAATATTGAATATATAAAAAGAATAACTGGTGAAGTATTTGTTGATAGATCATAAAAACGCTATTGTTCATATACTCGTACTTATATAAAATTTCGTACTTATATAAAATAGATGTCACGGTGAGAATGAAGAAGAACGTGCTCAGGTGGTTTAGGCACGTCGAACGAATGAGTGATGAAAGACTGTGTAAAAGATTTATATAATAAAAGTGAGCGGTAAGAGACACAGGGGGAGGCCTCGAGTGACCTTCGAAAACACAGTATCTATGATATTGGAGGAAGTTTACGTAAAAAGCATGAGGACCCCCCGGAGGGCATGTATGAAGAGGTTGATGTCTGTTGCCGAGGCGAAAGAGGTATGCAGGGACCGTAACGTTTGGCGCTCCGTCGTCTCTGGCTACCCTGCAAGGGATATGACGTGAAGTTAAATAAATAAATAAATATATATATAATATTCATCGCACTTATTATATAATTTGTATTATTACCTATATATTAATCTTTCATAACATAATATTTTGTAATGTGAGTAATGCAATAATATAATTGTTTATATAACTATTTCATTATAGTATATCTACGTAATATAAATGTGTTACAGTTTATTATTATTGCTATTATATATAGTATTGATGTCTTTTTTTATATCTCTCAACTGATATCCTTTTATATATTTTCTATTTACTGACACTGCTTTGATTACTTGATTAATAGATTTCCTTAATTATTTAGCCATGTTCATTTGTAGAGTCTTAAATAATCTAACACGCTCATTTCCATGAGCGTCATGAGTTTAACATGACTAAACATATTATATATATAGCTTATAGACAATTTTAAACTGATTGAAAATGCAATACCCGTAGTACCGTCATCACAAACTTGAAGTTACCACTTCAGTGAACAAAGAATATTACAAGATTCTCACAGACTCAGTCTTAAACGGTAAGTTCCACGATGTGTAACGAAGATGTAATTACTATAAAAATATTATCGCGAATGTTTGTCTATTTGTTCCTTCAGTCGATACGCGTCCTAAATAATGGATTACAAAAACATACATAATTTGTAAAACTTTATGTATAAGTTTCCTGACGTTTTCAATGTAACAATAATAAGTTTATCTTCTTATCATAAAATCTGCATCTTTTCCTATATTTTCATAATTTTCACCATCATCATCATAAATACCATCACAAATGTTCTAAAATCAGTACTATCTCTACATCTACAGCTACAATCTCTACTATCTTACATTTAAATCAAATAATATTAACAGTTGTAAGTAATAGTTAATGTTTATCGCTCCTTTTATCAGTGTTATCAGCTTCTGTCTCTCGTCAGAGCCCTTTCGAATTCAGTGGCTCTTGAAACTGTATTATTATTGTTATTATTAAATTCAAAAGTAATTATTGCAGTATTCTTTAAAATGGGAAATGTGCATTATCATTTAACTGAAATAGCAAAAACTGCAACAATGACAAAGCTAACAGCTTTTCGCTCTTTAACTGTGATATAAAATGATACAATTCTTTGAAGGACCCCGTAAAACATTATTTAAGATCTTATTCTGAAAAGATATTTATAAATCCTCTCCCGGGAAAAACTAAGTTAACGTCAACATTCCACGTTTAACTCAATAATAACGATGGAGTGAACCGGACGAATTTTACAAATTCGATTTAGAAATTGTATAAAATAAAAGGTAAGAATTGAAGAAAGGGGCTTCAATTTTTACCTTTTATTTTATACAATTATTTTTACAATTGCATGATGATCAACGTTCCTTTAAGGCATACCATGCATTCATTCATACAATATTATTCTCCAAATGATTCCGGCCTACCAGAACGTATGTTACACGAACGTCCACCCAATTTTAAAAATTGATAATGGAAAATAAAATTACAGAAAATCACACAAATAATATTTAGTAAAAGAGTATTAAGTTAACAAACCCTTCAAGTACTGAAACAATTTTACTGGTATTTCCGTATTTAAATTTTTGTATAACGATATCTAATTAAAAAGTGCTTTCAATTCGGGAAATTGTATGTATGGTCTTATACTAAGAGTTGTACAAATCAATTGTAATGAGGGGAAAACTTAGTTATAAAATAAATATTTAGGGACAGTGCATTCATGATGATTCGGTATTAAAAAAATATTAATGAACAGTGATCATGTGTCATATGACGTGATAGTGTATTATTGTTTTATATTCTGTAATATGTACCTTAAGTACATGTTAATTACAAAGTACAATCTTCTCACAAAACTCGAATATTTTAGTTAAAGTGGTAGAAACTAGAACAGTTATTAATACAAATTTCTGACTTTGGTAATGTTCACATATTGTCGATGCTTCGGAAACTTGCTGATGTATATTGTATTTACATACAACTGGACTAGAAACTACAACTAAATTAGAAAATGCGAAATAAAATTAAGATTTTCTATCACTTGTGTATAAATTTCTTATTTATAGATTTAATCGTTGAATGTAGACTTTTCAGATATTAAAAGCTTTTATTTAATTATGTATTTACTTCAGGAGCTTAAAATTATGTCATATTAGTGTAAACAAATCGTTCTGAACATCCACTTTTGTGAGGGTAGGACCAACCGTCAAAGATCTAACTTTGAAATTACACTTGTGTGATCATTTGTTTTTATTTCTACTTCAAAGTAAATGAAAACGATTAAAAACAGTTAAAAGAGCTATTTATTGAGGTTGCTTTCAGTGAGCTTATATCGACAAGTGGAACTTTTTATATTATTCTTTCTATCCTAGTTTTTGTTATAATATTTAGCTATAAAATACGTCAGTTGGTAAAAGTTTATGTTTTATATATAGTTTTATTTACAGTTCATACAGTTCAGTACATAGTTCTTCATAAATACTATAATACGTACATTTCCAATAAACACACAATTGTATATTAAGAAAGTAAATATGGACTGATGAAATAAAAAATTAAATAAAAAATCCATCTACAATTAGTAACTAGAAATGCAAACTTTTTGAGTCAATTATTTGACAGCATATATTTTTTAAGAATAAATTTTAAGTATAGTAGCATCCTATTTTTAAGTATAGTATAATTAAGTTTAGAAAAAAATTATTGAATTATTTAAAAATATTATTTTATTAATACTGTTTTTATAAATTTTATACTCTGTAAATATTATAAATACGAACTACAAATATTGTGAGTTTTTAAACAAATTAAGATATTTTTTAAATTATTTTATTATATTATTTATTATATAAGAAGTCTTAAGATTGGAGACGTGAACAATAATAACATACCTTGTTCGATGCGATAATAAAGCAATTACGAGCATTTTAAATTAAACTAATAAAACTATCCACCATATATAAAGCTCCGTTTCTTGCTGCTCACTGTGGATAGAGCCAGAGCGGTTTGAGTGTCAGTTTAGTTGTAAGCGTCCATTTACAATAGAACAGCCAAGGGCTTAAATGTTCGAATAACATTCATTGTTATTGTGAATATAATGTGCCTTATGACAAAAGTATAAAAACAATGCACATTATAAGAGACAGTACAAATTTAAATAAATAGATTATTAAATAAATAAAACTTTAAAACAAAACATTTACAAATATAATAATAATAATAATAATAAATATAATATAAATTAACATATAATGAAAATTTAAAGAAACGAAATAAATTTAGGACCTGTCCTATTTACTAGGCATGTAGTGTGACGCCTTATAATTGAGTATAGAACAGCTACTTATATTATTTTTTGGGAAGAAAATTTGAGTTAGGAAGCATGCCAAATGTAGTTATTAGTTAAAGTGCTCATAAATAATACTATTAATCAAACATCAGGCACTCGGTATCAAATGGTAATAAATAAAATCGAATAAAACCGGTCCAAACATATTAAAAAACTTACAATCTTTTTATTATATATTACTACAACAAAGGCTTGCTTTAGAATGTTGTGTAAAATTGTTATACCTATGAAACTCCTAGCTAAAGTAAGATTGATATTAAAGAGAAAATATGAAATAATGATTTCAATTCCAATAATAACTTTGAAAATAAAGAAGTAAAATCTTTAAACGTTACTGATAGTTCTATTAAGGAGGCGACATGTTATTGTTTACTCGGAACCACTAGCTTTGAAATGAAATGACTACAAATACATACTTGAGATTCGTGTCTTTTAAATACCTTTTAACCAAAATGAGTAAGTATGAAATAGATGTTAACTATAACTATTTTTGGACTTTATAAAAAACACATGTTTTTCTACCACAATAATATACCAACCATAAACAAACAGCATTTACATTGAAGGGTTACATTTACAATATATATTGTCATTTTTTATAATCAATTCCACGCACAATACATATCTGGCGATAAAATGAAGTATGTTCAGATATATTTAATTCTAGATGTTTTATATATTATAACTTTTCTATGAACGATGCATTAAACAAAATTGTATTATTATAAGAACATGCCACATATAGTTCATAACAAAAAAATAATAAAGTATTGAATACTTGTCTTATATCATAACTTTTTATTAAACATATTATCGTAAACCATGTTAAGTATAAAAGAGTATGTCTGGAGAAGTATTTGTTGCTAACTCATAAAAAATACTTTTGTTTTTATGCATATATTAAATCTCATCAGACTTTTACTCGAAAAGAAAGTTAACTAAAATTTTAACAATTTACCTCAGGGATAATTTTCTATTCTCAGACAATTCTCAACTCTAAAATACCGTTTATATTTTGATACCTAACTATTCTAACCGGGTCTCTTTAAATGGAATTCCGTTGTATTCTTGAATAATGAAATATTATATTAGTCGAATACAAGAAAAGTGCCCCCAAGAATAATCGGTGGCAGAAAGAAAAGTTGAATCAAAATGTTATAAAACATTTTAACGCCATATTAGAGCCCGGGTGAAAATACAATGCCCTTTGTACAGACATCACAAACTAGTTACCGGTTCAGTGAGCAAAGAATATTAGAAGATTGTCAAAGACACAGGCGTAAGCGATTTACTCCACGGAAGAAATTTCACTAAAATACTAAATCAATTAAAAAAATATGTTACTTTGGTAAATGTTTTTGTATTTGGTAATTCTGCTTGCGTGGTTAAATAGCTAACTATATTTACACCTACAACTATCTACATATAAAGTGAAAATAATTTGGAAAATTTTATTTTAAGTTTTCCGACGTCGTCAGTGTAATGACAATTTTGTTTATCGTTCAAATGAAATTTTCCGTGCTCTTCTATATTTTCAGCATCATCTTAATTGTGTTAAAATCAATCCTTACTTAGTAAAATTCTTCTTAAATAAAATAGTATAAGCTAAAGCTCATACTTAAATTAACCTTCAAAAAATGTTGTCCGCTCCTCTTATGACAGTTGTTAAAGCGTCCATCCAATTGTCAAGAGGCATGCGTAGGTTTCATTTAACTCTATTCTCTCTCTCGTCAGAGCTCTTTCAGATGCACTGGCTATTCTAACTATATTTTTGTTTGAAAATTCAAAAGTTGTTTCTGTAGTATTAAATTAAAATATGTGTATAAAGTATTATTAATGTAGTTAATAATATCTATTATTGTTTAGAAATCAAAATGATTTGGTTTTAATCTTGAGTTATAATAATGTACCAGGTACTTTAACATTTTGCACACTATACGTAGAGCATAGAAAATATTATGCCTTATTCGAGTTCCAAATAATATTTGCTATTTCGCTATTGATTTTTTAAATTCTTGTTGCCTTAACAAAATAACAAAAATTACAACATAATAAAAACGATATTTTATTTTAGAATTCTATGTATAATCTATAATCCTTTTATTGACCTCGAGGACAAGGGGGGACAGAAATGCAATGTATGTACCCACTTACCACCAACGGATCATAAGTAGGAAAGGTATCGCATAATCTGATAGACGAATCCAGGAACTTCTAAACTTATTTACTTATCTCACTTAGCTTACTGCTACTCTTATAACCGTTATAGTTAGTCAGAAAAAAAAAATTAAACTGTCTATCAATACTTAGATATTCATTAAATATTATAGATCTATAATTATTTTAAAATTAAATAGAAATATATATATCCTTTTAAATTTTATACCACACATAACGATGTACAATTATACTAAAATGGTATAATCACAACGTATCATTAAATACACGGCTACATTTGTATCGTGATGACGTCATTTGCGACTATCAAAATAATGTTACATAGTAAAGTAAAATACAATGATTACATCTCAGGAATACAGTAATTAGGATAAACATCCGCCTTGATACGTACTGAAGCATTATTGTTATTAGTTTATTCACAGAGTTGACAATAAAAAGTGTCAAAAAAAATTGTTTCCTTAAAATTACTTTTCATAAAACTCCCCACACTCTAAATAAACCATTTTCAAAATGTATTTATTTTTTGTATGTATTTTTTTTTACTCAACTCTTATTTACTAATTATTTATATTAATAGTCGTCACGGGGCTGAAATTCGTTGCTAATTAAAAAATAAATGTTTATGAGAGATAGAAAAATACACATTTTATAGGATATATACGTATATATATTTTATTAAATTATTTGAGAACAGCTTATGTTAATCATCATTTACTCTCTTCATGTGTCAAACGCATGTTAAGTTGTGATTGTGATTATTTTATTACGACGTGTATCGAATATTGTAATATTTAAAATCGTTTGAATATGGTTTGACTATTTAAAAATAATTTACCAATGTAGCTTATGTAAAGTGAAAGGTAAATAATATGTTAGTATTAAGTGAATGAAGTATAAACTAAGGTTAATGAAAACAAATTAAAGTTATTCTTCGTATTCATGTAATAATAAGAGGTTGAATGTACTTAAATAAAAATGGATTTATTAACTATTTTAAAGATAATTTGATAATGAACAAATACTTTAACAAATAAGGATAATTGAAGCAGAATGAACATTTTTAATTTATGATGAGTTTAAAATCAGTTCCGAATTGCTAAAGTTACTCTGGTATTTGTAATGAATTGAAGTAACAAATTGTTAATGTTTACAACTATGTGTTTTTAAACTAATCTATGATTAGAATTATGTATTACATTGAAAACATAACGGTTAATGCTTCGCTTTATAACAGACGTCTCGACTCCAACTCATACCGGAAACCTTCACAACTTTCTTCACTATTTTTTATTTTAAGACGCCATTGATAAAAGTTTATAGATGTTACTTTGACGATGGAGCTAATCCTTTTTATTTCAAACTTGATTTATAATTTTATTGGATAGGTATGGATCGTAATTCTGATCCATATCACATAGTATCGTTGGTATTGTTACTTTGGGCATCTTATAAATACATTATTCACTCATATATTAAATAACTCTTAATAGTAATAATAATGTTTCTTCATCTACCACTAGGAAAAAACTATTATGAAATCAAAAAACTTTTCATCGAGAATTACAAAGTAGAAAGTTCAGCAGAATATTACGATAAAAATACCTGGATAAACAATTCTGAATGACTGAGTTTCTTAGCGGAGATTATATCTTTTTTTTTGGATTTTTACCGAGATTAACACTCTATAGGGTTTTCATACGTCTTTAATGATAGAAAATGATAATTAATTTGCTTGATAATATTTGATTTATTCTGGCTATAAAATAATGATAGAAATGATAGAGAGAACGCGCGCCAAGATTGCGTAATGCGAACTGACAAAGTATGTAAATTATGATTTAAAGCGAAACGATTAAAAAGCTGATTTGACGAAATGTGGGTTGTTGCACCGTAGGTACAGACATATTATTTTTTATTAATGAATCATTATTTTAGAGGCCAACTACAATAATGTAGTACTAAAACTCTCTTTTTAATAAAATTAACGTAATTTCAATACCAAATAAATTCAAATATGTTACCATTCTTACATCTGTGGTTCTAGCGATAGACCCGGGTCAATGACAATATCTATATATAAATAAAATTTATGTATCTCTTTGTAATTCAAAATGAACAGCTTTTTTGCTTAATGCATATGAAATATATAAGGTATATACATAAACAAATAAATTAAAACATTTTGCCCAGTCGGTCTGTCTATCTGTTTGTTTCGGTTAATCTTTGAAACTGTTGGACCGACTTTTAGAGGACTTTCACTAGCAGGTAGCAGATGTTGTAAGGATGTATATATATGTTACATAATACGTTTTTGAAATAAAAGTAGCCTAAGACTTGTTTTAAAAACATATTCCTCGCGAATGAAGTCATAGGGTCAGTTAATAGAAAACTAAAATATTATAACCTTCGATTTTTTTAACTTACGAGTACATTCTGAAATATTTACCTTAGTTTTGAAGTTTTTTTTCAACATAATGAAAGTAACAAATCTGTTAACTTCTCCAAAAATTATGATTATTTCAGTTAAATGTAATACAAGTTTCAACACGCACATGCTCGGTTTATAATAATTTAAAATAATAATATACTATTTTATAATTAAAACTGAATAAACTAAACTGAATTAACGAAAACTACATTTCTACTCTGCATAAGGATTTCTAAATAAATTAATTTTTATTTATTGAAGTTTTGCTACATGGCACAATTTAATTACAATTTAAGACAAGAGATCAAACATTTATTTGTATTTAACAAATGACATAACAGTTTATTTAAATCTAAAAAAAATATCTGCATTCGATTTCCAGTTCAAATTTAAACATCCGACTTACGCGTTACACTACATTCTAAATAACAGCCTGTTTTTTGTTATTATCACTTAAGAGTAATCAAACCTCAATGTATTTTTGTTATGCTCAAATTTTGTATCTGAAATATTTTACCCGCAAAATTTAAAAATAATGTTATTTATAATTTTCATGTAATTAAAAACTAATATAATGTGTAATGTGTAATGAAACAACATTTTATCTGATATATCAAAAGAATTAAAAGTGTCACGTCGCTCGAAGAAATACATCAAAGAACAAATACCGAGAGATGGAATATATGATATTCGAGATTTCATGAGCATACAAACTCTGATTGAATAAAAGGGTTTTCGTAAAACTCTCCTCCTTTGTCAATCATTTTATTTATACTTAGGGTTTGATCGCGGGCACTTTAGGATCTAAAAATTTTACGAGGTCTTTCGTCAGATATCACGTAGGCAAATCGTTTAATAGTCGAGCAAATGAAATTAAATATATAATATATAAAGAATGTATAAAGAAGTCTTCAATATTTGTACAAGTCTTTAATAAACATAGCGTATAACAGTTCCTATTAGTATTACTAATCTTCACCATGGCTCAAATGCAAGTGAGTACATATTCACTTCTTCACAAAGAACATTCTTTAGCACCCTTCCATCACGTAGGCTCCGTTGTAGCGCGAAATATCCACGTGTTCGCGACGGTGCTGCCACATGTTAGGTGTGCCGCGTCTTGATTAGCGAAAGAACTCATGATTGTCCTATATTTATATATATATATATATAAATATATGTACAATCACTTGAATTACAATTTTAAACATTCATATAATTTGTATTATTAATATACTGTTGCCTTAAAGGTACAATAAAGTTCAAAGAGAAATAGCTATCTACCTTAAGATACTTCTATAACAACAATGCATCAAAAAATATCGAAGTATTGGTAAGTTTTAATATTTTTGAAACCAACCAACCAAGGATTTAAGAAAGTGACTGGCAAATTACGTCGCATCGAAAAGTATCGAAGTATTGATAAGTATATATAATATAAGTTATATTGAGGAAAGAATCTTACGGCGATCGCTTCCTTTTCACTCGATACCCTTTATTGGTTTTCGATATCTAGAGAGTGTGGTAGTATAACAAATAAACGGTACATAATTTGTATACAATAAAGAGTTGTCTTTCTTTATGTTATACCGACATATTTTAACTTCCGTATGCTCTTTGTGTTGTATAATGTATTTATTTTATACAAAGTAACATTATATATTAAACTTTAACCCAATGGAATAGCTTAAAGGATAACCCTTAAGCTATTCCATTGTTACTCAACATTTATCGCTTAGTCACAACACAGATTTCACTTTAAATGACAGGCAATAATAAGATTTTCAATAGAAAAGTATACTTACATAAGTATGTTACGCTGATATATTTTTAGATATATTGTATGTAATGAAATCAGATAAGTTTGTTAAAATCATCTGATTTCAGATCATAAAAAATATTCACAACCGTTATATTCAACTCTTTATTGAGATCCTAGTATCTCTGAAGACTTTACTTATTTAGGTTAAATATACGGCAAATACAAATCAATAACGTAAATTAAACAAACAAAGGATAACAAAAAAAAATTTGTCAATCTATTTTATTACATTCTAGATTAAGAGAAAACATTGTAGGAATATAATTCATTGATTATAATTTATTAATTGTTTCAAGGATTGCGCCGCTTTGTATTGAATGAATGTATTACCTCAATGTCTCAATATGGTACTCATAATTTACGTATATAAAAGGAAGAACTACAGATCAGAGGAATAATATGTACTAGGCACATATAATAAAATGTAATAGTTTTGATACCTAAGAGACGATAACGACAGAGGGTTTCTGAAAAGGTAAATCGAGTGTGAGAATCTCCATAATCCTCCAATAGTAAATAGTGTGGTGAGTTGTGTGCTTGTTTGTTCGTCATCAGTCTAAATATTCGAGTATTTACTATTCGCCTCAATCTCCTTTTCACCCAAATTTAATGGATGTAATATTTTATTTCATATTCTATTAACATTATAATATATTTTTTTAATAAAAAATAGTAAAATGGTTTTTAATCTATAATATACTAAAATTTTTCCATATGAATAAATTATATTATCAAGAGTAACACTTCTCTAGAGAGCACCTCCTATAAAATTTGCATTGTAGAATATAGCCTTGTAATTTATAACTACATAATATTTGTAAATAAAACGAGGGCACCAAACGTGAATAAATTCGAATGTAACAGAATAATGAGTTTCAGTGAATAAAAACCTAAACCTTTATTATCTAAATGGAAGCTTTTTTAAGTTTGTCCCCTTTTATTCAGGAGAATTTTGGGCTGATTTGTCAGATAATGTCGCAAATTTGGTCTTAACCCCAAGGAATTTGGGGGATAAAATTTAAAATTTCCATTTATTCTCATTTGAAAAAACAAATTTGGGAATTTATTATATCATCCTTATTCAGCACATTTGTATAAGTTGTCTGTAATCTGTATATAGTAATGGTGTTATTAGTACCATTAAGATGAAATATAATAATTTAAAAAAAGAAATGTTATTAATTATTCTTTCGAATATGAATCAATTTTTAAGTTTTTTCTTTATTCTGTCACTTGATGTTCTCGAAAACTTTATACCAATAAAGCTTTTTGAAAATAATTTAAAATCTATTGAATTTGTATTTTTAAGCGCGTTGTTTTTTTACCCGCTTCTTAATTACCAGCTACTAAGAGAGCTAATTGCTACGTCATTTACAGTCGTCTCAGTCGTAATAGAACTGCACTACTAATGTACAAGTATATCGCTTTCGATGTGTACTACCCAGTTGTGATTATGAATGCTTTGTACGATAATTAAAAACTTAGTGCCTTCTTACCTCCGAGTCTCTATTGTGTTAGATCATTATATACAGCAGTTTAAAGTATAATAAAACGTTGTACCCACCTAAATAAGTTAAGTATTTTATGTATAATCATAATAAAAGGAGCAGAAGGGATATCTTTTTAGCTTCTTTGGAAGGTTTTATACCGTGTTTTTAACTTAGCTATAAAGACAAAAACAATGAAAACATGCGGCAACCAAAATTAACATGATCGATGAATTTTTCAAACTATATTTATTGAAAAATATAAATGTTTTCATCATGCCTAATAATATCGTAATCCTATCATTTGCAGAATATTTATTTTATTTATCGTTTCTTCAAGCTAGTGTGATGCGAATACATACGCTATGTTCACGGCCATCGATAAACACGAAAAACGTGTTAAATACCCCGTAAACAACAGTTTATTAAGTATGATAAAGGTATCAGTCTCAAAACTGTTAAACATGTTTATAACCAATTTAAAATATACAAATGGTTAAACAGCCGTGATATAATTTAAGATGAAAGCCCTCGGGAACACGCATAAAGTTAACATCCCAGTGTTTCATAATTTGTTTAACCCGGTTAACCACGCGGTTAAGAATATAATTAACTTAACGATCATCTGAGGATCATGTTACTTTTGTGATAGTAAATGTGTATCGTTACTGAATTCATTTAAAGTGCTTTCACACTACTTTCGAATTCAGGACCGGATGATTCGAGTTATCTACATTATATTCGTATAATTTACTTAAACTTTACACAATATTTAAGTACCTGTTAAAATTAACAGGCTTTTTTACAAAGATGTTACAATAAAATCTTTAAAAATATAAGAATAAAGTTTTTAACAAATAATGCTGTATCAAGAAAACAGAAGTATTATGAAAATATGCTGGAGTTTGAATGAAAAATCATTCTAGTGTTTCTAGTTTGTTGATTTCATACTAAAATATTGCTTTTGGTTTCAATAATCGAGCGAAGCGAGCGGAACGAGCGGAGCGCTCTATGTGAGACTTTTTGCCTATCCGGGGTTGGCATGAAAAAGATTTTACCGATGTTCATGAAATTTTGCACATTTATAGCGATGGTTATTGCGACGGTTTATAAAAAAAGTGAAAAAAACTTATATCGTTAAGGAATAATCACCAAAAATTTACAGTCTTCATAGACTTCCATGGACTTCAATAAAAAAAAAAATCCCTGTCGGTTTCAGGTTTGAAAGCTGAATTTAAGATGAATTACTTGCTTTGCTCGATTCTCCGAACTCTACTGAGATTTTGCGAGCGCAGCGAGTGAAAATCGAGGTTCAACAACAACAAACAACTTAAACATTATCGTATTATGCAAACTAGCTGAGAGTAGAGTAGAGTTTTTTGTGTCTGATCGGTGAAGATAAACATTGTAAGAAATCCGCCAATCTCAAATAGAGCAGCGTCAGTAGCAGGGTAAACATCTCACTCATTCTGTAATTGGATCAGTCAGCAATGTGACATGTACATGCTCTTATTAATATAATTTACTAATCATCTACGTTTATTTTAGTCGCAAGTTTCAAACAATAAAAAATGTCATAACTTTGTTTAACTTGAGTCGGTTTTATATATTAAAATATGGAAATATTTATAACAATATTAAAATCTCGTCCAGAATACTGGAGAGACAAAAAATATATTCATGAGGATGTCATAATGATTTAGTTTTTGTTGTCTTTCAAAGAGAGTGCTTTATGCTTGAGAGTGAAAAGACGAATTACTTAAATATACACATTTAATTTTACTTTATCTTCAAATTTTATTTTAAATAAATGTTCTGTTTCAAAGTTAGTTTTTAAATTTTCTTTTTCCTGCATTCGGCTAAATTATTAATTATAATAATAATTTCTCATAATTTACATTTATTATTTTTTTAAGGTTTCTTTTGGTTATTATTCCCCCATATTATTATAATTAAGTATCAAAATATTGTAAACACATATTATTATCGTATTGATAAGTCGGGTACATATGCTCTTTTCTAATGTACATATATTTGTAGTGGCTGTTTACATATGATTGGAATTGATCAAAACATTCCAATGTACAGTTTATTGAAACGTAAATAGTGTTTTTATTACAACACAAATACTATCTACAGACGAATAAAATTGTTCAACAAATAAAAGAAATCTAATGAGAACATAAAACAAATAAATTCGATCAAAATACACCCTGAATAAAATAAAAAAACAATCTTATGTACAATCAACCTTATATGTTATAAATTAAAATGTGATATAACTTTATATATTTTACTGACTGCACGTCAATGTAGGATATTGAATAATGTAGATATAGAAATAGATGGAACTGTCAAGTACAGGCAAAATAAGAGGTAAGTACATGTGTGCTGAGATGTGAGTGTTGACATGGATGTATCACCATACAGACGGGAGAGAACAAAATAAGAAATAAATATGTAACACATAGTTTGACTGTGGCACCGGTGAAAGATAAGATGTGAAATAATTGTTAATTGCAAAACGGTCACATAATGCGCATATTGCAAGAGATGTACCAAGAGGCATGAATAATGATTGCTAAAAAAGACGAGAAGACATGGATGGAGTACGTGAAAGTCATATGTTAATATAATTATTACTTAACTTATCTTCAGGCCATATCCCTTGCGGGGTAGCCAGAGACGACGGAGCGCCAAACGCTACGGTCCTTGCATACCTCTTTCGCCTCGGCCACAGACATTAACTCGTCCTCATGCTTTTTACGTGACCTTCCTCCAGTATCGTAGCTACTGTGTTTTCGAAGGTCACTCGAGGCCTCCCCCTGTCTCTCTTACCGCTCACTTTTCCTTTATAAATCTTTTTTACCATTCCTTCATCACTCATTCGTTCGACGTGCCCAAACCACCTGAGCACGTTCTTCTTCATTCTCACTACGACATCTTCGCTAGTACCTGCCATTCTGTGGATCTCTTCATTGCGGATTCGGTCAGCTAAACTGACTCCGCAAATTCGTCGAAGAGATCGCATCTCCACAGTATTCATCTTTCTTATATTCTTCTTCTGCGTTACCCACGTTTGGCTGCCGTATAACAGCGTCGGTAGCAAAACTGCATTGTGTACAGCCAAACGTGCAGCTATGCTGACGTTTCGCCGTCTCAACAATGCAGCTAAAGCACGTATTCGTATCTTCCGTCTCTGCTAAACATACTTCCCAAATATTATTTATATTACCTTACTTCTTAAAACTTATTTATATCAATTAAGACACTGCAATAAATGAGCCTATGAATCAGTGATAAATCTATGGCAAAAATGCACTTTTTAAAAATAAAAGGGGAATAATTAGTAAAAATACGATGTATGAAATCAAGTTTCACGTTAATAATTACGTTCCAATATTGACATAAAATAAAAACCATTGTTAACTAAGAATCTTATAATAAGTTTAATACAGTTGTGTTTTCTCACGTCGCGGTACATTTGCTAATCTCTTGATATTTGTAATTAGACATTTTTATCCTTACTACAAACTCCTGCAGTTGCTACGAGTTCTTCAATTATAAACCTTATGATACATTAGGTATCAGCCAACGATTCAATTTGTAAACATAAAAAATATAAACTATTTTATTGGGCCGGTTGTTACTTTTGTTATATTTCTAAGGAATTTTAAATTAGAAAATCTAAAAAATTATATGTAACATATATGTTATAATTATAATTATATATTAAAATTGAAGATTTTTTAAAATATTTTCTATAATTATAATAACTCATATATCCGCAACCCTATGTAACCAACAGTGTCAACCAAGCTTAATATGAGTATCCAGGCCACTGATCGAAAATAAAAGGAAATTGAATAAGAAAGATAATCTATTTATTTATCGACGTGAAAGTACTGGATTTGAGAAAAACAAAAAGTTGTATTTTTAATTAGCAAACCTGATGTCTCTTGCATTTACATTTTTTGATATGTTTAAGTTCATTAAGTTCATTCTATATATATTTTTATAAGTGGATGATTTTCCTGTTGTCAATAATTATAAAATCTACGTGAAATCCACCGAGCCCTGTAAACGTCACGTTTCACGTTCACTGTCAAAACTATTTAAATATTTACAAAAGATTTTTTAACAACGAGGCGGTTCAATGTTCACATTTTGTTAGGAAATCGTGTAAACACAAAGTCTTTTAACAAAAAAAATAAGGATTTTGTCGTGTGAAGTCGCATTGATACAACTGAATATTCTGATTTACTTAATATAATAGAATGCGTAAATATAACACAATAACGCAAATTTACTAAATACTTTTTAATATGAAACGACTATAACAAAAATATATAAATATTAACATACAAACAGACCTATAATCCTGAATCAACAAAGCGTATCAAGATTATAAGACACAAAGTTTCTTAATATCCATACTTTACCATTCTCCTTACTCGTCTTGCCTTGCCTTGCCTTGTCTTAATTAATTATTCAATCGTATTTAAGTAATCGTTTAGTTTAAATATATATCCTGGCATTCTCTATACCTACAAGATGCCATCCCTACCATCCCTACCCTCCCGTCATTAAGAATGATTTCAAAAATGTAAAATATAAAAATCTAATAATAAATTAAACATTTTATTAAAAAGCTTGGCATTATTGTGCTAAACAAAATAAAAAAAGTAGAAGGAAAAAGTTAGTTTCTTATTTTGTATAGGCATAAAATAATTTGGAATAGGTTAATAAAATACGGAAAAATTTATAACTTAATTCATAAAATTGGAGGATAGCCGGATTGGAACTTAGTTCATTTGATCCCTTGGACTTTTTAGTACAATTTTATAAGAAAAGGCACAGTAAAGTCAACAAATAGAACTATAACAAAGACTTCAAAGATGTTATGTAAAGTTGTAATACTGTACTGTGAACTCTATTCGAAATTCCTTGTAGACAATATTACAATTGAAGTATTTTAATGTGAAAATCGGTTTTATTTTAAAGCCGCTTTCTAGGGGTAATGTTATGAATATGATGTTCTATATAGTGTTAACTTTAGAAGCATATACTTGAATTATAAATTGAAATAAATTTAAACCGTTTCATCGCGTGCCTTTCTTTGAAAAAATCTCCTTTATTGCATGGTAGTCATGCGTCCAATCTTCAAAGTACGAGTAGATAGCTCTTTGTCTCCATAGTCTGTTGGTGAACGTTCCAGTCACAAAAGGACAGCTTAAAAGATAATGGTTTAAGTGTTTGTGTGATATTCACTAATAATGATACTTAATATATATATATATATATATATATTATAGTTCTGTTATTTGATTTATTAGTCATAAATTACATTAAAATGTCTATGAAATTAATAAACAAATTTTCTTTGTTTTATTATTTACACTGTTACTTAAATGATGTCAGATCTTTTAATCCTTCCTAAATTTTAGTTTTCATCTATACTTAGATTTATTGTGGACAGTTATAGGTTAAAGGTTAAATAAAAAGTAACGCCTTTAAAACAAAAGGAAAAAATGCTGCTTAACCGCACGCTGTTTTGTAACTTAAATCTGTATTTCTGAACATTCTAATTTTTTTTATGCTTTTCTGTAGTACACGTGGGCATTGTAGCTGGAATCAGCTACTTTAAAGTAAATCGTAAATTATATTAGGATTTTAATCGCTGCATATTTGTTTTTAAGACAGCTAACAGGTCTACTGAGACAGCTCTTAACTTCACGAGACTGCTGTAAAGAAATTTAATTCATTAGCCATTCATTCTTCCTCATATATCTAATGTATATGTACATTACAAAGTCATTAAAGTTATTCAATAATCTATTAATTTAATATAGATATTTATCGTTTCATATGAAAATATTCAAACTACCATCATAAAATTTAAATAAATATTCAGTCCACCAATTTCTTTTTGGTAAGTCTGTAACGCTGACCCGCCTGCAAAGCGTGACGATTAATGCATATCCGCTCATGGACCGCGATCTTTGGGGGAAGTCTGTGCCTTGCAGTGGTCGTCTATAGGTGGACAAGGAAAAGAAGAAGAAGAACTTTGTGGTAATAGGTGTAATTAGAAATTAAGAAAAGATAAGACTTTGTCTTGATTATTTCTATGATATCCAATTATCCATTTTTAATATAAATTTAAAATGTTTCTAAATATATATCACTCTGAAATTACGATTAATCATAACAGACAACGAACCTCTATCCGGAATCAGATCTGTCCACTTACAGACTTTGCCCAACAAGATGCCCGTTTTAATTACTTTTTTTATGTTAAATTATATGTACCATAAACAGCCGTTCATAAAAAAATATTTTAATCAAGCAATAGATCGTTAAATACATTATTAATTGCCCTTATCCGTAAGGTATATAAAGATTCAAGAAGCCTTTAAAATTAAAGTCAAGGTAAAGTCAAGTCAAGTTTCTACTTTAATTCCCTTAACACCTCACAGATAACATTATATCAACTTTTACAATAGCGACTATAAGTATTAATTTGATAAGTAATAACAACAGTGTACGGGTGCTGCTTGCGGTGACTGGTCGTATTGCTACGAGTAGCCACGGATTTCCCTTTTCTTATTATTAATTATTATTAGGACGGCTTATCGAATTGATTGCGATGGTTCTAGTCGTTCGTACATTGCTCACTAAATATATTGACGTTTGTGAAACAGTGATCACTATAAAAAAACAAAAAAACCCGGCTGAGTTTGTTGTGTGGTTCTTCTGAGACCAGGGTGCGTTTGGAACCCTCGTAGCCTTATTTTAAGTTGGAAAGTGTCTTTACAGAAGGGCTTATTTTGATACATACGATATCAAAATAGGCCCTCCTGTCACTTCCATTTGACGTACACAAGTGATCACTGGCATGGATTCAAAGTGGAAAATAAATAAGTAAATAAATAAATAAATAAATAATGAAATCAATAAATAAATAAATAAATAGGCAAACCAAAGAGCTATAAAAATAACATTTGTAAATGGTACATAAAAATTGAAAAAAAATAATGTATCTAGTATACGACTTTATATTTTACAATAATATTCCTGTATATTGTTTCAGTAACATTACATTACGTGCAATAACAACATTTTAATATTTAATATATATTAAAAACAAAGACGTCAATATCCTTGTCATATTGCTTTGTTAAAAATGGCTTAATTTTCAAACACACAGTATAGTAAATCATTGAAGTGTTACTACAATATGTTAGTTCTTTGTTAATCCTAAATTCTTCGCGTTTCATAACTCTGTTGTAATGACGTCATAAACATATAACTGTTTACAGCTTAATTTCATTTGCGTGTATAGTTGTGATAAAATAATAACATGTCCACACTGTTACAGGGCGAAAGACGAGTAAGCGCGTGCTAAAACTTTACTGATAAATAATATATTTTGTTCTTCGGAGAGTAAGGCTGATTGATATTTATTTTGAATATAGAGTGTCTCAAACGATATATGTATATTAACCTGTTATGATTGTATAACTTGTTACGAGATACGTTTTCTGTCAGCCATAAAATTAAGGAATGTGTTCCGAAAATCTGGTCGTTGGTCGATGTCTTCGTGGATTTTAATATTTATTGAACATGTAAAGCGTTATTTTAACATGAATACTTTTTAAACATTTATGTCAGATATAAAGTAATCAACATAAAGATGCCAAAAATGAGATTGATTGATTGATTGGATGGATTGTGTGAATGATGAAATGAGAACAAAAGGAACGGCTGGACCCTTTGGCATTGCATTTGGTACCGCCGAGTTTTATCACCGCATAGCGTACCACCTGGATGCGTGGCAATCCTCCACTGTGCGGTTCTCAAGGACCTTTTTTCCACGTATCACTCGAATGTGGAACGAACTCCCTTCGGCTGTATTTCTAGATCGGTACGACATGGGTACCTTTAAAAAAGGTGAAACTTCGGATGTTGCAAGAGTTCATGGGCGGCGGTGATCACATATCATCTATGACCCCCCAGCTCGTTTACTCTCCTATTACATAATAAAAGGAGTTGAGACAACTGATCTATGACAGGAATGTATGGGAAAAAAACTCTTTATCGTAATCCAAAGAAATGAGAAAATAACAAAAAAAATACATTACTTATTTAAATAATGTCGAAGAGGCGGCCTTATCGCTAGAGCAGCGATCTCTGCTGGCAACCTTGAGGTATAGAAGTTAGTATAATTTAAAATTAATAATGATTAGGGGTGCAACAATTAAATAAAACTATTAAAACTAGAAGTATATAAAAATACATAGAAGTATATCTACAAATATAAATAAATATATAATAGATAAATTTATTTAATATATATTTATATAGCTGATGTAATCACTAAGGAAGAAAAATAACAAAAAGTAATATGTAGAGTAATAGTTTCATTACAAAAACAGCAAATTTTCAAACGTCTTACCTGTATGGGAAGAGAAATCCATAAACTACAAGCTTTTCAAGAAAGAATTTGTATAAAAAAGTTGTAAAACGAGAAGGAATTTTTAACAAATTTTAATTGACTTTAACATCTTTCAGATTTATTTTATATTTTATAGACTCTTAGTGTTAGTATCCTTTTTATTATACTCTTACTTTTTATCTACTTTTAATGCTTTGTATGAATGTATCTAGAGAAAATTAGTTGATTTCACGTTTACAATTTACATCACATTTATGTAAGTTAATACAAAATCGATCTCCATCACTCACATAACAATGGTTAATGATGATAAATTATTTGTTTTGTGTTACTACGAGTATAAATAGATCTAACCTTACAAACTTTAATTTTATATCTTTCATCTCAAAGATGATATATGCTAGTTAAAGTCGACATTGTAAAAGCGGTGGAATATTTCACTTCTACGTTTTCCTTCTTCTTAGGTATCTTATATGTTGTAGGTTTTACCGTGAATTTTAGAAATATATTAGTAATATTATCTTATTAAAAATATATACTACAAATTGTTGTTTAAAATACACATTTATGAAAATCGAGTACGATAATAATTAAATGAAAAATTTTAATAAGATAAGGTTAACAGAATTAAGATTTACGAAGCTTCGCATGTCATGTTTAAGAGAGCATAAAAATTTTCCTCTTGAAAGTAACGAAGTAACTTAATCGGTAAGAACGGTAAGCTGCTTGCCTTACTCATCTTGTATTATTTTCCTATATCCAGTAAAGATAAAGCGTTATATACTTTCCCTAACCAGTGATGAAATGGTAACATGTTGTTTATTATTCCATAACAGTATAAAGCTTCAAGCTGATGGTAGAGGTTAGTAGTAGTTTCTTGGAGATAAAACAATGAGAACATTATTAGGTTGATATTTTCTTTTTCTTATTAAAAAGCAACAAATAAATATATTCGTCTAATATTTGTTATTATATGTAATGAGTATATGTTAAAAGTAGGTACTTCTTAATTATTGTGTTTAATATTTTGTTCACCAGTTGAAGATATTTTGCTTGAAAATATATATTTTTATGAAAAATTATTTGTATTACAAAATTTTAAATAAAAAACTAATTATAACAGGTATCACGTAATTAAAATAAAAATTTAAATGTTTAACTTACATTCCTTAATAATTATTTGCTTTGAACCATTTACAAGTAAATTAATTTCCGTTTCGGTATGTGACGGCATTGCCTTGAGTCTTAAATAGCTAATTTACAAATGACGACGAAGGAAAACATCTCTTTCGCTATTATTAACCTTTATCAATTTTTATATTTCCACGGACATTTGTATGAGAAATTATATTACTTATACTCAAATCATAAATATTAGAGGAATATGATATTATAAAAATAAGTGTATAATAGTGAAATGGACTGTAGTCTAGCGATATATACATAATTTGTTTGGTACAACAAGGTTTTTAGCGACAACCACATTTTTAATTGAATTACATTAATTATAATAATGGCATTGATATTAAGTCTGTTCATTAGAGTATTGATGACATCGGGTTCATACTCCATGATGTAATGATTAGCACTGAGAACTCGGAATCCATTGAGTCCAAATCTCACTACAACCTGGCATTTTTGTACTGCTTAATATTATCTAGATTATTAGCTTACATTACTAAAGTTGCATAAATAATCATCCCTGAAACAAAATAAAGAACATTATCTGTTACAGGGTCCCAATTTTTCTCACATATTTTAGAAAAGGCTTAATTCAAAATATAATACTATCTTAGATTAGTTATGTATGTTATAGAAGTAAGAATTGATTGTCAAGAATTAGGTTCAATGTTTACATTTAAAACTGTAATATGTTTTGTAATAAAACACAAGCACACATAAGTGTGTATACACACGCAGACACACACATACACACACACAAATAATGTTAAGTGTAGTATTTCGAATTACTTTTACAGGTCTGTTATTGAGCGAAACGAACGAAGTGAGCGGAGCGTTTTACTGGAGACTTTTGTACATTCTTTGTCACGAATTTGCTGGAAAACTACTTGACGGAAAATTATGAAACTTTGCAATCAAAAAGACACACATTATATATACAGAATATAATATATCTTGTAAATAATTAACTCAATGTAATTATAGTTTCAATAAAATCTCTATCATTGCACATAATTTCAAACAGAATCTTTTCATAAACTAAATATCAATATCCTTGTATATCTCATACCACAATAGAAGTTGAAACTTCACTACAAATTAATTAAATTCGTTCCAAATGTTGCTTTCAAGAACATTAGCAGTCATTCAGTCAGTCTCAGGACTTTATGTTAATGTGACGCTTCGAGATTGAAATGTCATAGAACTTTTATTGTCGCCATACTTTTAGTTACCGGGACATTGTGATTTTATAAGTTTTAATGTTTCAGTAAGTACTATATATATTGTTCCTTAGGATAGACAATCATTTGTATATCCATATTTATATTAAACTAGCAAACCCGGCCACGCGTTGCTGTGACTATGGTTTTTGATATATTACATTGTAGTAAACTATTTAAGGGGTAACGTTCAGAGTACATCTGTCATGAAAACTATAATGTTTTCTTACAATCGATATTAAGCAAAAATCAAAACAAAATAATTATAATTTTTTTTTTATTTTATCCAAGTTTTTAACACTATTTGTATATTACAAAATTTTAGTAAATAACTTGGAACACTAAACGTAATTACTCAATCCAGTCAACAGATACCGCCATCTGTTAGAATCGTTAGGAGCTGAAAATTGTAACTGCAAAATAGTAAACAAATAATTTGCAATAAAAATATATTGCGACTATGAATTGAAAATTCTTTTATCTTTTAATTTAGTTCAAACAGCACGTGGTGTGTAAATTTTATTTAAATCGGTTAAGTAGTTTAGGAGTCCATCGCGGACAAACAACGTGACACGTAATTTATATATATTAAGATAACGAAACTTTAAATGGCAAATCAATAAATAATCTCTAGTGGGCTAATTAAAAAATATATATCGGGACTTTCCGTTCAGTTGAAGTCGATGAATACCAACCTTCTTCGTGTTCTCTCCATTCCGTGTAACTTAATATATGAATATTATTACCGATTACAATATGCATATCGATTACAATTCCACAACAAAAATCGTTATTTAATTTACAAGACAGCGTTAACATATTTACAACTTATTTTAACTCAATTGAAGACTTGTACGGACTCAATTTTATTATGAGAAACAAAAAATAATTCCAGTAATATATTAACCTCTTCCCAAATGCAAAGCTGGGAAATGGTTCGTATAAAGTAAAGGGGTGATAGGAATTCCTTCACAATTTATATCTCATGAAGTATCGATGTGTAACTAAGTGGATAGATCTGGTAAAGCCTGGCATATTGAGATAGCTTTCTACCATTCGATCCCTTTTATCGGTCTTTAATGCCTCGATTTTTTATTTTAATAAAAAGTATATATACGCCATAAACCATATGGTGTGGGTATTGGAGGTATGAGATAAAGCTATCCTTCCTTAATTTGTTATTAAAGTTATAAATTCTTCACTTGTCAGTCATTTTTCAGCTAGTTTTAATTATTTAATTATTTGTAATAATAGTATTAATAATATTACAATTATTAGTATTTACAAGGACGGGATAGGAACGGGTTACAGAAGCGAGGTTGTATCTCTAAGATTACATTAATTATCAATTTACATTAATTACAGTGGTTCTGTTTATTCAGAACAGACTATATTTGTTTATAATTTTATAAGCTCCATCCGATTGGATTCTCAAATTCAATATAATATTTATATAGGATAATAGTATCCAAGAACTGTAAATTATATCGTAGAATATTTAAAGATATTGTAACCTAACCTACGTTTCGTTAATAACAATAATGGAAAACTGTATAATTAAATTATATTTCGAACAAAAAATTTAATTTAAGAAATATTTACTTAGGAATCGGTTAACAACAATTTTCATTAAGTGTAATAAATTCAACTACTTTAATTTCGTACTATTTTCTTTCTATCTTCGAATACAAAAAGTCAAAGGAAGAATACTTTTAGACATTAGATAAAATTATTCAACATGGAGTTCGCACAAACGCACCTTTTGGTTACGAAAAATAAGTAAAAAAGATTTTAACAACATTACCTTACAAAACACACTGACAAATGTTAAATGAAATATGTTTGTAACATACGAGTACTCTAATGTAAAATCCTTAAAAATATTATTGCATTTTCATAATAATATTTTAGTAAACTTTCCAGAAACAAAATAATAAATGTTAACTTTATTACTGTGTAAATTGTCTATGCATTCTATATCAAAGCTGGCACTTAAGAATCTAAAACAAATACAAAACATGTACAGACACGGTCGTTGTACACAAACACGAATACACTTTCGTGCTCATTTATTTTTAAACTTGTTGATTTATTTAAGGTACATTCACGGGTGATCGTAATTAAAATAAGTCATGAGAAATATACACTTGTGATTTAATGTGCGTTTAAAAAAACTTTAAAATTCATTTTATTGATTCCAGAAAATATTGATTTAATATAACAATATATATGTTATTTTATTTTTTTATAAGAATATTTCTTCTTGAATTAATAATATCTTTATAAAAGACTTTCATTACACTTTGTAATTGGGATGTGCCAAAAGTAATGACGTTTATATTATTTCAGACATACCTGATAAAAATTATAAAGATATTAATAAAACTCGGTTCGGTAGATCATATAAACGCATTACACAAGTAAAGAGTCTTGATTTGCAAAGATATTATTATTGTGACATTTCATTTAGTGTAATATCGACTATTAAAACTCGGCGAATTATTATTTTAAATTGAATTATTTTTTTACAAATGTATTTATTTCTGCCCTTATTACTTTATTGTGACTTACATATCTTAGTTCTGAAGTACTAAATTAATTATACCCCTATAAGAGTAATCATTTTTAAAGTACAATAATTATATTAAAACATTTAAATGTTTATTTAATTTTAAAAAACAGATTTGATTATATTACAATGAAAATACTCGTTTTTTCCGAAGTGGAATATTATGTCTGAATCAATAAAACCTTTCACTCTGGAAATTTTCTGAAAAGAAAGGAAAGAAATCTGGAAAATCTGGAAATTTTCTGAAAAGAAAGGAAAGGAAAGGAAGGATGGAAGAAGCAAAAAGTTGTTTGGTATATAGTGTGACCAATTTATTATAATGTAATGATAAGAGACGAAGCTTCTTAGCATTCCATGGATTCACCGTGCGGGTGCCGGACCCATCGCAAGAAAAGGAGCGCAAACAATGCCTTAGTTGTTTTGAGTACAGGAGTAAGTCCGGCCTAGATGACGAAACACAAACATCATTATTGTAACGTGCAGCAGCATTTCGAGCCGGCGCACAGTGATTCGGCTAGAACATGCTAGCGGGACAAAATTCATGTTACAATTTCCACGACCGACTGATCACGACTTGTAAACAACACCTCGCAGGTAACGAATTTAAAAAATTAATATGTTTATCACATTTTTAAGGTATCTTATCAAGTGGGCAAAGTAACTTTTATAAGAGGGGTCATTTTCATTTGCAAATCAGTTGCATTTTACGCACACTTGTGACAACATATTTTACAATTTATAGAAAAGTGAAACGAGTTTTTTGTGATGGAGTATTCTGTTGAAGGTATGTACTTATTATGACTTATTTTGTTTAATTAAAAATATGTATATTTATTTAGTGATACCAATTTGGAAAAGCATAGATAAATCTAGCAATTTTTGCATTAAATGTAAATTTTAAAGAGTAGCAACTTTTTTTATCCAGATGTATCCAGCTAGATTTTTCTATATTTAATACCTATAACATACAAGCAAAGATTCATATATATAATAGAACCCCAAATGGCCCGAAAGTAAAATTATTACATTTTTTTCAGAACGAGTCGTGACTATGACGAAAATAGAGTTTTTTGAAAAATGGCTAAAACATTACAAAACTGAGCGAAATAGTGGCATTTTTTATTATATAAGTAAAAAATTCAATACCTCTGATATTTCAGATGATTCTCTAAGAAAACTGAAAATGAAAATATCAAGCCTTTCAGCAAAATTAAATAAAAAATGGATTTCTTTAAAGTGTAACAAAGAAGCGTTTCTAAAAAAAAATTAAGATTGGTTAGAGGGATCCGGAATCGAGATAAAGATGTGTGTCAACCAGCCGAATATACGTCCTTCAACATTATCAGCGGCTCTCTCCGTAGGGTGACCCACAAAATCATTTGAAGACTCATCAATGAAAACGAAAAGACGGAGAGTGATAGACCCTTTGGAATCGCGAAGTGCAAGTGAACTCGTTACAGCGGCTGAGCTAGCTACTCGAAAAGGAGGGAATCAAAGTGTAGCGAAAGTCAAACTAAAGAAAAGAATAAGTGCTCTGAACAAAATCGGCTATTAACACCAGACGAAGCTTTAGCTTATTATGTTGACTCGAAATCAACTTCTCATTCGTATAAACAAACAAGAAAGTGGTCAATGAAAGCGGGACATCAAGTGTTTCCATCGTTTTATAGTTTAAGTAAGTCCAAAGCTTCTTGTTGCCCTTCTGACGAATATATTTCTGTGACTGAATCTAGAGCTGAAATTAAACTTCAGGTGATTTTGGATAAAACGGCTGAACGATTAGTTGAAGCTCAAGCGGAAGTCATTAGAAGTGTATTACCACGTTCATATTATACATTGGTAAGCAAATGGGGCTGTGATGGGAGTTCGGGACATAGCACGTATAAGCAGAAATTTGATAACACTAATGATACAGACGAATTTTTGTTCGTATACTCATTTGTCCCTTTGAGATTGCTTTGTGACGAAGCTGTGATCTGGCAAAATCCAAGACCATCCTCTGCTTTGTATTGCCGTTCTATTAAGTTTATTTTTGCCAAAGAGACAAAAGAGTTTATGAAAGAAGAAACTTCTACAATTTTAGATGAAATAAGCCAGCTTCATTCAACACTATGTAGCGTTGGTGGAACTAAAATGTCTATTAAACACGATTTGTTGTTGACAATGACTGATGGCAAAGTGTGCAATGCCCTAACAGACACAAGTTCAACACAAAAGTGTTATATTTATGGTGCGACTGCGTCTACTATGAACGAGGAGTCGAAGAAATACCCCAGCAACGAAGAACGGCTTGCATTTGCATTAATTTCTGAATAACTCCAAAACGATAACAGATAAATAAAATAATATTCAATCCACTTTAATAAAATTTTATTACGCATTTTTTAATGGTTTGTTCTTAAAAATCTGACAAGGCGTTCCCGAGTTATAGCTAAATATGTCTGCGTAGCTGACTAATTTCGAGGAAAAATTTTAGCCACCCATAAAAAAAGAAAAAAAGATGTGGATTTTTTCTTAAAACAGCTTAATATGCCTGGAATATACATAAACAATTGAAAAAAGTTAAAAAATAATTTTGTCTCGCTAACTTGTACTAGTCGAAACACTGTGCGGCGGTAGCTTACTTACGGACTGACTACATTGATCTTTTTTTGTATTGTAATAATTGACGAATCAAAAGTGCGTGTAAATGCTTAAATGCACTTGAATAAAGATATTTTGAATTTTGAATTTGAATAAAAACTATTAAAAAAGGATATAATCAGTGTAAATAATACGAAAATCAAAGACATTGAATTAACTAACAACTAGATATTATTAGTAATTGAATAATACTGAAGTGAACTTAAAAGTACAAAAGCTAAGTGTCAAATGTTTAACTTATCACATTTTCGAAAAGCATGTGTAAGAGTGCCACCTACTGGAAGCTGTATTAACCCCAAACATTTAATTACGCCGTGATCTGCCATCTATCGGCAATTAGCGACAACAACTAACACGCTTCCATAGACCGATCAATAAAAATGCTAGAAAACGCCCATAGATGGTACCACAAGTCCATCTGGTGTGATGATAGGATGAAAGAGGAGTTTTGGGAAGATATATTTATTTAGTTTTTATCAAATTCTAATTTTCAAGAATCACTAAATGTCACCGTCTACTGTCAATCAGGTCATAAAATTTTAATCCTGTTGATTTGCAGAATTATTTAAAGCAACTTTTACTTTTCTTCTCTCATATGGTTGCTACGGAGGATAAATTTTATAGTTCTCATGATATTACACCTCATATAAAGGTTTCTATTTATCATAAACTTTATCATGCTTTATTAGATTCAGATTCGAGTGTTTCTATTTTAGGTTCTTCTTTAGGATTTCCTCACTTATTTATGTTTATTGTTTAGGGAATTAAATGTTGGATCTAATATTTATTATATTTCTTCTGTTAATGATTCGAAAGCGCACCACTAATACTAAATTGGTAATGTTACAATATGAAAAACATCCTTGACATTTTATGTTTGAAATGTGTAATATTTATGACTAACTTATAAACCTTACTTAATAAAAAACGAGACCTAATTAAAACATAAAAATATAAAGCTGCTACTTTGACCTACAATTAGTAGAGTTATTTGAAGCAGTGCTGTATCAACATCAGTCACGGAACGTCATGGAAGTCATTATAAATCTCACATATAAACTATTGAATAGTACCAAACCTACTTCATTTTTTTCATTTATTTTGTTAATAATTAGTTTCAAATAATTTGTGTTCTTTTTTATATTTTAAAAAGCCTCATTTTGCTTTCGGAAAAATGAGAAATTGTAATTACAACCTGGATCGCATGGAATCCTGGCAAGCTAATGCAAAAAGATTGTTCTTAATATCAGCAACAACAGCTTTGTGAGAACTACATATATCAAGATCGCATCTGAGCTATCTCATACGCACCCACTCATATTTTCCTCAAGGTCACTCTTACAGCTACCCTAGCTACAACTAGCTAGTCTAGCAAGGGGTTATAACTATTGAAACTGTGTTGCTAAAGTGGAAAGATCATCTAGTGATTACCTATTATTATTATAACATCTTATAATTGTCCTTTTTAAATAGCCTATGTATAAACAGCACTGGCTTTCTTTTAAAATTTTATTAGATTAACAACACCCTGGACATATCGGCATTATCCTAGATCACAAAATAATAATTACAGATATTCATTGGTTAATTAATATTAACAAATGTTTATTTTAATATATTGGCTACCAATTGCAGTATCAGATGTAGTCGCCGCCTGTGTGTTGAGTGTTACATAAAAAATATTATAAAATATTACTAATTAACTTTAATTAGTTCTGCATATTTATCAAATCATATTTCATAAACACATCACATCCAACGAGGTATGTAAATAACTTAATAAATTTCCCATTTGCACTTCTCTCATTTGTTAAAACAATAGGTAACTTTAATATAATAGAGTTTTAATTTGTGAATATCGTGTTAAATTATTTAAAGTTTAACGCAAATCAAATATTTTTTTCATAGAGAACGAACAGATAATTTTAATTTGCTTATAAAGATTTCTTAGTATATATCGTATTAATATGGAAGTATTAATATGATTTGCCAATTGGCAAGATTCATGCGAAAGATTTGTATGATTATAGTACATACTTTAATTTTTTTTATAATTATTTAAAAAGATATAGTAAAAACACCAGCGTTTAGTTTATGGATAACATTTTTCTTAACAAACGAGCGAAGATGGAAAACCTTAACAAGTTCCTAAGAATCGTATTCAAAGATATCAATATACATAAGCTGCCGTCGCTTCATACAGACTTGCAAAACATTATTTCTGGAATAACCTGTAAAATGCGATATTTTTTAAATCAACCTACTCAATGTAATTATATGAACAAACATAAGATTGTTATATCTCAATCTATATTCAATAAAATATTTCTGGTCATTTGTTTTTACAATACAAAGCGTAAATCTATTACGTATTTGAGGATTTTTTCTTATAATTAAAAAATACAAGTTTTAGCATATGCTTATTTTTTTATTTTATTTTTATATGTTGTTTCAAGTGTAGTCAGATAGAAATACATTAGGTCTATTTTATCCAGCGTCATCCAATTAAAGTGTACAGAAGGAAGCCCCTTAATTATCTACATTATTCGAGGTACGCGACCTCCATCAAATGCGTACCTGGCTTTCAGCAAATGAGTTTGGATAACCACAAACCATTTATTAAGAAGGTTTATCTATATTGAGGCTTATTATCCTGATGGTGAGGATCGAATTAGTTGGTCTTAATTAATTTACAATCATAACTACTTTTAAAATTATGTTCTTAAATTCCTGTTGAGTATTTAATAAAAGAAATATCAGGTCAATTGTTTAGGTTCATATTTTATTATGTCTTTAATATATTTATTAAGTAACAAATGACTACCAATTTATATTATTAATTCACCAGGATATATAAGTCGATCAGTTAACAAAAACAATATATTTGTTAGATTACTATAATTTGAAGTGGTGCTTGACTTTCTTCAGGTCTAACAATAATGCATTTATTCCTCTGAAATGTCAGTTGCACCTAGGAATTTAATTTATAAGATTAATACTTAGGATATTATTTAAATATTATATTACAAGTATTTGAGTTTTTTTTAACCTCAAATGATCTACAGCTGAGTCTAGCTGGCAAATTGTCTATTGTATTCATTTAAATTTTAGTGTTAATAAATTGAGTCATATATATTAAATTGGATATTTGATTTAAAGCAACCCACTGGTTACACAAACACTAAATTGGAAAGGTTACATTAGCTATAGTTCTCTGAATCCCGCTCGCTTTCCTTTCTCACAAAGTGCAAACTCCGCCTTCTTCCAGTCAGTGTGTCACAAATGCATACATCTACTCAAAGAGGTTTGAATTTTACACCGCTTCTAATAATTTAAAATAAATACCAGTTATCTGCATAAGGCGACTCAACCGTCTCCAATATTATCGAATAATATTTGTGAAATAACCAATCTTGCCTCACCAACCTTTGGCTCAGATCCCCAAATCTATAAAACACTTTTAAAGACTGAAATAATAAATAATTCAGAATTCATCACTCGGAGACTGAATTGAAAATACGACTTCGAGTATTCTTTAGACTACAACTCAATTTGAGTCAAATAAAAAAAATGTTCTCCGCATTTGAATCCAAACAAAACCAAAGATATGAGACCATTATTGTTTCAATTAATACTATCAAAATCAAAATGTTGAATTGAAGAGCAATATGGACATTCCGTCTTCTAAATATGACGATGTATTGAATATGCAGAGTCGACTGCAACAGAAAACCAAAGATAGTGATCAGGAGATTCTATAACTTGAGAGCAAATTAGAACATCTAAAACCAAAATTCCACTTAACTACTATATAAATTAAGAATATTCTCAAACAAATTACCTCTCCGAAATACAGTTAAGAAGTTGAGTGGAGTAATTAACGATCCGTTGTCTGGCGCCAATATACATAATGTTTATCGCCTAAAAACCATTAAAGAGGGCAGTTATGGACCCTAATGAAGGGCTTATCAAGATTATTTTTAATTCCAGTATTAATTTTGTGTACATCACAGGATTATTAGTATAACCGGCGTATTCTATGACCTGCTTATGTGGCAGAACTAAGTCTGTTCGATGACTCACAGATATGACGACCCCATTGCAATTGCATGGTTCTAAAATAATGCCAAAAAAAGTAAAATTAACTAAATTTTGCTCCGTTAAAATGATGTTGAATATAGGTATTGCTAGCCTTTTTCAAATGGGTCAAAATAATAGTTATAAATAATAATAAGCGTAATTTTTGAAAATGGTTTAGTTAGAGTGATGTTTATTAAAAGTAATAAACATATTTAAATATCCTTTCACCTGAAAGATGTCTCTCAGATATTGCTTTAAAAATAAGACCGCATTATTGTCATTTGGAAGTCTTAGTTTAAATTTATTATATTATGCGTACAACATTAATATAAAAAAATATATTCATCGCCATTCTCTCAACATAATATGTTTATATTAACATTTAATATAAATCAACAAATATATGAGTATTAAGTATCGCCAGTTTCTAAACATATAGATATTGTGAAGAGTAAACAGGATATATACTAGTGTATTACGTACTAAGACCGTCCAACTTCATTCGCTATTGAAGTCAACAAGTCGCTTTCTGATAAAAAAATGGTTTATACAGTATATAATATTTTTTCTATTTTTGTGTAAAAATTGTTTGATGTGAACTTTTTGTAAACATTATTGGATGTGAATGTGAGCATATAAATATTGAATCATGTAATCATCATTCATCATCTAATGTACAACATTCTATAAATAAGTGTTCCTCTTACTTTCACAGAATTCTTTATTTGATAACCCAGTTTCACTCAATATGGTACCTAAAAATATATGGTATAAACGATTTAATGTCTCTGTAAAAATATGAATTGCACAAATGGTCTAGACAAAAGAACCGTTATAAAAGCTTTTATTTTAATGACATATTTTACGTTCATAAATGCTGGAAAAATATCTCCGACGTCAATGAGTATTAAATTCACCTCTACTTAACTTTATTCTCGTATATATATTTCATCATAATCATTTTTTACATAACTGTAATTATCGTTCTGAATAATGCATTAACATTATCCACTGGATGTTTTCGTACATTCAACGAATTAACATTTTGAACCCTAATTTTAACTTTAACGACATTTTGTAATTCGTTATTTTATTTTTCTATTTGTCCACCTCGTCGGCCAGTTTAGTCCATTTCTATATTATGCTAACTTGTCGACCATAATTTTATAACACAAAAACATGGAGAAATCATGTCAAAAAATTGCTCAGAAAAAGAAGTTCGTTGTTGGGCAGATTCAATTATTTAGGTTGTAGAAGTTTTACTGTGTATTAAAATATCATTGGCCACTTTTATGTTAATATATAAATCCAAAAGATTTTTTTTTTCTTTACTTTGAAGAATGCTAATAAGTAATGGTTGAATTATAAAAAGTATTTTTTTAAATAGTCCTCATAAACAAAATTATAAGTGCCATTCACTTTAATTCACTGTATTATTAAAAAAAAAATTGTTCTTGTGAAGTTAAAGTTAAAGGTTTTGTTATATTTCTAGATGAGTTTGGATATACAATTTTATTTTAGAACAATACATCTTATTATTATTTCAATTAAAATCTATTCCAACTTTGTCCAAATTGCTGAGTAATCGATTAAAATGTTTATAAAGTATATAGCGAGTCTGAAAATATAACACAAGCTTTTACGGATCAATATGTCAATATTTATATTTTTATTACTATTTCTACATCTATAAGCTAATTATTTACACCTATCACAATACTTTATTTATTTATTTATTTTATTTATTTATTGCTTTTCCACTTTGAATCATTATCAGTGTTCACTTGTGTACGTCAAAATGGAAGTGTCAGGAAGGCCTATTTTGATACCAGATTTATCGTAATAAGCCCTTCTGTAAAAACACTGTCCAACTTAATGTTAAAGCTATGAGGGTTCCAAACGCGTCCTAGTCTGAGAAGAACCACACAACAAACTCAGCCGGATATATATTTTTTTATATTGTGATCACTGTTTCACAAATGTCAATCTTAAAAGCTATTTTGGAACAACTAGAACCGTCGCAATATAATGAAAAATAATAATAATAATAATAATAATAATAGCAAAAAAAATATATAAAAAAATGATAATAATATTAAAAAATAAAAATAGGCCTGCTACACAACCAGTCACCGCAAGCAGCACCCGTTCACGAGCATAACGCAAGAGCCAGCCATCACGCCCTTCGCACATATTTGAGGGACGAGCGCAATCCGACTCCCGACGCTACCGCAAGTTTACTTTACGTTTCCTATCAAACTATTACTTTTTTTTTTTAAAGAAATAAGTTGAAAAAGCTTAGAAGTATCGTCATATTCGTAATATTTTTAAAATGTAAATTAAAAAAATTTTAGTAGTATTTTTTAAATGTAAAATATTTTTATTTTGTCAAAAAATGTCGTTTTATGAAATAATTGTCCGGATTTTAGACATTACTACTCCTATGTGCAGCGTTCCCTTTCTGCCGACCACAGATATATTTCAGATACCGTTGTCATGCGTTCGGAGTTAGGTCCGAATGATTCTCAAGGGGCATATATGCCAACTTGTTTATCTGAACCAGCAAGAAACAGCAGCTGGGTTTACTCCAGTTATCGCTATCTGATAATGTTATTCCAACAGATTTTTCATAGTATGTGATAGATAGAAGATAATTTTATCTTCAAATAAAAATGTTTGTGAAACTTTATTCTACTATCTAATAACAATCGTATTGTGAGATATAGACTCATAGAACTTTTATTGCCGCTATAAGATCAGTTATAACATTATAACTTTATAAGTTAGTAGGGCAATAAGAAGTCCATTGTATCAATAAAAAAGGTTTTGTTCTAATTTAATTTGTTCTAATAATATTTATTCTATTATTCCGCAGGATAGATCATCATTTAAAATTTACAATGTTTATAGAAATATAAATCCATATTTATATTGAATAACGAAACGTTAACATAGGTGAACCATATCTAGTCACGACCAATCCATCCCCTGGGTCGTGACAATCAGGGACGGGATGGCTCGGACTCCGATGAGCTGCGCTATACAAGGCCACTGTAAATTGGCCGACTGGTTGACACTAATACAAACCTGAATAAGACTTATAATCTACCTAATATCACAATATACTACAGTTATATTCAAATATTACATTTAAAATTTTCTTTAATTAAAAATAAATGAATAAGTACCAAAACAGAAATTGAACAGCGCCATAAATAATTCTAAAACTAAAGAAGATAAAGATATTAATAAAACTGTTTGTTACATTAAGTAGCGTGTATAAAACAATTGTTTAACAAACAAATATATATTTTTTATGAATCGTGAAGTCCTTGGATTATTTTCAATGTTGAAATAGAATTATTACATATATATATGAATTCTTATCGTTAAAAGATATATTATAGACCATATACCATAAACGCAACGTGTACTGGTGACGTGTACGTGACTTGTTTTGCAAAGATATTATTATTGTGATATTTTATTTAATATACCGACCACCTAAACTTATATATTCGACCAATATTTGGTATATATTCGACCAATCTATTATAATGTATAAAAATTTAGTTTAATATAAACTTTATTCGATATTAAAGCAAGAAATTGTTTCAGTAATGTCTTGTTTGTTTTTAGGTCGGTCGTGAACATTCATGAACTCATTGAATACTAAGTTATCTCATTAAGTACGGAGAGGCTTATAACATAAACAGGATCTCGTATAAAGTGATATACATATATTACTTGTTACGTAATTGCGTATACCTTAATACGATGGTTTATACAGTGCTACTGCTTCATTCATAATGAAGGAGAATTTATTTAACCTTGTTATACATAATTAATATCGCAGATGTATAACCACCCTTGAATGACGTGTGTCATTGTTTGATAACATTTTTTAAAGAACTTACTATTATTATTGGTAAATGGTAAGTACAAGTGCTGCCGCGTGGTGTTCATAATTTAAACTAGCGAAAGCGGGTCAGCTGTCATAAGTGTATTGTTAATTTCGTAAATAAAGTTCGTGGGATGGAAATATTTTATAGACTTATTTTCCCAATTGGGTTTTGAATTTTTACGATAAGTGTATAGCTCGTAACACCGAGACCCAGTTATTCGAAATTTACGTTCTTTTTGCCAGTTACTGTAAAATTTTTGAGTTTCTAAACAAATATTGCAAGGATTCCCGATTAATTGCTCGAAAAGTTTCTCACAACATTCTCTTAATGGTCGAAAGGGTTGTTCAGAAAGATTATGTAGGATTGATGACGAGGATGAGTGTGAAATCAAACTTTGGATAAGTCGTAAGTTCTCAGGAGAGACAGTTTCAACAGGAGGTTGCAGTGGAGCATGTCTTCCAGTTCTATGAAAAATACATTCAAAATATTGTGTAGAATAGAAAGTAAACATAACAACATGATTAAAGAATCGGAAATTTAGATGAAGTAAATGTTACGTATAAATCATGATTAAAATTGATTAAATTATTCCATAAAAATAGAAAAAAAATTGAAATTAATTGGTGAATATGTACAAAATTAATTAAATTAAAAACAAAAATTATTCATATAAACAGTGAATTGTAAAAATTGTTTATGTGAAAATTTACTTCATCAAAACTTTCATTAAAAAAAAAGAATCAATCATAAATAAATCATTCACGCTCGTACACATGCACTGATAAAGCTGATTTCAAATTCTTCGAAAAAAGTTTTTCTCTGATCGACTTCTTGACATCATCACTTAGTTCCTCATGATTTTTTTTTATATTAAAACAGCTGTGTTCACTCAAAGGCTTCGGATGATATTGTTCCAAACAAGCGTTGCGAGGTGCACTCCAAAGACATTTTTTATCTGTTGATGAAACGATTTTGAAGCCAGTCAAATCGTTACTAAAATAAAGAAAATATAATTTATTGAGCTTAGCAGTAAAAATTAAACATAAAGAAACATTTTCAATAATTTAAACGTACCGTGAACAAAATATCAAAACACCAGCACTATGTTTACATCTTTCACTTAACCCAGCTGTACAGCTGCATACTGAGGAAATAACCTTACCAGTTTTACTAATAACTGTAGTTATTTCATGAGGATCTCCTCGAGTATTAGATGATTGAATACAATAAGATAATAATTCGTATTGCTCATCATTTTCATTCAAAATTCCCGTGTAGATTAAATGATTAGAATTAACGACTTGCTCGCCTTCAATAAAGTTTCGGCTTTTCGTTGTAGAGTCCAAATGATCTAACACTTCACACATTGATAAGAACATTTTTTTTTAATTTATTTTTAACTCAAATTTTATATTTAACTTAACTTAATGTCCTTTCATTAAGTTAATAATTAATAAGACTTTAAAAACGGATTTGTTTACATACAATTTACATATGTCATTAATCAGCCGACCCGCTTTCGCTAGTTCAAGATATAGCCACCAGTTGGCGGGACCGCAACTCCCAGTTACCAATTGTTTCTTAGAATATTTGATTTTAATACAATTTTGTGTAACAGTTCATGTACATTATAATTAAATTGGTATGAACTTTGGACGCATGTATAGTAATAAGCATAAAGGTTTATAATATAACTGGCGATTTATGATATCAGTCTCTTCTAATATAGGTACCTATTGACACTAAAGAAAACAATATATAATACAATTTTGCGGTCGGGCAACCCCAGTCAGAATCGAAGTCCCTTACGTTTTTTCTTACCATCCGAATGTAATTCGAAATGAAATTTGTATATATAATTTTTTTAATATAATTTTTTGAAGGCAAATAATCTAAAGGAATGAATTTGCGTTGAGTATTGGTTTTCGGTTACTACTGCACTCTGACGTTAGCGCTTGCGCTACATACTCTGTTGGATTCTGAACACATGATTTCACTATTGTTTCCCTATAATTTAAATAGTAAAATATATAGTAAACACTCAAATCACATGTAAATTAAATAAATATAAACAGTATACACTTATTAAATTTCATCAACTTATGTTTCTAAATCTTTATACACATTTCCATTTAACAAAATTTAATAGCAATAATAAAACATTATTCTCGAATGATCAAAAACAAAAACCCAAACAACAATATATATACGAGATAGGGACACACATACACACACATACTCACACACACATACACACACACACACACACACACACAGAGAGAGCGAGAGAGTTGCTCACCTGACACGCAAGCAAGCAATTTATTTAAAGTCTATTTTGTTATATATTTAACAAAAGATACCGGCGGTATGTCGATCAAATTGACCTACAAAAATTATTTATTACATTTTATTTAATAACTAATTGAATTATAAAAAATCATTATCAATTTATGTTCTATGCAGTATTGGTATAGTAGTAAATGGATAGATTGAAAAAATACTCGTATTCTGAAATATCCCCCTCTACATTTATTTCTTTTTTATTGGTCGAATAATTTTATTTGTCTGTATCCCTGTATTTACCCATATACGTTCCCATAATCTGTTCATACGAATGTTTTGATAAATTTCAATCGTCATGTTAACAGATACTACAAATATATATACACTACAGAAGGGTATACTCGTACTTGTATGTACAAACCATATCAGTACGAATTTTATATGTAATAGGAAATATCATAATATTTTACATAGAAAATTTAGAATATTTTCCTGCTGAACATTTATTGCAATGACATATTAGTAAAATTACAGCTTATGGGTGAATAATATTGAATCAACCAATGTGAATAAACCCATATCAGTTATATTAAATCGAAAAACTCCATTAAAAGAACTATAATATTTATAAACTATTATTATTTATGAATAAAAATTATCGTCATTATTATTTGTATCAGAGTCCTTGACTATCGAACTATTGTAAGTGTGAGTCTTAAAGAACTTTCTTCCAGGAAGCGCATAAATGCACAATAAACGTCGGCGGTGTGTCTACTTCAATAAGACTCAGATACTTTCAAACATATCTATTTCACAGAGGTCAGCGACATATTTGTAATTCCTCTGGGTTCAATATGTATGTACCTTTGTCCGTCTATATTTTTTTAAAATATACGTATTTTTTTCTCTACGTATTTAATTTAATATTCTATCTTGTACATATTCATTTGTGGCAGGAGAAATAAATAAGGTTTAGATTTCGTTATTTGTTTAATTTTTTTTTAATAACAAATGACTTCAAATTAATATTATCACACAATTAATAATTCACCGTCCTTACCAGAACATTACGTGAAGTTGACATAAATAAGACATGTGGCGATATTATGCGAACTGTTACCAAACAACTATATATTTGTTACTTTATTTTAATTTGTGGTGGTGCTTGATTCTTTTCTCTTCCTACATCACTGCAATGCCCTGAAAATATAATCTATACAAAAACAATTACTTCAGTAACAAATGTTACATTTTAACTTTACCGCGGATATCTTTTTGTTATGTATATATACATTTTGGTTAGTTTGTTGTCTCTCACACATGTCCTTTCTAAATTATTCATCATATATTAGATGAATTGTTATTTACCATTCCAACAAAGTTAATGTTACAAAGGTTTCCTCTACTTCATACGTAATTTGGTGACTGATGTACCTTTGTATGTGTTTTATTCTATTTCTACTGACTGCTATTAACAAATAAATTTTAAGTAAACCATATTAAAGACATGAGTTGCGGGTGCTTTTTGATGTAAATATAGAACTTGAAACGTAACAACTTGTATTAAAGTATTTTCAAAACAAAAACTACAAGGGATTACGGAGACTTTTATAGTTGGGAAACGGTAACAGATAAAAATAAAAATAGATAGAATAACACATGGAAAGCTGTGCAGATACAGCTTAGAACAGATGTGTCTTAAATCTTACCACAAAAGATGGTTAATTGACAAAAAGTTAATTACTGATGGATATCTGAAAGGTGGTGGTAATGCTATCAACATTTATCAGTTTTCTCATTGAACGGTTTCTAGTGGTTGATGGATAGGCGGGAATGGTGAAAAAGTTCTGGCAAATACGAGTAGTATGCCATTCGTCATAAAAGAGTGCGATGAGATCGATAAATTGCGTCGATCTCAAATAATTTGTCCGGCCCGTAAGTTATCTTTCTAAGTACCTTGGATCGCACTTTTCTTATATAGTGAAAGTCTAAAAGTAAATATTTAACTACATACAAAAGCTATGCAAATTTAATATAAAGAGTAATTTGGATGAGAAAGTATTCTCAAGCACGCTCGACAGAAAAATAGCTCTTTAAAAGAGATGACAGGGACTAACTCACTACAACATATTCTTTTTTACCTTGACACATTAATATTCTACATATGAATAATTAAATATTCTGATTAATGTTCCTTTCACTCGATACCCTTTATTGTTTATGAAATGTTTATCAAATAATAAAAAAATAGTGTATAAGTTGAATACAACAAAGAATTGTATTTTTTATATTAATATTTAAATATTATTATTTACCAACTTTACTTATCTTATTTAATAGCTACATTATATATAAATGTATTATATTATATAAACACTTAAGTAATTATTTCTTAAACTATTTAATTGTGAGAAAAGTGGAGAACATTTATTGATTTTTCACGAATGCAGTATGTAAAATATGTTGAAATGGTTTACAGCTATCTTTTTTTTTTAAAAAACCGTCTATCGTTATGTTTCATACCTTAGAGAGGTCTTAGTATCTGTAAAATTTGTGATTGTGTCCTAAACGCATAATGTTCTAACTGTACTGGATTTGGTTTATTGATCACAGTACGAGAGGATTACGGGTTCTTAATATGCTATGCTATGGTTTCTTACAATATTTTTTACATAAAGTCTATAATACAAATTCAGATTCTATTGTGTAAATGTCAATAACAAAGACATTTAGAATAAAGTAACAGGAATATAAAGTGATAATCGAGTATTTGGTCCATTAAAGACTTGTTATATGCAGCTCTAATGTCCGTGGTAGTTATTTTAATAATTCTCTTTGCCTCCATTGTATTTCTTTTAACTTATTTAATGATTATGAATAAATATTTAGGTAATAAATATTTAACGTGGTACATTAGAATTACTGATCAAATGTAAAGCATTAAATATTTGTTATTTTTTATTAATCGTTAAGTTCAGGACTACTGATCGAACCCGAGGAAGAGATCACATACGCCGGAGGTGCAATATTTTTTATGAGGTAGTTTCTAATACTAGTGGTATGGATTATAGTATGTTATTTAGTATATAGTATTCCTTGATAAATGTTCTGTCTATTGCAAACAGAAAGTATGAAATACAAAATTCATCATCAGAGATATTGTAGTACAAATAGGTTATAAAACTGTAAGTTTTATAACCTATTTGTACTACAATATCCATTACCTCTCTGCTCTCCTAAGTAATGGAGAGCTTTATCAATAAAAAGCTCCTAACCTACCTCGAAGATCACCAATTGGTCAATGACCGGCAATATGGCTTTCGCCATGTTCGATCGGCTGGTGATCTTCTGTTATATCTTACGCACCGTTGGGCAGCTGTTATTGAAAACAAGGGAGAGAGTCTGGCAGTTAGTCTGGTTTTGGCGGAAGCCTTCGATCGTGTATGGCACAAGGGGCTTTTGAAGCTACCTTCCTATGGGCTTCCCGAGAGTTTATTCAAGTGGATCACCAGCTTCCTCACTGGGCGGAGCATACAGGTCGTTCTCGACGGTTTTTGCTCGGACCCCAAGCCCGTGAACGCTGGTGTACCCCAAGGCTGCGTGCTATCCCCAACTCTGTTCCTCCTGCACATCAATGATATATTGGATATCTCCAACATACATTGTTATGCGGATGACAGCACTGGGGATGCGGTATTTTCGGGCCGTGCAGATCCCTCTCGGGAAAACGTCGACGAGTGCCGAAAGAAACTTGTGTCTTCTATAGAGACTTCCTTGGGGATGATCTCTGAGTGGGGTGGACTGAACCACGTTCAATTCAATCCCGAGAAGACGCACGCACGCATTTGCACGTTTACCACTAAGAAAACCCCATTTGTCGTATCACCGCTCTTCGAAAGCACTCCCCTCATTGCCTCGCCAAGTATCAGAATACTGGGTCTCGACATTTCGAGCGGTTGTCAGTTTCGTGGTCATCTGGAGAGCAAGGTCAAGTTGGCCTCGAAGAAATTGGGAGTGATCAATAGAGCGAGGCAGTACTTCAAACCTGGCCAAAGATTTGCGCTCTATAAGGCGCAGGTCCGGCCACACATGGAGTACTGTTCTTATCTCTGGTCCGGATCACCCCAATATCAGCTTCTATCATTTGACCGCGTTTAACAGAGAGCCGTTCGAATCGGCGGGGACCCGGTGCTCTGCGAACGGATGGACTCTTTGGCATTGCGTAGAGACGTGGCTTCTTTGTGTGTCTTCTACCGCATTTACAACGGGGAGTTTTCCGAAGAACTATTCGATCTGATGCCTGCCGCCGAATTTCATCACCGCACAGCGCGCCATCGCCTCCAATACCATCCTTACCACCTGGATGCGTGGCGGTCCTCCACCGTGCCGTTGTCAAGGACATTTTTTCCACGTTCCACTTGCTTGTGGAATGAACTCCGTTCTGCGGTATTTCCAGATCGGTACGATATGGGTACCTTCAAAAAAGGCGTTTATTCCTACCTACAAGGCCGGCAACACTCTTGTAAATCCTCGAATGTTGCAAGAGTTCATGAGCGGCGGTGATCACGTCCATTTGTGACCCGCCAGCTCGTTTGCCCTCCTCTTAGATAAAAAAAAAAAAAAAGTTTAAGAAATGAAATACTAGTAAAATAGATAATTTGATATAACTCTAAAGCCTATCTAGATAATGAGATGAATGTAAATGACATTGTTATGAAGTTACCTCAGTAGTAAGAGAACTTAACCTCGGCAGATTTGAATTTAATAAATTTTTTGATACATAATATTTGCTCTCATTCCTTTTAAATGGTATGTTTTTTATTAATTGCCCAGAATAATTATTTCATCTTTAAAAGGCAATTCTTGTGGGACGATGACAGTTAAATTTGATTATATTTACGACGAAAATGAGTATCCAAATCTGATGTCAAAAATGTTCTTGAACAAGTTCGAGACTGAGTAAAATTAAAAAGTTATAGGTATTCTGTTTATATAGATATTATTCTTATCGTATAATGTTAAAATATTTTATTATTCACGACAATAGTTTCATTTGACCTCTGACCGAGTGACCATAATCGTTTATTAGTTTTTTTGATTCCAAATTGTTTTTATTAAAATTGTTTAGATTTATAATAGGGTTCCAATTGTTTTCAAACAGGACTTGAAGGCGTCTAACGTATTTACAATGCAAATGGCGGATAGTGGCAGATCATGTCTCAATCCAATAACCTTTAGACCTCAAACCCTTATGATGCAAATATAGCCATTTGCACTCAGATCTAATGTTTCATGAAATTAAATTATTACCTCCTAATTTAACGCCTAATTTTATAATAACTATTATTATTGAGCTAAGTGTAAGCGAAGCTCTTAACCGTTTGGTTAGACCGTTCTTTGTGTTTAATTGTATCCAGATTGCGACGAGATAACTAGCTAAAAATTTTTTCATCTATGTCTGAGTCGAACGCGGATGTTATAGCGAAAACAGACTGAAAAAATGTTTAGCTATTCAAAAGATATCAAGAAAAAAAAGAAAGGAGATTAGCTCAGCTCATCACCCACCGCGCACGGTTGGCTTATCCTAGTATAATTATATAACATCTCTATCGCTAGCTGTAAAAATGTTTGAAATTATATCGTTTTTTAAATTATACATTTAAAGATGGTTTTTAACGGACTTTCAAAATTATAATTGTTCGAATTAATTATCTAATATTGTCTTCAAAATTTAAGTTTATATCTATATATTTTTTTAGGAATTACCTATTAAATGTTTTCTGTAAAGACACTTGTTTTAAATTTAATAATAATCAAATGTACCCAAAGATTTCTATTTATGTACAAACATTTCAAAGAATTGTTTTGTGAGAGGCTTAAAAATCAATTCAAATAAAAAAAAAATCGTTTGAAGTAAAGATCATTTTAAAATGTTCAAGGCTTAATAATATTTCTTAATTTTTTTTGTGTTTGTTTGTGTAAAATAAAATAAATTTTAACTTCGAAATTTAAAACATTTATAAACTATGTAAAATATAGAAGTAATAAATATTATTATATCCTTTCGAATTCGGAAAAAGCGAGAATTTTTTTTTTAATCTTTAAGTAAACATAGTTTTTAATTTGCCTGAAAACGGAGCTCGCAAACTAAAAATCAAAAATACTCTAAAGTATACCGATACAGCACAAAGGATGGAATAAGAAGGAGGGTTTAATTTCACGTCCTTTGTTGGCTCTTCCCTGCGGCGTTGCTTCAGAACTCTAAATATTTTATAATAATTAGTACACTAAAACGCCTTTGTTCACTTCGTCTTTTATTTCATATATTTTATTAAAATACAAAAACGTCATAAGGACATTGAAGTCATGGCTCGGGTTACCGCATCCAGCGGATTCTTCTACCTTATTCAGAGATCAACACAATTTTGGGTTAAAATTAAAGAAACCATCGGAACTCTGTAAACACCTAAGAGTGACCAAAAGACATATAATCTCAAAATCGAATAATGATACTATAACATCTCTCCCACAAGATAAAATTGCCGCAGAGCTGGAGTCACGACTTTTTTTTTTTTATGTTAGAGGAGGGCAAACGAGCTTGCCACCGTTGGTATGTGATCACCGCCGCCCATGAACTCTTGCAACATCCGAGAATTCAAAAGAGCGTTGCCGGCCTTGGAAATAGGAATATATGCCTTTTATTAGTATGGATGGTAAAGGAGACGATGGCGAGCTGTGCGGTGGTGAAATTCGGCGGTAGGCATCAGATCGAATAGTTCTTTGGAACACTTCCCGTTGTAAATGCGGTAGAAGACGCACAGAGAACGTACGCAATGCCAAAGAGTCCAGCCGTTCGCAGAACACTGGGTCCCTGATAATCCGAACGGCTCTCCGTTGTACGCGGTCAAATGGTAGAAGCTGATATTGGGTTGATCCGGACCAGAGATGAGAATAGTACTCCATGTGTGGTTGGACCAGCGCTTTATAGAGCGCAAGTCTCTGGCCAGGCTTGAAATACTGCCTCGCTCTATTTATCACTCCCAATTTCGAGGCCAACTTGGCCTTGCTCTCCAGATAACCACGAAACTGAGAATCGGTCGAAATGTCGAGACCCAGTATTCTGATACTTGGCGAGGCAATAAGAGGAGTGCTCTCGAAGAGCGGTGATACGACAAATGGGGTATTCTTAATGGTATACGCGCAAACCTGTGTCTTTAGGGGATTGAACTGAACGTGGTTCAGTTCACCTCACTCAGAAACCATCCCCAGGGAGGTCTCTATTGAAGACACAGGTTTCTTTCGGCACTCGTTGACGTTTTCCCGACAGAGACCTGAAAATATCCAACATATCGTTGATGTGCAGGAGGAACAGAGTTGGGGATAGCACGCAGCCTTGGGGTACAGCAGCGTTCACGGGCTTGGGGTCCGAGCAAAAACCGTCGAGAACGACCTGTATGCTCCGCCCAGTGAGAAAACTGGTGATCCACTTGAATAAACTCTCGGGAAGCCCATAGGAAGGTAGCTTCGAAAGAAGCCCCTTGTGCCATACACGATCAAAGGCTTTTGCCATGTCCAGACTAACTGCCAGACCCTCTCCCTTGCTTTCTATTACCGCTGCCCAACGGTGCGTAAGGTATAACAGAAGATCACCAGCTGATCGACCATGGCGAAAGCCATACTGCCGGTCATTAATCAGCTGGTGATCCTCGAGGTACGTTAGGAGCTGTCGGTTGATAATAATCTCCATTATTTTGGAGAGAAGGGAGGTAATGGCGATAGGTCTGTAGTTAGCTGGGTCCGAGCTATCACCTTTTTTAGGGATCGGATGGACAAGGGCACACATCCATGAGACCGGGACTACGCCTTTAAGGTAGGAGTACCGAAATAGACGCGTTAGCACTGGAGTCAACTCAGGGGCACACGTTCGTAGCACCAATGAAGAAATGCCATCCGGCCCACTCGACTTATGAACGTCCAAGGAAAATAGAGACTGCCTGATAGTTTTTTGGCGAAAAACTATTTTGCATTGCGGGGTGATAGGCGGTGTCTTAACTTGGTCGTCCAAAGTCGAGTTGGAGGCGAAATGAGTACCCAAGAGATCGGCTTTCTCTTTTGCCGTCTGGGCCAGAGAGTCATTCCCCATGAGCAACGGTGGTAGGGACGGCTGGCTAAAGTTGCCCAGAGTGGCCTTGGAAAGCGCCCAGAATTTGCGCGTGCCAGGCGGGTACTTTGCCAGCTGATCTCCAATTTTGACGACATGCTTGAACTTTGCTCTAGCGATTTGCCGTTTGAAGAATCTGGAGGCACGGTTGGATTTCCTCTTCAGAACTCTAGAGTTCGGATCCTTAGTGACTAACGCATTGGCCCAAGCTTGATAAGCCTGCCGTTTGCCAGCTGCTGCAGCCCTGACAGACGCATCAAACCAAGGCCGCGATCTGCCACCAAGTGGTACCACAGAGCTTGGTACAAATATTTCCATGCCCTGAAGTATCACATCAGCTACAGCCGCAGCGCAGTCACTAGGATCATTGGAAGGGAAACAAATCGGCCCCCATGGGTAGGATGCAAAAAAGGACCGCATTCTATCCCAATCCGCTGACTTGTAGTGCCAAACGCGTCGAGTCGCAGGTCTTGTGCGAGCAGGACGTTGAATGGGCACTACACTCCGTACCAGACAGTGATCAGAAGAAGCTAAGGGAGCCTTAACAATGATCTGGTACTTTTCTGGATGTGTAGTCAGCGGAAGATCCAACAAAGAGGGCGTGTGGCTGTCGACGTCCGGTAGACGAGTGTGCGTCTTTACCAGCTGGGACAGACCATTTGCCAGAGCAAAGTCAAACACAGATCTCCCCGAGTAGTCGGTGGCACGTGACCCTAGCCAATCGGCATGGTGCGCATTGAAGTCCCCGAGGACTACCACTTCGGCGGAGGGAGTCTGTGAAAGCAGATCGTCAATCTTCGCCTGAACATGGCCCAAGAATTGATCCGTCTTTGCATTACCACTATGGGACCTGTAGAGGCACACGTAGACTCTGACATGGTCGTCCATGTCCACGCGCAGCCAGACTACAGAGAGGTCCCGACCTTCAAAAACCTGAAGGCGACGGTAGCAGATATCCTCCCTTACGAACACAGATACCCCGGCGTGTGGTATAAAATGATGTTCTAGTTTATACCTGGGGTATGATAGGTACGCTGTGTTGCTAGGTTGATATATCTGCGTCTCCGTCAAAAACATCAGGGCTTCCGGATTCTCTCACTCACCGACGGAACATAACCAAATGAATTTGGTTACTACACGTCGGTCTTCTGTGAGAGGGCGGTCCTTCCCCGGTCGAGCCAGCCCAATACGAGCTGCAGTCAGAAAACTACAGCTAGGCTCTACCACCTAAAAACTTCAATTTCATAAACAATTTATGATAGGTGCTCAAACAAATAAAGCAGGGCTAGGATCAAGTAGGAAAGAACAAGACGTAGAAATAACAAAATCTTTTATTCGGCAAGATGAAAATGACATTTACCGGTTGCACGCGATGAGCCTAGACTTGCAAAATGAATGGGTGACCATAGGAGATTTTTTTATTCCAATAGCCTTAAGATAGCGCACCCTGCTTCATGATTGGTCCCCAGCATTATTAAAATTTTATCTTAATGCATTCCAAATGACTCTCCCAGATCAAAGTAGCAGTTAGGTAGGGAGAGGAGCGTGAACAGTGAAGGTGAGCGTGTATGCGCATAGTAAAGGGGCCCCTTAAACCTACACCTAGGTCGCAAGTACCAGGCATTGTTTGCGCTCCTCTTATTGCAACGCAATGGGCCCGGCACCCGCACGATCAATTCATGGAATGCTAAGAAGCTTCGTCTCTGATGGAAAAAAAAACAAAATATTTTTATCCCTAATCTGCCATATACTTTTTTTTCATATGTTACTGTATAGGTACATTGTTCAATTCTTTTTACATAAACAAAACTCTAGGAACGGATTTAAATAAATTAAATACCGACTATGACTTTTATTTCTTTGACACATCTAAGCCTAAGTCATGAAAGGTAAAACTCACAAAAGACAGAAAAATCTAGCGTTCTATATAGACAATCGTCCCCTTTCGGGTATTGTTAAATTTCATGAAAATGGTATCAATAACAACTGAAAACGATTATTTTATGTACTTGAAGTTAAATACAATATATATATATATTATCCTTCGTTCAATCTATTAAAATATTTACAATAATATTTTAATTGCAAATAAAGAAATATCAGTATTTACTCTCAAATAATACATAAGTGTGTGATAAAATAATATTTTGAATCGTACTTGTATTGAATATAAAAACAATTTCAACATATTTTATTGTCTTTGTCTTATATATAATGTTTTATAGAAAAATAATAATTATACTAGATAGTTATAACAGAAGGTTAGGTTCACACACACATACTCATAAATGGTTTGCATTTACATGCACGCACACTCACACGAGATAAATTTTAGACTTATTAAAATATATTTGCGAACTAGATAATCACTATTGAAGCTTAAAGTTCATCAAGGTATCATATACTGACAATGTTTTTGTGTCAAATCCAAAAGGTAGCATCCCTCACTCTAGTTGATTACTTGTCGCTCTAACAATATCATTGTTGTATTGCGGTCGTCCATTGGGTGCACACAGCGAGCGAGGTACTTAATCCTAAGATGTTTTAAATAAAATAAAGTTATGCACGAACAAACAACAACATCCGGGGGTTTCACTCGAACCTAAACGCCGTCCACTACCACCTTGAGACGGCGCAGCCGGCCTTGATGTTTTTGACGGAGACGCAGATATCTCAACCTAGCAACACAGCGTACCTATCATACCCCAGGTATAAACTAGAACATCATTTTATACCACACGCCGGGGTATCTGTGTTCGTAAGGGAGGATATCTGCTACCGTCGCCTTCAGGTTTTTGAAGGTCGGGACCTGTCTGTAATCTGGCTGCGCGTGGACATGGACGACCATGTCAGAGTCTACGTGTGCCTCTACAGGTCCTATAGTGGTAATGCAGAAACGGATCAATTCTTGGGCCATGTTCAGGCGAAGATTGACGATCTGCTTTCACAGACTCCCTCCGCCGAAGTGGTAGTCCTCGAGGACTTCAATGCGCAGCATGCCGATTGGCTAGGGTCACGTGCCACCGACTACTCGGGGAGATCTGTGTTTGACTTTGCTCTGGCAAATGGTCTGTCCCAGCTGGTAAAGACGCACACTCGTCTACCGGACGTCGACAGCCACACGCCCTCTTTGTTGGATCTTCCGCTGACTACACATCCAGAAAAGTACCAGATCATTGTTAAGGCTCCCTTAGCTTCTTCTGATCACTGTCTGGTACGGAGTGTAGTGTCCATTCAACGTCCTGCTCGCACAAGACCTGCGACTCGACGCGTTTGGCACTACAAGTCAGCGGATTGGGATGGAATGCGGTCCTTTTTTGCATCCTACCCATGGGGGCCGATTTGTTTCCCTTCCAATGAACCTAGTGACTGCGCTGCGGCTGTAGCTGATGTGATACTTCAGGGCATGGAAATATTTGTACCAAGCTCTGTGGTACCACTTGGTGGCACATCGCGGCCTTGGTTTGATGCGTCTGTCAGGGCTGCAGCAGCTGGCAAACGGCAGGCTTATCAAGCTTGGGCTAATGCGTTAGTCACTAAGGATCCGAACTCTAGAGCTCTCAAGGGAGAGGGTCTGGCAGTTAGTCTGGATATGGCAAAAGCCTTTGATCGTGTATGGCACAAGGGGCTTCTTTCGAAGCTATCTTCCTATGGGCTTCCCGAGAGTTTATTCAAGTGGATCACCAGTTTTCTCACTGGGCGGAGCATACAGGTCGTTCTCAACGGTTTTTGCTCGGACCCCAAGCCCGTGCACGCTGGTGTACCCCAAGGCTGCGTGCTATCCCCAACTCAGTTCCTCCTGCACATCAATGATATGTGTGATATTTCCAACATATATTGTTATGCGGATGACACACTGGGGATGCGGTATATTCCGGTCGTGCAGGTCTCTCTAGGGAAAACGTCGACGAGTGCCGAAAGAAACTTGTTTCTTCAATAGAGACCTCCCTGGGGATGTTCTCTGAGTGGGGTAAACTGAACCACGTTCAGTTCAATCCCCTAAAGATACAGGTTTGCGCGTTTACCACTAAGAAAATCCCATTTGTCGTATCACCGCTCTTCGAGCGCACTCCTCTTATATTTATTATAATTGGTATTTCCAGATCGATTCGACATGGGTACCTTCAAAAAAGGCATATATTCCTATTTCTAAGGCCGGCAACGCTCTTTTGAATCCTCGGATGTTACAAGAGTTCATGGGCGGCGGTGCTCACATACCAACGGTGCCCCGCAAGCTCGTTTGCCCTCCTCTAAAATAACAAAAAAACAAAAACGCTCTACTTTCTCGTAACCCAGGTTTGAATCTTGGTTACGGCAGCGAATAGCTGCCGCGGCGGAGATATTTTGTTTTGTTTCTTACTGTAAATTAAAGTAATATGGGGCAATATATGTATATTTTTATTTGTAATGTAAAGTAATGAAAACTTGTTTTTTAAAAATGCCTATAATTCATATTATGTGTTATGATAATCGATACAGTATTGATTATGCTTGTACTTAGTCCTTGATTATATTAAAAATATCAAAACCTTTTATTACTATGAAAAATTTCCAGAAAATTAAATAATTATGTCGATTCTCTTTTTAACTCTTTTATAATATGGTTTAAAATATAAAAAACATATTAATATTGATCATTTTTAATAAATCGAAGTATTTTAAAAATATCAAATTTATTGTTTTATTATATTTATAAAAAAAGGCAAATAATACATATTTTTGTATTTTGATGTGTTTATTGACCAAATTAAAAACTTATTGGAAATAATATATCTTTTATAAAATATATCAAATTTTATAAAATATATAAAAAAGAATCAATTTGATTTTTTTGAACGCAAATTAATTGCTAAAAAAATATTTCTTGCTTAAAATATTACATTTTGCCTCTCTCACTCGATCACATTCGACTCATCAATTTTATTGGAATTGAGCATCAAAATTTTATTTAATATTTTATTAGCATACAGACTTGAACAAAATAATTTTGAAATTTTGTTCCCTATTGTTTTTATGACGGTGACAGTATGATCGATTTACATTTTGCTCTCCCTTGAAGAAGAAGAGATCATGGAGCATATCATAGCAATATCATTCATCTCCAAACGTATAACTCTCGCGCTTTCTCTGAAATTAATTTCTTCAAACAAGCTATGTTTGAAGAACGCAATGAAGGTTTATCTAAAACTAAATTATTTTTCTTGTGGTATGCATGAAATATATAAATATATAAATATATATTTTCTTTATCATATGAATGAGTTATTCCTAAATAATATATTTGAAATAATTTCTTATAAACTCAACTCTACAAAAGATTAAATTGTTTAAAAAAAAAAAACTATTATTAATAAAATGTTATAAAAAAGTTGTTTTAAAAAAATACTTTCTATAAAAAATGCTGTTATAGACAGAATTACTTTATAAACAGATAATTCCTTTGTAGGGTCTTAAAACAGAAAAATATACAGGTTTATTAGGGAAGTCCGTGTATCATACCAACAACTGTCCTCAATAGGAATCGAATTCACTGTATTTAGGTTAGTGGTCCGATTGACCACTAAATCAAACCACTAATGTGTTGTGTGTGTGTTTACAAGAAATATTTACAAAATAATCTTCCTCGTTGAAATCTAAAATTAAACCACGATTATGTTTTTACTAATGGAGTGTTTAAAAACACTTTAATATACGAATAGTAAAACTTCTTTAAGTTTAAATTTTAAAAAAATCTTCAAAGCTAAATAATAATAGAATAAATAATTAATAATTGTTTTAGCACTACAAATTATTTTATATTTGATAATAAAATAATAATTGAAGTGAAGTTCCTGAAGTATAAACACGAGCTTCATCACAATCGGAGAGTTGAGATGAATTACGACGGAACTCAAATTCCACAGTCGCGTTTAATAAACACACCAATTTATATTTTACTAGTTTTCATTTTCAGACCAAGAGTATATAAATTCATTAATTATTACAAGATAACACAACAGTAAGAGGTTAACTGATTTAACGAGACAAAAAATAATGCAGTTATTTTTGTTTCCTGTTTGGTTGAAGTTGTTTTTACAATTTTATTTTACAAAACAGATGTATAATAAATCTCAAAAAAGTCCAGTGAACTGTAACTAACTATCAGCAGATGTTCAATTTTATAAATTAATATTGCTAAAATTTCATATTGCTAAAATTAAGACGACATGAGGAGGAATAATTTGTATCAATAATTATGTATATGTCTACTCCAATGGTATATAAGTAAGACCTCAATAATTCTAAATATGTCGATTGGATTGTTATATTTATATAACACGCTAGCATATAAACGTATCGAGAGCATTGTACGACCAGTACCACCCATTTACCGGTTCACTGAACAAGTACTATTAGAAATGGTTTTCATTCATAACAAGAGGGCATTTATTCGAGAATTATATTAACATAACAAGTTAATTCATTCCATATTTCAGTTACTGATGCTTTGTTTCAAGTCGGCAAAGTGCGGCTTTGGGATAACATCAGCGTGTCTACGTCTTTGTATGCTCAGATAATACATAGAGAGCGTTGCAAATTATATGCCTATATTTTGTTAATTGAAGCGTGTGTTTAGATTAATAATAAAAAAATATGTTTTTGATACACTGTATGCAAAATAGAAATGTTATTAAGAATAATAAAAAAACGATAATAATAATAAAAATAGTTAATAATAAAAAAAATAATTGTATTTGTTTTCAACTAAACTGGCATATCATATTACTATAAAATTTTTCTCTATGTAAATATGGAATGAGGGTAGTAGCACTACTGTATATATATATCTATTGTGTATGTACTGATGCCATTTTAATATAAAAGGAAAAAATATATAAGTATTGAGAATGACTATTACCAGTGTTCAGTGCACACAAAAGTGCTTTAGTACGATCTGGTCACCATTAATGCTAAAGCTTGAAACGATTTTATAGTTCCATATATACGAGTACATTACCGTGACGAAATTACCTATTACGGTCTTTACTGAAACTTATATTATCAATGGTTTCATATCCTTATTACAGTATGTGATGATGATTATTAAATCGTTAGTATAACAAAGTAAGTCAATTACAATATAAAAGTCGATAACAAGACTTTTACTTTGATGTACAATAAAGCCTATAACGATAATGAACTCACGAATTTCTTTACGATCATACTCTGATTCTCCTTTCTTCTTTTCCTCAACTGTTATGTTGTTCTGTCTTAAAACTTTTTTTATAAATCGTTATTCTGCTTATTATTTCATCTCAGCATTTATTTTCTTAGAACTTTTCTATTAACTTTCCGTCAGACAATTAATAACTATTGTAATAAAAATATATTCATACGAATTACTAATTTTGGTTTTATTGGTTAAAAATAATTAGTTCATTATTTAAAAAAAGAAATAGATATTAATAATATGACAGCAGTACCATTACTTATTACTATTACTTATTACTACTACATAACTAAAATTTAACCCCATGGTTCAATTTTATTATTTAGAGAGTAGTGTGTAAAAAAACAGATGTTGTAAAAAATTCGGATTACGATTTCCAATTAAATCAGCTGAAAGTCTATTAAAATATATTAACAGTAAGTTATTCTCAAACTAAATTAAATTATTATCTCTACGGTTAATGAAATTAAGCGAAGAGCCTTCACAAGGATCAGCTCCACAAATTGGACTTAAGATCGGATTTAATCCTTCAAGGATAGGTAATAGATTAGACAAGAGGAGATAAAGAGAGATTATAAATAGTTTATATTATAAATGGTCAGAAAATATGTAGTATATTTGTTATATGAGAACACTTATATTGTGAGAATTTCAAATATTTTTATTCAAATAGCATACATTCAGCAGTGTGGGTGATAGTTGGCATGGCACTTATGTTTTATATGTTATATAATGCAATACTTGTATTGAGTCATCTTCATTAAAAAAAATGTCCGTTTCCAAAAATAATTTCTGTATAAAATAACTTCAATGTTTCTGTAATTCTTCCCGCGGCTCATTTTTTTTATTAATGCCAAACGAACAACATGAGATATTATTTTCTAATATACTATCATATAAAAAAATAAAACCAGATAACTTTTTCCGTTCTTTGTACGAGTTTTAGTAAAAAGTAATAAGACCCATATAAATCACAGTTTGACATTTCCTTGTCATTGAATAACTAATACAAAACAAACAACAATAAGAAAAATAATATACAACTTGGATTTGTTTAGGGATATTGCGTTAACTTCAAACACAGATTTTATATTTTTCTTATGTTCATATCAAAACAAAAACTTCTCAACGAAGTAAATACCGAGTGACGAAAGCGAATCCACTGACAAAACCCCTGATATGAATTTTGCGACGAAAAAAACCACGAACATTTTTATTCACAAACGTAAACAAACACAAAAAATGTGAATGTGTTCGGAACGTTACCAAATTGCCATGATCAACGTAATAAAATAAAAACAAAAATGCAATTTGTGCAACGTTTCGAGCACATTCACATTTTTTATTTGTATTTTTTTTTGTTTGTTTATTGTTTGTTTGTTTGTTAGGCAAAGTTTTTGTTTTGATATCAATAGTTTTGTAAAAGGATTGGAAACAAAATGCTGTGCGATTATTTTTTCATGCAAATATATACTCATTTATTTGGAATAGTTGCCTCTGACAAAATGAGAGTGTTTTGGCTCAGAGGATGAGCGTTGTAATGACAAAGACGAGACCTCGAGTTCGATTCCCACAGGTGCCCGATTTGTTTTTTCATTTGATTTTTTCAGTTTCCATTTATTTTTTTAACCCATTGCTTCAAAACAGATTTTCTTCAGCATTCGGATTTTTTTCTGTAAATTTTGTTTTATTGTTACAGACGGCAATGCGTTAGTGAGTTTATTCACTGTGCAACTAGCATTGAATTTTAACCGTGTTGTGAGTACGATTCTGGCTTTAAAAGTCATTTTTTGGCCATTTTTGGTCATTTTTCATGATTTTTTGAACTTCTCACGGCCATATCTCGAAATAACGAGTTTTCCCAGATATATGCTATATACCACATTTTAGCTCTAATTTGGGGCTACGAATGAGGAAATTTTCGAAAAAATCGTTGGCGCCGTTTTCGAGAAAATGGCCGATCTGTCCCCGGCCAGTTGGCCATTTTTTGCCTTTTGACCAAAAATGTCACGCCAACAAATGTTTTTGCCATTAAAATGGACATTATTCAAAAGATGAGCTTGAGACCTTTCCAATGATGTCCAATTTGTCAATGTACATCAACTGGTTTGGCCACAGTCCCTGTATGAAAAATGGCCATTTTTGGCCTTTCGAGGGCTGGCCACGGCCAACATGGCGGCCAAATCGAAATGTCGTAGAACAAAAAAGTCTTAGTTTTTGATGTACTTCAATCCCTGAAAGTTTGAACAAAATCAGTTGAAACTACGAACATACACACAAACAGACAAAGTAATCATCGATGGAGACGCCAGTCAAAATTTTCAAAATGTCATATCTCATCAACCGGTGGTCGGATTTTGGCGTTTTTGGGCTAGTTGAAAAGGTCTCGACGAGGAACTTTAGGAAAATCTTTTTCAAGGTGGAAATAAGTAATTTTATACTGGTGCGGAGCCAAAAACTAAATTTTAGTCTCATTTTTGAAACGGCCGTAGAGGTGGAGGCGGTAGGTATATTGCTAAGTGTAAATGCGTTTTCTGGGTCTATGGACCAAGGGCTTTCTAAAAATACCACACTCATACCAGAAGGTCTCCTGTATAAAAAAATCGATATTGCGCGTATATATACCGAGTTAGACTTTCAGCACTATGGGTGCTTTCGTCACTCGGAGCTAGCTAACGCCCGCTTTGATTTATACTGATCACACTGTCAAACTGTCTGTCTTTAAATTTTATTAAATTACCAGATATAGACCTTTTAAAATAATCAGACTACGTTCATTAATTATATCAAAGACTTTTAATTAGCGATGATAATTAGGCTATAAGTGATTGTTCAGGGATGAGGAGGACTGAAAACTGATTCAGCTTATTGTTACCTGTAAATAATGATATGGTCTTAATATAGTTAATACTATATGTACAATGTACATGTTATGTACTTATCTATTTCTCATTTCAACGTTATGTGATATACAGTAGCACTGTTATTACAGCACGTAATTGGAAGGGAACGCTATGTTGCAGGGTAACACTATGTTGTATGTTGAAGGGAATGCTTAGTTTTATTTTCGTGTATCCTGCCCTTTATAATGATTAATTATAAATATAATGATTCTCTGAAGATCTGTATGTAGATTTGTGTTTGTGTATATCTAATTATTGATTAGTACTTTTGACATTAAAGTTAAATATTAATTTGATGTTAAAGGTAGTACTCGTAAATATCCTGCAAAGTCATATCCAGAATTATCAAGTAGAATTATAGGGCTTTAAGGTGACAGATATCGTCTTTCCATTAATTGTAATAAAAAAATGAGATTATAATTATACTAATATAGCAATATTTACTACTTAGTATTAACAGTAAGATTTAATAACAATGAATAACGAAATTATTTATATAATTTTTGGCATTTCGTTAGGTTTATTAATTCGTAACGCTCTACTTTCTCTGCGCTTGCGTAATAAAATTGCGAAGTGACATGCAACCTTACCGAAATTTCATTAACTCGTTGACAAGCTCCAATAGCCGTGATCGTCTAGTGGTTAGGACCCTACGTTGTGGCCGTAGTAACCCAGGTTCGAATCCTGGTCACGAGAGCGAACAGCTGTCGCAGCGGAGCTTTTATTTTAGATTTTTTGTGTATTTGCACTAAAGTGCATTCTGTCTAGATTAGAATTCTGTCATATGTTTTTTTTTATTATTGATATAGGTTAATTTTATTCCAAAATCTCTAATAATTTCTGTCAGATGAAGGAAAAGCAATGTTATTACCTATATTAATAAATATTCATATTTCAAAACTTACTATCTGATATTAAGACTTAAGTAACTCGATTTAAGATTTTTTTTTCATATTAATTTTTCGATGGACCCATACTTAGACATTGGACCTTCATGCACGTTATACCGTCCAACCGAACAGCTAAATAATTAGAATCTTTAAATCATTTTTATGATTTCGAGGAATCAATGGTTTTTGATTAATTAGATTTTTATTATGTGTGTATGTTTTGCAAATAATTTATTTTTGTAATTTAGTTTTTGATTTTGATATTAATTTTAATTTGGTTTGATTTGATTTAATTTTTAATTTTTGTTGTCAATTTTGATTTTAATTTTAATGATGATTTTATTATTGATTTTTATTTGAAATAATTAAATTGTCACCAACCTTGTTTCGAAATTAAGTATATTGTTAAAAACATACCTTTATAAACGAATAGTCTGAAATAAAATGCTTATTATTATTATTATTATTATTATTATTATTATTATTATTATTAAAGGATAAGGTTTGGTTAGAAAGACTGCTCCTAACATTATTATATTTCAACATTTACGAAATCTGATACCAAACTATAAACTAACTTCACTTCCTTTTCATCTAGAAACTTGCTCATTATTTTAATCTGGAAAATAAACTAAACTTACCATATCTGTCCCTTTTATGCATCAAAAGTCATAAGGTCGTACTTCACATTAAAAATGAATGAATAAAACGTAAGGTCAGTCGGACCCTTATTACATCTACAATAACTTACTAACCCGTGATTTATTATTTACATTGAAATAATATGATGCACATCACACGATCACTTTATCACTCTAAAATGTGTAACTGTAAAATTATATAAATTATTAACATAATTTACTCAAGTGAAATAACAATGATAAAACTTATTTATTCTTTGCTTTACTTTAAATTAAACCTTGATTTACATAATTTGCAGAATAAACTACAAGTTTAGCGGAGAAATGGTGCTTGTAAAGCAATTACTTTTTTACATTCTTATTGTCTATAATTCCTCAAACAAATTTCAGTCTTACTTCAGTTAAGAAGTTATATATAAATATTTACGTGATTGCTTTACAAATATTTATTTTTATAGATTGGTCAAATTAATACTATTACATAATAATAAGACTTATTAAAATATAAAAAATAAAAATGTTTTAGTGCAAAAACTTCATATGTTATACTTCTAAATATTATTAATATAAATAATAGTAGTAGAATATGTCTTGCTTCCGTTATTAATACGAGATTCAGTTCACAAGAAACCAAGAAATACATTTTGCAGTATTTTTTTATTTGTATTCAATACAAAGTTTTAATAATTTGTGCATAAAAAATTGTGATCAATTTTGTTAACTGTTATTCATTGCAGAATAGATTTATCTTTAAAATAGTTATAGTTTTAGTTGATATGATGCTATAACTAATAATATTTATCTGAAATTTCCCTGATGTCATTGTATTCGATTATGTACATACTAGACCTACGTATATGTGACGGTATCTGTACATGGAGACGATATACACGCATCTCCCAATTAGTTGTCAAAGTACATACCAAATACAATCTAGATATCACTAATCTGTATTCACTATGATCATTAGCCTAGATAGACTATCCGAGTATAACTCTGTGTCCCCTGATATTATCGACTATTAAAATTATAAACCTGTATATTAGTATGATTTTAACTCTGTCAATTCGTTCGTTATAATGTTGTGTCTGCAGGAAGCTTAGTTTTTTTTTATTCTCAAAAGTCCAGGGTACATTTGACGGGGATATCGTTTTTATAATTGAGAATTTCTGAAAACGCTGGAGCGTACATATATGTCCTGTTTGTAAGTTTATACAAATTAGAAAACGCTGCTGTACTTTTGAGGACGTATTAAATGTTTTGATTGTTCGTTAAGTAATTAATTTCAGATTGTATTACGAAAATATTTTATATATCAATTTAAATAAAAAAACTAATACTATTTTGAATATTTTACAATTATATCATACATAATAAATAATAATAGCTTAATTGTGTAATAGTTAATCGAATACAAAACATAAGAGTATATTATATTATTGAGCAGAGCGTAAGCGAAGCTCTTAACCGTTTGGGCGACCTTTTTTTGTGTTTAGTTGTCTCCAGAATGTGACGAGATAATTAGCTAAAAATTTTCTCATGTAAGTTTGAGCCGAACGCGGATGTTATTGCGAAAACAGATTGAAAAAATGTTTATCCATTCAAAAGTTATCAAGAAAAGAAGAAAAGAGTAAAAAGCGGATCCTAGTAATACTAATAGTTCTTAAACATAATTTGCTATTTATATTTACCTTTATTAGCATTTTAATAATATGATTTAAGAAACGTTTTATAAAATTAACATAAGTTTATCGATATTTCTTTGAAATTATTGCAATCTCGAGAAGTCAGAATGTAAGACATTGAATGATTTTTAAAGTTGACAAATATAAAGAAAAGTATTTACTATTAACAGAGATTTCATTTTAAACTCTATTAATATTGGTTTGCCATTTAAAAGTTGTGTTTTACCAAAGGATTGAGATTGTACAATAATGTTGAGTTCTCATTAAGATATGTATATAAGATGAAACCAATTACGATGAATTTTAATCAAAGTAACGGTTCAGTGGAATCAAAAGATGTATTAAAGATTGGGATAGAATACTGTACTGTTTTGCATCCTACCTATGTGGGCCGATGTATTTCCCTTTCAATCATCCCAGTGGCTGCACTGCTGCTATAGCTGATGAGATACTATAGGGCATGGAACTATATGTAAAAGGCTCTGTGATACTACAGGGAGGCAGATCGCTTCCTTGATTTGATACGTTTGTCAAGGCTGCTGTCAGACGGCAGGCCTATCAAGTTCGGGCTAATGCGTTAGTCATTAACAATCCGAACTCTATTGTTCTAAAGAGGACCATCCCATCCCTAAAAAGGTTATAAGTTCAGACCCTGCTAACTACAGACCTATCGCTCTTACCTCTCTTCTCTCCAAAATACATCATTAACCGACAGATACTAACGTACCTAGAGGATGGACATTAGATCAATGGCTTTCGTGATGGTTGAGTTGAGGAGAGGGTCTTACAGTTAATATGGATATGGCAAAAGCTTAGAAAAAGCTATATTCGGTAAATTTCTTCTTGTGTCTTCTATAAAGATCTTTCTGAGGATGGTTTCAGAATGAGGTGAACTGAACTTTATTTAGTTTAATTTCCAAAAGAAATAAGTGTGCGCGTTTATCACTAAGAAAATCCCATTTCTCGTGTCACCGCTCTTCGAGACCACTCCTCTCAATGCCTCACCAAGTATTAGTATACTGGGCTGCGACATTTTGAGTGATTCTCATTTTCGTGCTCATTTCGAGAGCAAGGCCAAGTTTTCCCTGAAAAAATTGGTAGTGATATACGGTTCTCATCTCTGGTTCGGGTCACCCCAATATCAGCTTCTACTGTTTGATCCCGTACAAAGGAGAGCCGCTTAGATTGTCACAGGCTTGGTGCTCTGCTAACGGCTGGAGTCTTTGGCATTGCGTAGAAACCTGGCTTCTCTGTGCGTTTCCTATCGCATAACGGAAAACGTTCCGAAGAGCTATTAAATCTGATGCTTGCCGTCAAATTTCATCAACGCATAGTACGTCATCGCCTCCATAACCACACACAATACCATCCATACTACATGAATGCATGGCGATCTTTCACTGTCCGGTTTCTAAGTAACTTTCTTCCTTGTACCGATCGAATATCGATTGAGTTTCCCGATCGATACGACATGGGTAATTTTAAAAAATACCTTGTACTTCCACCTCAATGGCCGGCAGCGCTCTTGTGAATCCTAGGATGTTGTAAGAAGTCATGGGCGGCAGTGATCACGTATCATCAGTAACATAAAAAAAATAACTAATTAAATAACAAATACAAAATTCCTTAAAATGTCACATATAACTTACAAACATTTCATTGGAATATAATTATCGATATGTATTTAAAAATTTGTTTTATTTAAATCTTTAACTTATCTCTCTTAGGCGTGGCTTAAAATTTCTGCTTTCAGGTAAGAGACTCAGTGATGAATCCTAATATATATAGTATATCCTAGTATAGTATAGTTAAAAAACAATTTTGCCTTTTTTTATATTACATTTAAGTATTTATGTACTTTACATATAATTTAACAGCAAACTAGTTTTTCTTTCTGCAAATTAACATTTCTGACAATAAATAAATATTATCGTGCATACAATACAATATTGAGTTAAAAATCTTCCTACAATTATATTAAAATATTAAAAAAAATTAAGGATGTATAAACAAGTTAAACAATAAATAAATCAAATAATAAATAAATATATAAGTTTGTTTTCTAAAAACAATAACATTTCAGTTGTTTTATCTTTATAACAGTTTTCCTCATTAGTATTATCTACGATTCTTATGAAAATAATCTTATATGCTAATGAAAACAACCCATGTTGATTTAACCACAAAATTTATTACGAGCGCTGGTGAAGCGAGGAGCTGCTATAACGGGTATTAATTTAGCGATGATCGCACACGTACGACCGTACGACGTACAGATATATAAATAAAGTTCGATTGGAATATGCTTTTTTGTTATTACGAACTTACCTTATATTTACCTATAAATATATAGGTAAATATGAAGTAAGTTGGTAAAAAGTTATAATACGTACGTGTGTGATTATCACTGAACCCTCTGAATGTAAATGGCTAGACCTAATTGGCAAATTATTTGATTGTTACTGAGTCCCTGGAGTGGAGTTTTTTTTACCTCAAAGGCATAAACGCTTGTAAAAGATAACATACTATTTTTTTCTATTAATGACATGAAGAAATGTATATTGTTATTGTTTGTTTTGTTGTTTGTTGACCTTTTCAGATAGTTTGTCGTTTCGTGTGCGATACACTTCACGTTCGTGCTCATATCTTCTAATAAATTACAACATTACATGAGCTTGTTATTACATGATGCCGGATCTCGAACCTTGCATCCACTTTACATAATACCTTCATAATCTTACAGTGAAATTTATAACATGAATTCCTAATGATTAATTTGTGAGGTTTTACATTCTAGACTTTATTTAATTCTGGTCTTCTGTAACCAAACTAACGAAAGTGACTGCCTGTTATTATCATTGTGACAATTTATAAGCTCAGAAAGGGTTTGCAAATAAAAGCTTGAGAAAGAGGAGTCCTCATTCATTATATCCGTCAATACCTGATTTTTACTTAGCGAAACTGTTTTTTATCTTAAATAGTATTAAGAATGGAAAGGAAATGTTACAACACCCAAATGAACTCATTATTAATAGTTAAATCTTATAATTTTCCTTTACTTAAATCCTTTATGATTATGCCAGGTCGATTACACCTGACGGCAGAGAGAATGCCATCATTTTCAATATTATATATTGAAAATAAGTGGTTGCCTCCATCATCTTAAATATCACGTCACTGAACGCTTTCAGCACTCAACTGTATTTACACATGAAATTAAACAGTTATTTATTTTAGCAATTTACTCTAAGTCTTAGTCTCTAGGTATAGCTTCTACTTATCCATCTGTTTAGACAACAATAGACATGTTTTTTGACCATTATATAAACTAATTTTGGCCGACAGCTACCCGATGGTTGGTCTAAACGCTAAAGAGTATAGGTATATGGGAAATTGTAAGTGGGTTGTGAATCTTGGCTCAAAGGATAGGAGGAAGGAGAAGAGATTACATATTTGTATCATTTGCACTAAAAGATATTTTTTTTTCAAAAGAATAAATATCGGTATTACAAAAAAATAACTGTACATATTCTTGTTCATTGCCGACGTCATATATATCATTACACAATTTAATTCACAGATATTTTTTTTAACTGAAAGATTATTTATATTTTACAAAACTACAAACTATTGTTATAATATTGAGGTCATGTTACAAACACAGAAGAAACAGACAGGCAGAATAATAACCTAATTATTTATAAATGTATTCAAAAATTTTATTTAATAAAACAACAAAAGTATACACACAAGTAACAACAAATATATATTATATACGAGTATAAAGAAAGCAAAAATGAAAGCTTGTTAAAAATATAATTAGTTCAAGAGGTCGGAATAAAACGCTTAAGAGATGTAGGAATGAATTCGCTTTAACATTGTTTACTCCATAAATTAAACCCGGTTGTTAAAGGTTGGAAGATAAATAGGTTTTGGTACGATTCAGCGAAACAAAAGACATATGTATCACCAAATTTAGCTTATTACTTGATATAGGAAATATAATTTATTTGAAAATAGAATCAATTAATTTTTAGTCAATTTCAAAGTAGAATTGGTTTGTTTATCAAGTCTTATTAAATTCTATTTTATTGATTTGTAATATATTTTATAAAAAAGATAATTTACCTCTCCTGAAAGTAGTTGGATTGAAACACTTTGTTAAATACACCTAAGATTACATTTATTTACTGTCACTACCCTCACAAGTTGTACCGATGTAGAAGACTTCATTAGAATTTACACCACAGTAAATTAGTTAAACATATAAATTAAAATTCTCGGCATATTGTGAATAATAAAAGCAATTAATAATTTTAACCCCATACCAACGTTACTTTTATTAAGCAATATTATTGCTAGCGAATTCGCCTGTTTTTCTATGCCTCGAGTAATAAACCATGTGTTATTTCATCCTAAATTTCATACAAAATACATTAATTTTTAATGTTATTGTTGATTACCTCCACCAAATATTGCTGTTATCTAGCCGATCCCGTGGGAATCTCAGTATTAACATACTATGTTAATATTCGATAATACAAATATTCAAACTAACCAACATGTTTTTACTTTATAATAATAGAATACAATCGTTTTCTAAATAAATTCAAACCTTGTGATGTCATCGGCACCCCACAGTAGTATCTGCCTCTTATCCAATTTGGCTGTAATTTGTGAAGCCGTGATATTAATTTAAACGAAAACAACAATTTGCTTTTTACTTACTTATTAAGAAATTATTAAAATATTCTTTTTGTTTTAAATTTAATTTATATTAATATACTAAAACAGAATATTTTGTTTGGTTTTTGTTTAAACGCACAAATGTCTGAAGATAGCCGTCAGATTTAATAAAATGCTAATTAGAAGGTAACATTTTGTAAAATCACTTTGTCCTTACAAACACAATCAAGAAGTGGATTTAAATTTTTATTGACTTATTACATTTTTTAAAATATAAGGATAATAAATATATACTTTACGATTTAAGATTTATGACCTTAACTTAATAACTTATTACCCAAAAATGCAATAAAGTAATTATTATTTTGAATGTAAATTACATTTCAAATTTTGTTCTATGAATATAATTTCTAGATATATTAGAATAGACGTGTAATGGGGTGTTTGTTCGAGACATTTGAAATCTTTTTTTTTGCGATTTTTTATTTCTTTTACCTATATTATGGCTTTCATCAGTTTTATAGGGCGGCATACACAGACAATAGAAGAGATTTAAAGGAAAGACGTCTTATAAGCTATTCTCTGCATTCACTTCAATTTATCCAACTCTATTTCAGAAATATAAATTGTATTTTAGAGTATTCTTTAAATCATGTTCTAACTAGAAATAATTCCATATCGATAGATTATCTTGGCTTAATAAACTTTGATAATAAAAATATAACGTGTTTATATTTATCGTCATTTGACGCGATTTAGTTTCTCTTTGACATTTCAACGTAACAAATAAACACTAATAAGTACTTGCAAACTGATTGTTTTTATTTGCATAATATTAACATATATAATTTACGTATAACAAAAGTTTAAGCAGATACCTTTTTTAAAACTATTTTCTGAAGTAGGTATAAGAGTAAAATATTTGAATTTAGAAAATATGTAGAGGTATATTCCTTGTATAAATAATTCATTACAAGGAATATAACTTTAAGAAATAATAAAAGTTACAAACGTAGGATATATCTAAGTGCTAGTGTAATTAAACTAACTAAAGAGACGCCTTAATTTCAATTTAAGGGTCACTCAACCATTTGAGACGAAGTTCATATGGAAGGGTCTTTTATGTTCACTGTTATATATTTTACGTATCTTATACTTTTGAACAACATATTAACTGTGAAAATAAGTAAATGCAAGCGAAAGTAATAAAACTTAAGGTGGGAATTGTTTTTAATGACTAAGAATTTACTTGAAACATAATATATAGGTGTTCCAGGAATTGTATTGAATAAAAATGTAATAAAACATAGGTCTAAAAACTAAGTGTTCAATTTAATTAAATAAAATATCATGTAACAAATCCCTTATTTTTTTATTGCATGGTTATACAATTTTTGCTAAGAAGATATGGTAATGAGCAATTTCTCATAAAATTCACATTTATCCTCCGCTCTTTTATGGAAAAACGTATCTTAAATATTTTATACTTTTATTTTTTCAGATAAAATTTAATCCACGTTTGATTAAATTGCTCGTAAAATGCTGGTACTTCTAATTTATATCAATTTTCCTGATATACTTTTATAATATAATATGCTTAGAATAAGAATGTATTAAGAATTACTGTTCGGAGCTTTAAAAGCTAAATAAAATAATATAAACAAATATTATTTTTGAGAAAATGGGAAAATATTGCTCATTCAATTTAAAATTTCTGTGCTTTCTGTGGTCTTTATAATGGAAATTTGGCGGAAATTAAAGTTGTAATATCAATATTGTTTACTATTAGTGTAGATACGAGTAGATTAATGTTATTTATTAACAAACTAGTTACTGCACGTGTATTAGAGTGATTAAAAAAATCCTAGTTTTAAATTTTTATAGGGGCACCGTCTTATATGGTTCCAATATGAAAAAAAATATACCCCTATTTTTTTTTAAATTTAAGTCAACTTTAGGGGTCGCTACCATCCATTAAAGTTTTTGAAAAATGCGTTACATATGGTAATGGGGTTGCACCCCTTGGGAACCAAAATGGCGGTGCCTTTGTGTATTTTTGTACCTGATTGTAAACAAGGTACGTTAGGTACCTGGTACATATCCTCTATCCACGTTTTTTAACCTCTTCAGTCTTCAGGTTATTAAGCTACAGAAAGGGTTCAAAGATTAAAGTTGTAATTTCACAATAGAGTGTAAGCTAGTTTTTAAGTAATAGTAGTAATATAGCCAATCTTTTTTAATGTCGTCGTCCTCGACCTCTTTAGATAGTCGGCCGGCTACTCTTTTGTCAGGACCGTCTACCTTGAAGTCACAGCGAAAATAAGGGAGGAAAGAATTAATCGATGACCGTTTGGCTGTAAGTCTTGATGTTGCTAAGTTAAGCGATCGAAAAGCTGCTGTGGTATTAACATCGACTCTCAAGAGCGCTGTTACCGAAAAGATGACATTATTTGCTGTGTCTTTCAGCAAATAATGTCATCTTTTCGGCTTAACGAGTTTCAAACACGAGACGATTATAAGAAACTACTTAACCTGATAATCATATTTTTTGGAGGAACACCTGGGAAAGGTGTATCTTTTCGAGCAACCTGCTGGTCTCCAGCGGACAAGGTGGATGGCAAAGGCCATCTATTCTTTTAAAATATATCTTTTTTAAAGGAATCAAAGAAATTTGCATTTTTACTGTACGAATTTACGCCAAATACTGATATCAAGCTCCTTGCGCATGGTCTGTGCCAAGGAATGACTTACAACTTTTGAATGATTTATTAGCTTACAATAAAGTGAATGAATCACTTTCAAAAGTTGCTATGAAACAAGCGTTGGGGCACCTTTGTTACCTATCAGAAAAACTTGTTTGTAGCTTTGGCCTTCTCTGATGACCAAGTTTCTTTGGAAACTAAGCGAAAGATGGTTGTAGCTCTTCAAACAGAAGGGTCAGAAGATTCTCCAAAGCGAGCCATCCTGGAACAAAACCTTATTGCAACAAAAAACCTAGAGGACTTCGTATCTTCTCACACATTAACGTTTTTTAAAAGTATCTCCATCTCCTGCGATTTTTTAAAAAAGGACGTGTAGACCTGGAAGGAATATTGCTAATTTAAAAAATGTGTGACTGTTGTAAAGGGTCTAAAAGTTATCAACGATACAGCTGAGAGGGGAGTATCGTTGATTGAAGAGTACAATTCCTTAAAATAGCCTTCCTACGACAGACGAAGACCAGAAATAGTACCTGTTGTTGGCGGTCAAAGACTTAAGGCGAAAATTCCCCGATTGTAACAAATCTACATTAACATCTTAAGTTTCTAGTCTTAGTTATAATAGTAGTTATCCTTAAATTATTGTAGTTATTTAATAAAATAGGTTATTACTTATTTTTTACCCGTTCATAAAACCCAACACTTTTCATCCCTGGTAGCGACCCCAAAAACCTGTTTTAAAAATCTAAAAAAAATTGGGTAGAAGTTTTTTAACCAATAGAACAAAATGACAGGGTGCCCCCATAAAAACAAAATAAAAAAAATTTCACATGCATTTTTGAATCACCCTAACGTGTATGAATGTATGTTAGATTTATGCATGTTTTTAATATTTACAATTATTCTTATATTGTTCTGTTATTCTTTTTTTTTTTGTATAATTGTTTTTATTTGTATTTTTATAATTGTTATTTAATTTATTGAAAATATTTAATCTGTTGTAAATGTATAAGAATTAATTTTAATTGTAATGTAAATGTAATAAATAAAATGAACTAATGCGACGTTGGGGACCGCCAACCAACACGCCATGTTCCGAACGGCGGGAGGTGGAGGACGGAGCTACAAATTGCTATGTGGAATGTAAGAGGAGGAATGGAACAGAAGATGAATGAATTACTAGACGTGATGGATGACAAAGATCTGGATATTATTTGGGTGTCTGAGACCAAGCAAAAAGGCAATGATGCGGCTGGGGTCCCAGAGTGTGAGCGAGGTTGCCAAGGTGTAGGCGTATTGTTGTCTTCTCGAATGGTTAATGCAATGGTAGAATGTAAGGCCATTAACCCTTTCTTTCTTTGGGTTCGCTTTAAGCTGGAGATAACAAAAGTATTCTTATTGGCCATTTATACGCCAGTATCCTCAGATCCAGTGAGCGAGCTCGAGGAGTTTTGGGTGAGTGTCAGGGATGTTCTACGTAGTGTCAGAGGTAATGAAAAGTTGATAGTATTTGGATGTTGATGGATGGTGGTGGTGGACGCACGAGGTGGTTACGAAAGCGTGCTAGGCAAGTACGGTGATACGAGAGTAAATGAGGCCGAAAAGCTTTTTTTGGAATTTTGTAAGGAGAGAAATTTGTTTGTGGAAAACACGATGTTTGATCACAAACAAATTCACATGTACACATGGAAGCGAGCAGAAGAAAGAAGTGTGATTGATTTATTCCTAGTGGATCAGCGTATTCGAAGCCAAGTTATGGACACGCGAGTGTTTAGGTGTGCTGATCTGGGAACGGACCATTATCTAGCCGTTGCTAGAATAAGAGGTCTTTTTGCAGGTTGGCGCAACCGACAGACGTGTCCAAGCTTGGAGTCGAATTTTCGCATAAGAAGCTGCTAGCTTCTAGATCCACCGATTAGAGAGGAATATCAAAAAGGGTTTCCAAGAAGCTTGAAAGTGCTGATGTTTGCAGGCAGAACCTTAGGAATGGTGGTGAAAGTATCGAAGAGGTTTTGGTAAAAAACGCGATGAATGGTGGGATGATGAAGTGAAAGACGCTGTGGAGTTAAAGAATAAAGCATGACTGGATTATAAAGCCTCGGGTAAGGCTAAAAGTATGAGAGAGATAAGAAAAAGAGAGTACAAGCTGCAAAAGTACAAAACGAAAGCACTTATAAAGATGAAGCGTGAAAATTCTGAGAGAAAAAGGGTTGACGAACAATTTTCAGGAAAACACGAAGCTTTTCTTGCGAGAAGTTAGTGATTAAGGGGTTGTTCGGTAACCTGAAGAAAGAAAGGGTGCTTTCGAAGAGCGGTGAAATCTTAACAGAGCAAGCACACATTTTGCAGCGGTGGGCGGAATTCTACAAGGAGACGTATGAATGTGAGGACACCTCGGCATCGAGTACCAGCAAAATGCTGAATCCCGATGTTGCCGATGGTGAAATTAATTTGGAAGAAGTGGAGAGCTCGATCCGAAGCCTGAAATGTGGTAAGGCTGCGGGAGCAGGTGAAGTTACTGCCGAGATGATTAAATATGGTGGGCCACGCGTCTTGGACTTGTTCTGGTTTTTGTGCAATTTATGCTGGAAATCAGGGGAGGTCCCAGGCGATTGGCGAGGGGCAGTCATCGTACCTTTGTATAAAAGCAAAGGTTCACAGATAGACTGTGCAAGCTATAGGGCTATCAGTTTGATTAGCTGGGGCGGTAAAGTTAATGCTAAAATATTAGCGACAAGAAAGCAAGAGAGATCTGAAAGGCAATTGTGGGAAGCCCAAGGAGGTTTTAAACCTGGAAGAGGGTGGATGTGTATGTGTAGAATGGTAAAAAAGATTAATACAGGAAAAGGGAAATGTAAAAGAGAAAGGGGTAGGCCTCGAGTGACCTTCGAAAACACAGTATCTATGATGCTGGAGGAAGGTCACCTAAAAAGCATGAGGACCCCCCGGAGGGCATGTATGAAGAGGTTGTTGTCTGTGGCCGAGGCGAAAGATGTATGCAGGTACCGTAGCGTTTGGCGCTCCGTCGTGTCTGGCTACCCGGCAAGGCATATGGGGTGAAGTTAAATATAAATAAATATAATAAATACAATAAATATAATATAAATAAAACATATTTAGCATATTTTAGAGCACCGCTACATGACAATAGAATATTCACAAGGAAATATGAAGCGTGTTCAGCATAAAGCGAAACATAAGAAGTCTGAGAGAACCGAAACCACTCTTTTGTGCCTACATAGGCGTTTTTAAAAAAATATTTTATTTATTATTTTTATTTTTATTTTAATTAGGTTTTAAAAAAATCTTAATTTATTTACAAAAAATATTTCAAAATGAATATAAAACACAGATTAAATATTTTCTACTTTGACGAAAGGTGACGATGAAAACCCTGCATACTAGGATTTAAATAAATATTTGTCTTTGGTTCTATACTATGACATAATTATATGTTACAAAAATAGCCCTACTGAATTGTTACGTTACAAATTAATAGCATTTTAGTACCAATTTTGTATATTACCGTCCGTATACCTATTACATTGTAAACTAGATGTTATAATAAATTTTAAATTTCAATCACAACATTCTGGGGATATCTAACATCTCATACAATGATATCCTAATGTTATAATTTTACTATTTTAATTTTAGCTCTTAAGTTTAGTTCTTTATTATTGTAATTATAGACTAATTAAAACAGTTTTTTCTTTAGGAATGACAGACTATACTATTTTAAATGTCATAAATATACTTTCAGGGATCACCAAGTTAATTATTATAGATATTTTAGCGTGATGCGTGAGTATATAGATTGAAAAAATAAACATTTTCTATCAAAGTCGCTATATTAAAGCAGGCTTTACAGGTATTGTAAGTATTCAGATGGGAACTACTACTATAACTTTATCAAATGATCTTACATAATGTAATATTTTCTATTCTTTTTTAAATTTGTAAAATATAAGGTAATATAGTCAGATAAACACCGAGTAAACAGATACGATAAGTGTTAATACAAAAGAGGGTTTCTATTTTATCTATTAAGTTTGCAACGTTTAATGAATGCTTTTAATACTTTGTTCATATTTGTTTAAACTTAGGTTCAATACAATTTAATATTATTTATTTTATTATTCTCCGTTAAATAATAAAATCACCATAAATTTTTTAAAACTGAGATATTATGCGAAGCGAATACAAATTTTGTTGGCAAGTCTTATGTTAGCAAATCCTTGTCTGATATCGTAATTGACCAGACGACGTGAGTATCACTTGCGTAACGCACACAACGAAGAATTATTAATTGTTCTAAGAAATGTGAATAAAATGCAATAAAAATAATGATCTCGACTAATTGTTACCAGCAGTACAACAACAGCCCAATCTCGACAATTATAGTTTCGAGGAGAGATTGTTTATATTGTTAAAGCTTGTCATCCATTGCAATAACTTTACTAGTGTTTATATATTTAACATTGGCATAACTTTTCTCAATAATTAAAAAAATATTACAGAATATGTTAATTATTTAATAACACTCCTATTTATTGAAAATGATATTTGATTATGATTACAGTAAACAGTGTACTGATACTACATAAATAATGTATATAAAGTCTTTCGTGTGTAGATTGTCAGAATACATATTTTCCGTATTCGTTATCGTAGGGAGCGCCGGGCCGCAGTGACAAGTAAATTACGCTCTGAAACAAATGTTTTCATAGAACCTCAAAATAAACAGTTTTTCTTTAAAGTTCGTGTAATGCGAACTGAAGAAGAAGGAAAGAGCTTGTAAAGAATTTATAATTTTTTCTTACCTCGTAATGTTCTTTTGTTTTCTGAATATTTTTTATATATTTAGATTTTAGATAAAATTGGTAAATTATAATTAAAATAAATACATCAAGTATGTTTTTATACACATGCTTTTTAAATTATTGCTGTATTAATGGAATTCAGAATCTTAGCTGTACTAATGGTGGTGATAATCTAATCAATCACCTCACACACCTCTCATGTCAGTAATGAATTAGATGAATAAAATAACGTCCTTACGTTTTCTAATATGGAAATTATTAATAAGTATTTAAAGTTATATTAAAAAAAACAATTTAAATGATTTTCATCACAGTTATTAAGAGATAATAAATTTTCCCGCTCATTATGAGCTGAAAGTACAGACATAACTTCATTAACAATTTCCATTATTTTATCGAAACTGTCTTTTCAATTATTTTGTCTAAATTGCAAATACAAAAAAAAACTATTTAATGTTTAACTTAGATTTGCTAACAGGCGACCTAAGATTGAACATTGTATATTTATTAACAACATTTGTATTTAATTTTTAAATGATAAAACTCCAAATAATAAATTTGTCATTAAATACATTTTTTTTTCATGTAAGAAGAGGGCAAACGACCTAGCGGGGCATAGATATATCATTACCGTCGCCCATGAATTCTTGCAATATCCGAGGATTGACAAGAGCGCTGCAGGCCTTAGAGGTAGGAGTAAAAAAAATAATTGATATTAAAAAAATATTATTGACAGAATAAAACATCAGAAGACACTTTTGATATTTCAATGTTATCGTTCAAAAGCTCCGATAGCCGTGTTGATCTAGTGGTTAGAACCTCACGTTGTCGCCGTAGTAACCCAGGTTCAAATACTGATCACGACAGTGAACAGCTGTCTTGAAAACACAAGTCTCAAAGCGAACATATCTCAAGTCGGTAAAGCTAAGCTACTTTGAAGTAATTTAATAGAGAAATGGTGCTCGTAAAAGAAGGTTTTTGGTGTCGTTTTTATTTCGAGGAGTTTTATGACTTGACGGGTAACTGTATATTAAATAACTTTATAGCTCTTATATTATGTGAAAGATAAATGGAAATCTTAAAATCATTACTGTTGAAAGTGTCTTAATTTATATTGACGCTGATAAATCTGTGTTGATTTTGCGAAACGTCATTGCTTAGTTTCTTCTAGTTCAGTTCGTGAATAAGTCAAGAAGATAATGTTTACAATAATGTTCAATATCAATTCAACGTCATCGAAGACAGTTTGAGCATAAGATACATATTACAGATTTATATTTTGTTAATTATTTTTTTTTTTGTTGAAATATTAAGTAAATTAATACAGAAATATACTATGCGTTACAATTTGAAATAGAATACAGAAAATTTGCCTGTTTGTTATTATTAGTTTAATTAAAACAATGATAGCTAATTAGTTAACTTTCTGTGGATACTTACACTTTCCAGTTCCGTCTATAACCAGTTTGTGAGGTAGTTAGTTACGTTTGTCGTATTCAAAAAAAATTGCTGACTTTCACTTACTTTTATTGAATTTAATTTCGTTTCGATTTGTTATTGTTTTCAGAAACTTTTTTAATTAACCTTTACAACAATAAATATGGACTCCTGTTTTGTACTACTTAAACAAATATGTTCTACTGTTTTAATGTACATGCTAGAAAAGAAATTAAATAATTAATAATAAAAGAATAATTCTTTATGGTAAATACATATTTTCCGTATGAAATAATCTGTCATATTTTTGTTTCTAGTCATGTCATACTTGATGTATTGAGAGATTATTAAACACAATAAGCTCTTTGGTATCATCAGTGTTGTTAAAGAACAGAAAATATATGTGTATAACATTGATATATTATTTTTATTTTTTTTTAACATTTATAAATATGAAACTGATTTAATATATATCATTCACATACCAAAATATCTGGATATAGTACACGAATATGTGATTCAGGTTAGATTAGATTTAATTTTTAATCAAATATTTAAACATAAATTCATTAATTCATGTTTCGACATATTTAAGTAATGCTCCTGTTCTATTATGAACATCTAGTGTTTATGTTTATGTTTATGTCATTGAAATATATTCCTTTCTATACCATGACATAAGATTCAAAAATCATATTCCTCATAAATACTAAAACTTTGTTTGACGTCACGTGGGTGCGGGTATGTTAGAGTTGTTACAGTTTTTAAGTTTTAATAAATTGAATGTATTTCCTTCTATATTTTTCCTTTGAAGCTAAGTCTTTATATTTCTTATCCAATGCAATTGATTGATTTTGATTTAAAGTGTTGTTTTTCTCTTTCTTTTTCATATTACGAGTTTTGTTTTAACTTAAGTTTTTAATATTCTATAAATTAAGAAGACTATTTTTTCTTTGTGACAATGAGATAAAATACACCTAGATTAAATCTACTCAAATATATACTCTGTTGGTTTAAAACCCACGACTATCTATCGAGAATTCAAAATTATTTACCACTGGACCAATAGTCTTCACATTACTCAATAGAGTATTCATATTAAACCAAATTTTATAGTGTTACGGTGATAAACTAAATGATGATAAGCAATAAAATATATTATATAGTAGCTCGGATAAAGATAAATCCTAAAAATGTAGAAGATATAATATGGTCTGTCAAATTAATATTCCCTCTCGTCGATCAGGTGGCTTACAACAATATTATGTTTAATAATTAGGATACATTTACGCAACGAATACATTACATAATTATCATAGACAATATGTATAATTGAATCAAACCCTTATATTTAACTATACGAGGGCCAAACTGAAAGTTTTTAGAACTGGCCACTTAAACGCATTAAATTAAAAAAAAAAGTTTAAATTTTGAAAAAAGAACTCTTTACCAATATTATTGAGTGTACATTTCATTCATTTGTCATTTGTTTTACGATTTGGCGGCAAATTGAAAATTGGCTGTGCACGTCAGAATGAATTTAAGCCGAGAAAATTTTCGTGCAATGATTTTTTATGACTTTCGATGTCATTTAAGTCAACAAGAAAGTTATGATAGACTTCGATTGGCTTTTCACGATGAAGCCCCATCTCGTGCCACAGTTTACAACTGGTTTAATGAATTCAAACGTGGTCGAACTAATCTCACCGATGATTTGCGTGAGGGACGGCCTTCTACAGCGACGACTGAAGATAACATCAGTGTTGTGCGGCGTATGATAGAGACTGACAAAAGAGTGACCTATCAGCAGATTCGGACAAGTCTAGGCATAGGTATGAGTCAAGTGCACAAAATCCTCCATGACATTTAGCGGTCAGGAAGCTTTGTGCCCGCTGGATACCGCATAATTTGACCGAGGCTCAAAAACTCCGCCGTGTTGATTGGTGCCGAGAAATGATCCAAAAATTTAACGGAGGTGATTCAAATGCTGTGTTCGACTTACTAACGGGTGACGAAAGCTGGATTTACTGTTATGATCCGGAAACCAAAAGACAGTCTGCTCAGTGGGTGTTTCCTTCCGAAGAGTTGCCAACTAAAGTGAAGAGAGGTCGAAGTGTTGCAAAAAAGATGGTGGCCTCGTTCTTCGGAAAGACAGGTCATTACGCGACAGTAGTCTTAGAGGATCAGAAAACGGTTAATGCAGAGTGGTATACTAACAATTGTTTGCCACTTGTCTTGGAAAAAGTTCGAGAGAAACGACCTCGCAGCAGGATCCTCCTTCATCATGACAATGCCTCGTCGCAAACGATCGACTATTTGGTGACCTCAGACGTAGAATTACTGGGTCACCCGCCGTATAGCCCCGACCTCGCACCCTGCGATTTTTATTTATTTCCGAAAATAAAAGAAAAACTTCGAGGAAAACGTTTTATAGACGCCGAAGAAGCAGTGGCTGCGTATCAAAAGGCCGTCAAAGAGACCCCTAAGGCCGAGTGGGCAAGGTGCTTTTCTCAATGGTTCCATCGAATGCAGCGATGTATGATGATGTAAATGGACGCTATTTTGAAAAGTTACAATAAAACTAATAACTTGCTAGAATGCTTAGTTTTTGATTTTCTAAGAACTTTCAGTTTGACCCTCTTAAATGTCTTTTAGTATTTATATTCAAAAAATCATTTAACTAACTAATAATTAAAACTAACAAATAATTGAAATGAAAATCTTTCATAAATTCTTTACCTATTTATTATTTATACCCATTAGAAGTATTATTTATTTCCACTACAATAACTAAATGAATCATTGTCAAGTTAATTAACACACTTTATCATTATCAGTTGTATCACGCTTCATTGCGATATTACACGACCTTCACATAATCAAAGCAGGCTGTATTTATATAACGTGGCTGTAAATAACAGCGCCAATGTTTATCTTAACGACCATCTTCCTGTGACGCGATCATTGTATTCACTGTAATATATGACGTCACTTTGATAGGCGCAAATGACGTCATTACTGGGTGCTAATATAATGAGGGAATGGCTTTCATCTTCAATGAAGCGTTATGATGGCGTCACTCATGGAGTCATGATACATAGTATCGTAATTATCTATTAACTTGTTTTGTTTATGTATAGTAGTTATTACAAAGGTCTGTGAACTTCATATCATCAATTTAGTAATCAATAATAGGAAACAGTGTTATTTTTATTTATGTAATACCTGCTATGCCTGCAGTTCCATCCATTTAAACTAATTAAATATGTTGTCCTGAACCATGATCCCTTACCCTTTCCTTTCCTCTACCCTATTTCTCGACTGTTACTTGTCATTTGTCATGGCTAGCTCTGTTTAATCGAGGAATATATTTTCATAAAACACTAGTTAATTACCTATGCGTTAAGGATGTAAACTGAGAGAAATTTTATAAAATTGTTGTTTGCCGTACGATATTAAATGTTTATTTTGTGGAGCCTCAGGAACCTTGAATGACGCATATTTGCGTTAGGCGGTTATGTCCTCATACAATTATTCCATCAATCAATATTTTCTGTTAATGTAAATAAAATAATATAAAAAATTACATTTTGGTCACGTTATTTAATAAAAAATAAAATAAGTACTAATCTAACAAGATAGTTCAAAGTGAAAATGGTAATTTCTCCTTATAACTTCCTTATAATATATTTTGTAAAACGAAACTTGAGACACTAAATGTGAAGTGTTGAAACTCAAACCACACGAGAACTTTGAACTAAACTTTGTTGTCAGTAAACGTTGTCTTTGTCGGCTGTCTGCACTACGCTTAACCTGCGTCTAATTAGACGCATGCTAAGCGTTCTTGAACTAATTACTTAGTTGAAAAACACGACACTCCACACAAATAGGTATATTGTGAGCACATATTCTGTATTCTGTGAAATTAGGATACTCCACACAAATAGTTTTTTTTTTTGTATTATAAGCACGTATTCTGTGTTTTGTGACGTTTATAATATAGTGTGATTTACAATTAGGGTATGATGGTAATACATTGTTATATAAGACAATAAATGTTTTTTTTATCATTACATCTATAGTAAAATAAAGACGGCTTTTTTATTATTTTAAAATGTTTAATCTATATTATTTATATTCTACACAGATTAGTTATATAACTATATTTTATTTACATCGCTCTATAACCATAAGGGTATACTTAACTCTTACATAAAAACAGTTTCAAGTTTTAGTTTGGTGTTCATATAGACAGAGAGACTCAATCTTCCTTTCCTTCAAGTTAACTATCTTTAATCCTTCCCAGTTTAATTTGAATCTCTTCCTGTCACCGCCAACAAACACAGTCACTGAAGTTGCCGGATGTCTATGGCCAATAGCCTTTACTTATAAACAACCATTCAAATTATTTAAGTGTTAAAAAGGACGAGCATATTTTGAATATACTATATATCAGTTATATAAAGAGTTGCAATGTTCTCAAAATTATTACTTTTATGTTTTATTTTCTCTCTCTATTCGCACTTTCTCAGTACAATTCGTTTTTATGCACGATTTTTGAACATGTTTTAGTTTAGGTGCGTGCAATTGATACCAGGCCGGAAGGAAAATTTGTCTCAAAGGTTTAAGTAATTACAGCGGGTCTCGAGTTACATTAATTACACGGGCTTTTTGAGGTCATTCCCGAACCAAGTAGGAAGATTTTACTTATTCTAAAACATTGTTATATTAAACATGAAGCTTCTTCATAATTGCTGTTGTAGGATAACATTAAATCTTCCATTTTACCGGACTATTACTCCATAGTTACTATACTCCATATCTATCTATACTCCATAGTTTATGAAGTGATAATTTTGCTACAGTATTTTATGAGTGATAATTTTGCTACAGTATTTTGCTACAGTAACAGTTTTAAGAAAAATGTATAATGTTGATGATTTGGTTCGGTTTAAATCGCCTTAAATAGTCCTCTAAAAAAGAAAAGTCAAATATGAATTTTCGTGTTAAGTTTTGAAGTTGGATTAATTAGCTTTATATTTAAAAGTTAAAATCTATTTAGAGTACAGTTGAATCAGGACAGTTAGTCGACGCGACAGCATTCAATGAGGTAACTGTGCAATGGAAATTGAATCCTTTTAAACTTTATTTCTGTAATATAATGTTGAGGTTTGCTACTACTCCCAACTTAAATCGAATCTCTTTGTATTTGCCCTGTTACGGAAACAAATTAAATGGCATCTAAAGAAGCATATATATTGCTGCAGATAATTTCTTTTTTTATTTATTTAAACTACTCTCAATGCTGGCTATTGAATCTTTTGGTCACTTAATTTTTCATATATGTTTACCGTTTAGGTAAATTGAGTGCATAAAATAAATAATTAAATGTATCACTACCAAAAAAAAAAAATAGTTTTGGATTACAATTTTTAAATTATATTTTAATTTTTTTTCCGAAACAGACTAATGAGCTCAAGGTCGATGTCTTGAAGCAATGTACCGCTGATCCAGACTTAACTGGACAATACAACTAGTGCCGACAATAACGTCGGCAGAACATATTACATCAAAGTTAAAGTTGTTAAGGAACTTTCTTGTCTGCTCATCATTAAATATGAGATGTGTTAGTGGTGAGAGACCACTTTCTATCAAATCAAAGAACATAACTGAAAAGTATAAATCTTATTTACCTATAACCAACTATCAATTATATCTTTATAGTAATATGATTCGTTACATTCATAAATATCTTTTAATATTTGAGATATTAAGATTGCGATTAACCATCTAGGTAACTTTAATGTTGTTATTTTTTTTTCATATGTATAATATTATTATACAAATTAATTCATTCCTTGTAAGAAAAAATCAGAATAGAACAGAATTGACTGGATTTGTTTTATATAAGATAATTAAATAAATATCATAAGTTATTTTGATAAAATTAGTAGAAGCTGTTAAAATATAATTTATAAGATGGACAAATGGTTTTATATTCCTTTTTATAGTAATTAAGTATTTAAGTTACGACAATATATGTTATGGCATTTATGTTTGAAGGCAGCTTTCGCTAAACCACTAAACAAACAACAAGGAACAAAACACGATTGTGTTGTTACACGGTTGGGTAAAATATTTAATATAAACAGTTTGTGGTATTCGGGTGTTATTTTAAGTTTTATTGTGATTAATATTAGATTTGATGTCTACAGCATATTAATTTGCTTGTATGGAATTGTTCTTGTTTTACTCAATCATTTGATGCAATCAATGTTATAAACAAATTATATTTCTGGCACTTTTACTTTCTAATATTTTTGTAAGGATCTATTTATTAGTAAAAAGGCTCTGATATATTTACAGATAATTTGATTTTAAGTTTCTTTGAAAAACGTATATATGCTATGATATGATTATGTGTTATAATAATTACTCTGATATGAAGACTTTCTTAGACATAATGACAGCTTACAAAATATTGTAAAAAAAGATGACCAAACTAAATCATAAAAGCAATGCTTAAATTCTTCAATATTTGTTAAATATATAAAAGTGTTAACCCTAATGCGTACTCAACTGACCACGAAAATCGATCAATGAGCTGAGAATCAGTTTGGAGAAAAATTGTTTGTATTAAAGGTAAGATAGAGAGAAATAAAACGTTCGTAACACTGGCTATCTCTATAGTCACGTCAGTTTTTTTTTATAGAATTATATTCTCTGAAGAGCTATATATTTATTAGTGTAAATGAAGGAGCACCTAAAACAGAATGCGGATTACGTGGGAATAGTTACGAGTATAATAGCTTAATAGATGGCGTTAATATGCGAAATAAATCACGGAATCGTCTTGTGAAAGCAATTTCTTTAGTAGTTAAGACCAAAAGCCAGTTGTGATTAAAAATATTATTACTACATATATTTATATAATATTAGGAAAAGTTATAAAATATTTCTTAATCTCCGGTCTTTTTCCTTTCAAAATTTTTCTAATGTAAAAAATAATTTAATGCAGACATATTTTATAACGATAAAACCATGTTATGTTATTTAAAGTTATTTATTACATAAATATTCATACTCTTCTGAATTTTATACTATTTACGACGATTACGACTCGATCCATATGTTACATGCTCCGTAGACTGATTTTTATCAAATTACAAACAAACAGTTACAAACATAATAATTATGCTAATTTCTAGAACTGTTACATATATTAAGTAAGATGAGTCGTTATTCAAGACATACATACTGAAGTAATAACATTCTCATCATCATTAACAGATTTTCGCGTATTCAACATCGATCACCTGCGGGACCATTAGATAATAATATATCGTACAGTTACGGGTATAACACAGGTGATGTCATAGAATTGCTACGAGACTAATCAATAAAATAATCAGAAATGAAACAAATAATAATCAAAATATATGTATATTTGATTATAAAACGCATGTAATAATATTCATTGATATTTTCCCTTATCGATGCTTTTTAAATAAATTTTAAAAGACGTTTCAAAAGCGTGTAATGATATATTCACAATAATCGTTTATTATTTTGACAATAAGGTACAATCAATCACACAATACAGGAATTAGGTAATGACTTCTATTCAATCAAAATCATTTTACATTTTTCTCGGAGGCGAGTCACGAATTGAACAATTATATCCGAATATATAGAATCGCTTCATTATAGCTTTTAAAGACTAAAGTTTTACGACCTGTAAGTATTTAGCAAAATTCACGATTTCATCATTTTGCATTTTATTATAACATTATGAAAGAATATTAACTGTTTTATTGTAGATATCATCTAAACTGTTCTATATATTTTCAATTGTTTTGCTTAATTTTAATACCAACCGAAACAAAATGTGAAGTTTTAAAACTTATCAAATATTATATCATTACTTAAAAAATTTTTGCTCTATTATAAATCCTTCAAAATAAAAAAAAAATTAGAAAATGAAAAGTTTACTTACAATATTAAATGTAAATTTAATTTTATTCTTTTACGTGGACTTAATGTTATATCAGGGTATATTATACTAGGTTCATTTATTTTTCATAAATCTTCTTTAATAACAATATTTTAAATAGTTCTAACTTGTATATAAAATTCGGCAGAGTTCGTAATAAGCTATAGTACTATGAGTTATTAATATAGACGATAAAGAAGTAAGTAAACCCGTTTATATAATAAATATAAGAAACTGCAACTCGTTCATTACTATTTTTTGTGCAATTTTCATTACATAAAATAACATATTCCAATAAATATAAAGGAATAGCAGATAGATATATTATTATTTGATATAAACATTAGATAGATTTATGGCTGTTTGTGAGAATGATTGTTTTCACGTCGCAATAAAGGCTCTTAAATGTTATTTAGAAGTTCTTAATTTTATCTAACTTATCACTGGCTTTCGCTCGGAGTACCTATAATATTATAAGGAATGAATATGTACGTATAAATCAAAATGTATCTATAAACGATCTTGAAAAGTTTGTTTTAAATTATAGATCGTTATAAAATTTATAAGTAACCTACAGTTTACAAACAAGGTCCATAATCCGTGTTTATAAAACTTCACTTTCACTGTATTAAGATTAGTTATAAAGTTATATATTATTTGATGTTTATAATACACTTACGTCTTTGAAGGAAGTCTCAAAATAAACTAAAACTAAACATGACTTTGATGCAAAAAAGAGAAAAGAGAAATACTTTATGACGCTTTTAAAATCTTTTAAAGCCACCAAAGCATTTACCTCTTGGTGAAAAATAATAATTTATTTTTCCTCTCTGTATAGAAAGCACTTAGAATTAAATGCAAATCATGCAAATGTATACAAAAGCGTAGTAAACATTTGCGTTTTCATAATTTACGAAGTGCTTTTAGACATTTTGAAAATCATTATCATTGAAACAAAAAGACTTTCACTCTGTATTGTTGGCTCAGAAAAATTATTTTATGCAATGATTTTATTATATGAATATATCGTTTTGCATCACATTGTTAATATGTAAAAAAAAATCACTTATTAAAAACGTTTATTATAATATTCGAGATTTTTATTTTAAATGAAAGCATTATACTAATACTCGGTCTTTCTCATTGGATTTTATATCTGATTGATTACAAAACATTATCGCCTGAGTTTATGAAGTAAAATTAACATAGTGATAACAAAATAATTATATTAATAAATTCATTCATCAATTGACGTTGATCATCCATAATGACTTGATTTCAGCATCAACAAAAGCATTAAATTTAACAACCGCGGAAATGTAATTGCTGATTCGTGGCTACAAATTGCAATTTTATTATACAAGCCTGTGACTTCGATTGCCATGAAACAATTAATTAAAAAAGTATATATATTTCACCTCGTTAATATTTTATTATATATATATAATTATGTATATATATATATATATATATATATGGATAAGACAATTATATCTACTCAGTCAAATAATTCTACATGTTGTATATTGGGCAATTAGTAATGGCCAGGTGGAACCAACCACAGGGCGCTGATGACGTAACATTGAAAGTCCTGTTTTCTTATGAATATGTATATGAAAAAAAAAAAAAATCATGACAATCCCGCTGAGTTTCTGTCGCCAGCTCTTCTCAGGTCTGTGGAATTAATTTTCCGAGCTGGTGGTAGCTTTGACAATGAAAAAATGTTTGGTATGAAACTTATTTTCAATAAAGATTTTTGATTTGATTTTGATTGATTTGATATACAAAATAGGATAAATATAAATTTAGTATGCTTTTGGTTGATAATAAAATAAAAAAAAGGTAACATTTAATTTAATTTTGGATAATAATAATTATCAACGTGTATATTAGTTGTGTTGTTATTATGCATATGTAAAAATAAAATATTCACTGTGTCAATTACAATTATAAAAAATAGATAAAGATAAGATAGATATATAGATAACAACTATCTCCGAAACAAATTTTATATCGGGTTAACATTTTAGCTCAAATACCGGTGAAGTAGATTTTGAGTTTTTAAGGCGAAAACAAACTAACAAAGCATGTATGTAAAGAAATACTACTATATTTCCCACGACTTAAATTGTAAATTGTATTGTCATTCTTCATTCAATCTATTGTCATTGGTTAGAATGTTAATTATGAAATTGACGAGTTGAGAAGATGTTTTATGTAAATTACAATATTGCAGCATTTATATAAATTACAATATTTTACTAAATATTTTTAAGTCGCCAAATACATAATAATACAATACAATCCCGTTAATGAAATGGAAGAATTTTCAATTGCGACCCTGATGAAATATTCAGTTCGAATCAGATGAAGCTAACTCAAGAATTTCCAATTGCTAATCGCCAAGTAAATTTTTAAAAATATCTAACGGTCAAAGTTTTAGATTACAATATTATAGTGGTTTTCAATGAAGCTCAACCTGAACCGGTTACCATAATTGTAGATATTATTTTGACACATATAAATATAGTAGACTGACACGGTGAAAATCTAGCATATATCTCTCTTTTTGTTTTTGAGCGGAGGAATTATGTTATGTAATGCACATAAAGGGAAAAAACTAAAGATAATTTCATACATAATTACAAAACCACCGTGCGTAACAAGTAATACATGTATATCACTTTATACGAGCTCCTGTTTATGTCATAAGCCTCTCCGTACTTAATGAGATAACTTAGTATTCAATCAGTTCATGAATTTTCACGATTGAGCCGACTTCAACCAAAAAGTTAGTGAAGAAATTTTTGCTTTAATTATATATCTCGAATCATAATACCCTTTCGGCCTTACATCTCTATTTCCAGGAAAATATACGTGCAAAGGAGCATTCTTTTAATATGGAAATGCTATATAAGAGTGTTTTCTAAGAAAATCCTAATATTTTGCTCTGGCGTTGAGAAATGTATAATACTATTATCATAAATCACGATTAAAAATATAGATTTATTGAAAGAAGCGAACGAAGTGAGCGGAGCGTTTTACTGGAGACTTTTTACATTCTTTGTCACGAATTGGCTCGAAAACTACTTAACGGAAAATTATGAAACTTTACAATCAAAAAGACACACATTAGGTGATGGTTCTTATAAAAAAAATTTGAAAAACTCGCGAGCACAGCGAGTCGAAATTGAGGGTTTGTTGGCGCTCCTAGTTATCGAAATGATTATCTACTTTACCGATTAATATAGTTAGTATTATCAGTAAAAAGAACAAACCATTTTTGGAAATAATGGGTTTGTTATTGCGCTTATAATTTGGAAAGTTCTAATGTCCCTTGAACCAATCTTATGGCGGATATAAAAATACTATGGAGTATATACCTCTCAGTATAATGGTTATTAGACTCTACAATAAAGTTTGATAAACATTTTTTTGAAGATAAACTTATCTGTAATTTGAATATTTTGCTTAAATAACTTGATTTGGTCAGAAACATTTATGAATAAAGAAATTTCAATATAATGTTTATTCGTTTACCTATTTATTTTTATAATTATAGGCACACAAGACATAAACGGTCCTAGTATTAAATAAAGGACCCGTATGATCACATCAAAATATTTAAAATGTTCCGAAAGAAGTAAAGTAATAGATACGACAATTATTATATCCGAATCTGTTTTTAGACGTGTAAAATCCACATACATAATCTTGGAAGAAAAGTGTCTCATAAACTTATTTTATTTTATTTGACATTTCATTCTCAATGGATCACATTAATATCCTAGTCCCGAGAAATGGCTCAATATTCTTTAAAACAACATTTGTTAGAAACATATTCAACTAGTATGTAATAAACTTTCATTTTCCATTGCGGTACCATTATTCATATTTACATTAAGAAAATAGTTTGTTTATATATATGGAATAACAAAATATGAATTTAAAATATAATTATATACAAGATATATTATAATCTTTAATTGCTTTACTGCTATATAAGAGATGTCACTTGATCAGAAATTAAAGCCTTTTATTCTTATACGTGTCTATTTATTTTTAAGTAAATTTGTAATTGGGGTTACCTCCAAATTAAATTCTTGAACTTCCAAATATGTTACATATTTTTTTAATGACGTGAGTGTATTTGTTGTCATACACGTTTTCTTTAATATGACATAATATAAAAATAATAACCGAATATTTAAAATATATGTGGCTGTAACTATTGCGTACACTTCAGGTTTAAATTTCACTTGTTAATCAGTAATCCTCAATTAGTTTAACATATTTCAAATTAAATACAATGTCGTCCTTATATACAGATATAGGTATATAGAATTCTTACTTTTGTAACATAGGTAACTAATCTAAGGTAAAGAAATATATTATAATCTTGTAATAAAATTGTTTCTATACTCCACTGTAAATGTAGGTATCGCCAGCGATAGCATATTCTACAGGCTAAATGTTTTTCAACCGTAAAATTGAATTCGATTGATCTGCCCTCAATAAGAGATCTTTGATGTGTAAGAATAAATCATAAGATATGTTATATTTTAATAGAACTTGTATCAAAATGGTGGTTTTAAAAACTTTTGCAATATATGCATATGTAAACGTAATGACATGTAATTTAGAAGCATTTTTTACAGCATTTATTTAAATTATGGAAACATTGTCTAATGATTTAATTATTTTATTCATTTATTTACATAATTTCTTCTTTAAATCAATACTAATGATCAATTGTATGTCAAATGGGAGTGGTAGAACAGCCTATTTTGATACTTTACTACACGAAATAAGCCACTCTCCAACTTAAAATAAGGCTGGTCTGAGATCACACAACAAACTCAACTTTTTTTATTGTGATCACTGTAGCATAAAAGTTAATAAGCATTGTACAAACAACTAAAACCATCGCAATAAAAGAAATAAACAAATACAAAATATAACTAAAGTAACAAATACAAGACTTATTTTTAAAGTAAGTTTCATATCCCGTTCCATGGTGTAATGGTTAGCACTCTGGACTCTGAATCCAGCGATCCGAGTTCAAATCTCGGTGGAACCTGACTTTTTAGGTAGTCATGAACTGCGGCAGGGACAGATTGGTGTATTAGCCAGGCCAGAAATTGGGAAGGATTAAATTTAGAAAATATTTTTTTAGGATAACTCCTCTATACGTTGAGCAATAGGGTATTTTTTGCTCGAAAATCTCAGGATGAGTGGTAACGATAGATTAAAAAAAAATTGATTAAGTAGGTTTTACAAGGTTATGAGTAATATTAACGCTTATATTGCAAACGCTGTAAAAACTTTAAAAGATGGATCAAAATATTGTACCACAGATGTGTATATTATACAGATCTACAAAAAGTCCGCGAGTGTCTATTTATCTATCCATCGTGAGTAACTACGTAACCCTGCATTGTGCATTGCCCTATAAGCCGAGACTATGAAATGTATGACATTGAATTTTATCCAAATCAGACCAGCAGGTTATATATCACGAACAAACAAACAGACAAACCGATTACAAGTTTTAAAATTGTTGTCTTTATCATGTATAAAACACGTAGCGATTAATTCGAAAAGTATTTTAACTATGTGTAATAAATATAAATGGTTTTAAAATTATTATTGTAACTTTCAGAGGACCACTATGGAATTCACAAATATTCACAAAAATACTAACTTATAGTTTTGGACGGTGTAAGTAAAAATACAAAAAGAATTGTTTAGTATAAGTATTTTAAAAAGCCACTATGCGATATTAAAGTAACAAATTGTTTTAGTAATATCTTGGTTTATGTTCACGAGTGACGTGAACATCAATGAACTTATTGAATACTAAATTATCTGAGACCGAAGAGGCTTATAACATAAACAGGACCCAATGTACTGAAATTGTAATTGTACTCACTATTGACTATTACTATGTCGCCATAAATAACCTAATGTATGACAACAAAAAAGCAAGCTAAAGAGAAAAAAAATCAATACGTAAGTAGAACATAAACATTTAAAAAAAAAAAAGTTGATTATGAAAAACAAAACGTTGTCAAACGTTTTGACAAAATGACAATTAGGTCTATAATAGTCTAGGTAATATTATTCAAAGTACACTTGATTAATGATTACTATCAACGTGAGTTACAGCAGTTTGAATTTGAGTAAATACGTCCAATGTTTATTTTTATACAATAAATAGTACATATGCTTCACATATGTAACTACAGTCTCCATTATTATGTTGGTATTATAAAAAGTTATGACCCATTACAACGAAAAGCGAAATTATCCGTTTTATTTTATAGACCCAACATTACAGATATATCTTTATGTTACTATCCATTTATACTTTATCTTCTTAACCTACTGTTAGTGTTTTTATATGAATTTTACAGATCAAGATCAAAATATAATATGACGTATGAAAAATAAAACAATAGGAGAAATCAAGAAATAATTAACTTTGACAACATGTTATTAACGAGTAATAACTAGACTTAATAACGCAATGGTTAGGGTTAAGATGACACAGATAAGACAATTTTTAGAGCAATATGACTTCAGTCGGTGGTATTTAATACACTGACACCTACGTTTATGGTTTCCACAAGAAATTGGGCTTTGAGAAATAGATATCTGAGATTATGGTAAGGTGGTCATTTAAATGTTAATTAAAATATGTTATATATTGCGAAAAGGGTCAAATAGTAACCATGGCAATATGTAAAAGTACTAGGTGTTGACACCGATTACGTCGGCGTTACGTACGTAAAAATTTTTTTTTATATTATTTTATTTACCAAAAAATATTTTTTTCCTGCGATATACATCGATTTAGGTGATGTGAAAATTTGAATATAAAACTATACTATGTTACAAGCTGATAATTAAACTTCGACAGATAGAAAAAATTACAGGATTATACAACTAAAATAAAATATAACTTTTTAAGCATATCCTTAAGCAGACAAGTTACATCTACCTAGCTATATAATTATTTATTGTTAATTATAAACACATATGTAGCGCTTACCCATAAACATCATATTTAGACGTTGAACACGTTATAGAATCAAATGTATCACACAGATACATCTATCCCGTGGATTATGAATATATCAGGAATCAGAGCTTTTCCGCTGCATTCCCGTCACACTGGTTAAGTTAATTAATAGTTTTGAATAACGTTAATACGTAATTCAAAATGGCTGACTGACAAATGACAACCATATGAAACAAAATTGAAATGACAACCATATGAATAAAACCATAAGGAAATGACGCTACCTCATAAATATTTTAATATTTCCACATAAAATAAATAGTTATAGTTTTTCTAAGAGAAATATGTAAGAGCAGAAAAAATCAAGCTACTCAGATTTATGATTTACAATAAAATACTTTTGTATCGTTTCATTAATATGCTGCCATTGCAGCTGCAAATAAAATTATTATTTTAATTTAATAGGACATTCATCATTCAGACATTATTTTATTTTAAAAATATCATTTTCAAATTTTACCAGTCTTGGTCATGGGATGACTTTATATAAGTGAAATACCACTAGAATATTAGTTCGCTATTAATCTTAACTCCTATATAACTCTGTTGTAATGACGTCATAAACGTATAACTGTTTACAGCTTAATTCCCTTTGCGTGTATAGATGTAATAAAATGGTAATATGTCCATACTGTTCCAGGTCGAAGGACGAGTAAGCGCGTGCTAAAACTTTACTGATAGGTAATAATCTTGGTTTCTCGGAGTGTAAGGTTGATTTATATTTGTTTCCAACATCAAGTGTATCAAACGATAATATAACCTGGTATATGTTCTCTGTCAACCGTAAAAATGAAGGACGTGTCCTCAAAACCAGTTCTAAGTCCTCGTGGATCTTAATATTTATTGAACATGTAGTTTTAATAAATATATATGTGATATAAATAATAAACATAAAGATACCAAGAAAAAGATGGATTGTGGGAATGATGATATGAGGATAAAAGAAGTTGGGACAGCATTTGTTATACATTAGTATAACAGGAATTAGTTGACATTGAAAAAACAATGTATTGGTTTCTCCTGCAATTGGAATGATGTTGACAAATAAATATAATAGAACAAAAATATTTGTCGATATCAGCCGTTCAAGTAAAGCTATTTGGAAATGTTTTTGTTTAGAATCATATCAAGGGTTTTACAAATATGCGAAAAAGCTAAATATCAATCACTTTACAAAATTCTAATTTATTAAATGTTTAACAAAAGATACCGGCGGTACGCCGTTCAAATAGACCCATCCTTAAAAAAATTCATTGTCAATTTATATTCTATGAAGTATCGGTATAATGGTAAGTGGATATTGAATAAATACTGGTATTCTGAGATATCTCTCTTTTCATTACATTCCTTTTATTAGTCGAATAATTTTATTCGTCTGTAGTTCTCATATTTGTGTTGTTATAAAAAAGCCATATGACCTTCGTACGTTCCAATAAACTGTACAATGGAATGTCTTGATCAAGTCCAGTCTACATGTTAACAACCACTTCATGTTAATATATATACACTACAAATCTGCTCTCTATGTACCCTGACATATCAATACAATATTAATGTGTTAGACAATATCAGCATATTCTTTAACCTAGATTTACAGGTCATGGATGAAGAACAATCTCAATGAAATTGAATTAAACAACTCATTTTTTTTTATATTATGGTCATAGACAGTTTTTATTTATTTGACGATCATTTTGTATTAGAATACTGGACCTTGGGATTATTGTAAGTTTGGGTCTTAACGAACTTTTCAAAGAAGCACAAAATTACAGAATGCTCTTCTTTCGTTGTGTCCACTTCAATAAGATCTGAGTATTTAAAATATCATAAATTTCGCAGATACATTGTATACTTAACATATAAACTATTGAATATTATCAAAACTACTTCATTCTTCCTCATTTGTCTTCACTAAATTTAATGTAAGCTCTTTGAATTCTTACGTTTTTTTATTATTTTAAAATACCTTAATATGCCTTTCCGAAAAAAATGCGTGACCACAATCTGTGACCGCATGGATCCTGGTAAGCTCATGCAAAACGATTCTCCTTACTATATGTAACTCTTTGTGAAGAGTAAATATATATCAAGAGGGCGACAGAACTATCACACTCGCACTCACCGTTACGTTGGTTGCCTCATGCTGGCTGCTACAGCTACCCTACATGCTAGTCTGGCAAAAGGTTGGAAGTATTAAAACTGTATGACTAACGAGAAAAGATCAACATCACCTCTTAATATAATTATTATTGTACTTTTTAAATACCATGTTTATAAGATACCGAGATTAGGTGGTACTATATTAAAATTGGTTATATTGTAATGTAAATTAACTTTAATCACTTTGCATAGTCATTGAAATTAAGTGACGTCACATCTCCCGAGGTATGTAATTAACTTAGTAATTTCTAATTTTGCATTTTTCTCATATAGAATTTTAAGTTGTTAATATTGTGTTATTTTATTTAAGGTTTTAAAGTTTACTCACCATTTTTTCATTGCGTAGAAAAACATATAAGTATAATCTGCTTATAGAGATTTCTTTACATCTTCAATATTAATTCAATTTTCAGAATTGCAAAGATTTATGTTAAAAATTTCTATGATTATAAAACTCATTCTAAATCCATTTATAATTTTCATGATTTGAATAATTTTGCAAAAGAGATCAAAGTTTATTCTATTAAAAACTTTAAAAAAAAAGAGCGGAAGCGATGGAACTTATATATTATATTTGAAAAATCTCCACAAGTTCCTAAGAAGCGTACTTAAGTTGCCGCCACTTCATACTTATAAAATATTATTTTTGAAATAACCTGCAAAATGCGCCATTTTAGGAGCGACTTAATAATTTAAATAAACATAAAATGGTATATGGTTATATCTCAATCTACATTCTACAAATCAATAAATTTTTTGTGGTCATTTTGTTTTACAAAAAAAGCTAAAATCTATCACTTATCAGAGAATATTATCTTATTATAATTCTAAGATTAGAAAAAGAACTCGAAAATCAAAATACAATGTTTAAGCCTTTACTTATTTTTTAAGCCTTTTTATATTAGATATAAATAAATTAGAAATATTTCATCTAGCGTCATCATTATCAACGTTATTTTAGTTCTACGACGAAGGCCTGCATCAAAGGTCCATCTGGCTTTTTGCAAATTAGTTTGCTATCCAAGCATAACAAAATACATCATTTATTTAGAGTAGGTTTATTTATATTGAGGCTTATAATCGATTGGTATTAATTAATTCACACTCGTGATTGCTTTCAATATCCGGTTCTTAAATCTCTGTTGATTATTTAATTAAATAAATATCAAGAGACACCCAGATCACGATAATTTACATTTTCAATTCCAATAACCTTAAAATATATTAACATGGACTTACATAATTAACTTGTGATCAGTGTATAATAAGTATTTAATTTTAAGATATTTTAAAGTAATTAGAAATTTTCTAGATATAAACCATAGCCTGTCCAACAGTTCCAGAGTAGAAGATTGTGAAAGAAAGATTAGGAGTTCCTAAATTTTTAATGAAAATTCAAATTTTCTACAAAACGCTCATGTGCAAGCTCGCACTAATAAATCGCACTTAGCAGTTATGGTTAAATGGTTTTGGATTTAGATTTGAATTGTGCACAAACCAAGGTAACTCATTCAAGTTATCTGTCTAGATTTACATTTTATTGTTTGTTGTATATTTTTTTAAATAAATAATGACTACATATTTATATTATCACACAAGGTACTTAATAATTCACCGCCCTTATCAGGGCATATAAAAATGTATTTGAAATTAATAAAAATATGGGGATTGTGGCGGACAGTTACCAGAAAATATGTATTTGTTACTTAATTTTTTTTTGAGTTTGAAAGGCTTTTTCAGTTTTAATGTCATTGAATTTTTACCCTAAAAATATAATCTAAAGAAAATCGATTACTTCACCTTACTTTTGAGTTACAGTGACTGCGTAGATTTAATGCGTAACGTAGATAATCAGAAAAACAACACCTTGTATCTATGTTTTTTTCCTGGTTGATAGAAAAGTGACATCGTGATTTACAACCAATAAATACAATAGATTTCCAACGAATCAAATAATAATTAATGTCCAAAATATATTTCAAATAATGGTTACAGGTTCCGGGTATACTCGTAGCTTGAGTTAAAAATCCAACGGCATTGTAATTTCCATCTTACTGCTAAATATTAAAAGTAACTTCAATTAATGCACTGTTATATGTATGTCTTTGTTCATTGACATATATGTTTAATAAACTGTTACACATAATAATCTCACACAATTATACGTACTAGTACATACGAGTAGGTACGAAGATACAAAGCTGTCAATTATAGCACAAAGCGATATTTTATTAGAGCAGCTCCAATACGGTTGAGAATAATGCAACTGACGTAGTAATTACCAGCTATTAAGAGTAGCTGGTAATTAAGCCGGTGGGTATGAAGTCAAAGCTTTTAGAAATGTGCATTCAATTGATCGTAAAGTAAATTTTCAAGTGAAATTTTCATGAATATGAAGTAAAAAAGGAGGAAAAGAACTTGGTTATTGATTCGTTATGTACTCCTATTGATAACATTTTGTTTTGTTTTTATGGTACCAATAATTCTTTTATCATTTGTATACACAGCTTAATCAGTTCTTATACGTATGTACTGAGCACGGATGGTGTAATAAATTTTCATATTCATTTTCAAAATGGAAGCAATTGAAAGGTTATATTTTAAGAACCAAATTTCTTGTGGTTGGGACAAGCTGTGCAACACTGTCTGACGAATGAAATATTATATAATCATAGACTGAATTATAAGTTAAAAGATAGAAATCAAAATTAGAGCTATGTTAAAACTATGTAAGAGTATAAACTGTACTGTGCTATCTAAGCACATCCAAGTGAAATTAAAACAAATCACGTGATTATTAAACGTAATACATAACAGAATTGATAAAAACGTTTAATGTACTTTAATGAACTCCTTCACAGTAACTTTTGTTATGATTTGAGACGATTATTATTATAAAAATTGCAAATACGAACTGTGTTACAAAATTATTACAATTATAATTTTTTTTTTTAATATTATGGATAAAAAATTCGTTTACTAATAATATATTATTAAAAATACGATTATTATGTTAATAGAAAAAGAATACAACATAACGTTCATTAGCGTTGGTTAATACGGAGGACGAGGATGTGACAAGTACTCCATCATTTAGAGTGTCGACATACAAACATGCACCCAATTTACTATTATTATTATTATATTATTATGGATTATGGAAATTTTCACACTCGATTTAGCTTTTTAGAACCGTTCCGTCGTCAACAATATGTTATCAAAACGTTGAGCCTGTTACACAATATTCCACTGATTGGAGTTGTTCTTTTTACATCCGTAAATTATATGTAACATAATTATACATATAATTTACGGATATAAAAGGATAATATGTGTGATATTAAGTTATAAAGGACACCACGACAATGTTTTCTTATTTTTGTTAATTTAATCTAAAACATTATAGGTTAAATAAGAAAATAGTTGACATTTAGAAATATTTGGTTTTTATGACCTATTTAACATATTTTATGAGTTTGTTTTAGATACTTTTTTCTTTTTTTTTTAAAAAAAAAGAAAAAGCTAGTGAACTTATTAACCTAGCTTACTACTACTACTATTTACTTTTTTTCTTACTACTATTAATTACTAAAATAGCTTTCCATAACTTGTGCAGGTGTACCATTCCCTGCGAAGTTAAAATCGCAATTAAAATCATGAAAAAAATGTCTTAAAATTACAATGAAAGGCATGGACAAATGTTTATGGACATTAAGTTATATATATAAAAAAAAACAGTATATTTAAAAAAAATAAACAAACCTATAACTAATTTTATTTTAGTATATACATAATGTTTTAAAATATAACATCATACTTACATGTTTTCTTTCGAAAATTAGGTAATAATAGAAAAGCTGAAGAAATAATGACTTAAATGCTAGTATAATACAATACAATACATTCACTTATGCAGTAACTTTTAAGTGAAATAAGTAAAGTTGAATAATAATAATATTTGATTAGTAATTAATTAATTATTAATAAAAAATACAACTCTTAATTATTAATAAGTATTTCACCAATAATTGTTTGCTATTTTTCGGTGCCAGATGAGTTTATATAGTTTTTGTATTTATTATTGTATGTTTATATAAAAAATGTGTGTATGTAATATTTAATATGAACAAATGCGGCGTTGGGGACCGCCAACCAACACGCCATGTTCCGAACGGCGGGAGGTGGAGGACGGAGCTACAAATAGCTACGTGGAATGTAAGAGGAGGAATGGAACAGAAGATGAATGAATTATTAGATGTGATGGATGACAAAGATCTGGATGTTATTTGTGTGTCTGAGACCAAGCGAAAAGGCAATGATACGACCGATTTGCCTGGCAACCGGGTCGCTTTCTGGGCTGGGGTTCCAGAGGGTGGGCGAGGTTGCCAAGGTGTTGGCGTATTGTTGTCTTCTCGAATGGTTAATGCTATGGTAGAATACAAGGCGATCAACCCGAGGCTTCTTTGGGTTCGCTTTAAGCTGGGGATAACAAGAGTATTCTTGTTAGCCGTGTATGCTCCAGTATCCTCAGCTCAAATTAGCGAGCTCGAGGAGTTTTGGGAGAGTGTCAGGGATGTTCTAAGTAGTGTCAGAAGTAATGAAAAGTTGATAGTATGTGGGGATGTTAATGGATGGGTTGGAACCGCGCGAAGTGGTTACGAAAGCGTGCTAGGCAAGTACGGTGATAAGAGAGTAAATGAGGCTGGAAAGCTTATTTTGGAATTTTTTAAAGAGAGAAATTTGTTTGTGGCAAACACGATGTTTGATCATAAACAAATTCACATGTACACATGGGAGCGAGCGGAAGAAAGAAGTATGATTGATTTATTCCTGGTGGATCAGCGAATTCGAAGCCAAGTTATGGACACGCGAGTGTTTAGGGGTGCTGATCTGGGAACAGACCATTATCTAGTCGTTGCTAGAATAAGAGGTCTGTTTGCAGGTTGGCGCAACCGCACGACGTGTCCAAGCTTGGAGTCGAATTATCGCATAAGAAGCTGGAAGCTTCAAGATCCACCGATCAGAGAGGAATATCAAGAAAGGGTTTCCAAGAAGCTTGAAAGCTGTGATTCAGGAAATGAAAGTGTTGAAGTATGCTGGCAGTACCTTAGGAATGGTATGGTAAATGTAGCGACAGAGGTATGTGGTAAAAGGAAAAGAGGTTTTAGTAAAAAGCGCGATGAATGGTGGGATGATGAAGTGAAAGACGCTGTAGAGTTAAAGAAGAAAGCATGGTTGGATTATAAAGCCTCGTTTAAGGATAAAAGTATGAGAGAGATAAGAAAAAGAGAGTACAAGCTGCAAAAGCACAAAACGAAAGCACTTATAAAGATGAAGCGTGAAATTTCTGAGCGTGAAAGGGACGACAGGTTGACAAACAACTTCCGGGAAAATACGAAGCTTTTCTGGCGAGAAGTTAGTGATTCCCGGGTTTGTTCGGTAACCTGTAGAATGAAAGGGGTGCTTTCGAAGAGCGGTGAAATTTTATCTGAGCAAGCACACGTTTTGCAGCGGTGGGCGGAGTTCTATAAGGAGGTGTATGAAAGTGAGGACGCCTCGGCCTTGAGCACCAGTGAAATGCTGAGTCCGGATATAGCCGATGGTGAAATCAGTTTGGAAGAAGTGGAGAGCGCGATTCGAAGTCTGAAATGTGGTAAAGCTGCGGGAGCGGATGAAGTTACTGCCGAGATGATCAAATATGGTGGGCCACGCGTCTGGGACTTGTTCTGGTTTTTGTGCAATTTATGCTGGAAATCAGGGGAAGTCCCAGGCGATTGGCGAGGTGCAGTCATCGTACCTTTGTATAAAGGCAAAGGTTCACAGATAGACTGTGCAAGCTATAGGGCTATCAGTTTGATCAGCTTGGGCAGTAAAGTTTATGCTAAAATATTAGCGAGAAGAATGCAAGAAAGATCTGAAAGGCTGTTGTGGGAGGCCCAAGGAGGTTTTAGACCTGGAAGAGGATGTATAGATCAGATCTTTTCCCTCCGCATGATCACGGAAAAGTTTTTGGCCCTAAACCAAAAGGTTTTCTGTGCTTTTGTGGATTTGGAAAAGGCATTTGACAGGGTTGTGAGAAAGAAGTTATGGGAGATACTGCCCCGATACAACGTGAACGGACCCTTGCTACAGGCTGTAAAGTCTCTTTACAGAGATCACTCAGCCTGTGTGCGAGTAGGAGCTGACATGTCGCCCTGGTTTGACATCCAATCGGGTGTTAAGCAAGGTTGCGCTATGTCAGCTTGGTTGTTCAACTTGTATTTGGATAGTTGTCTCCAAGGCGTGAAAGACAGTGACATGGGAGTGAAAGTTGGTGACCTTAAGGTCAATTGCTTGCTTTATGCAGATGATGCAGTGCTCATTGCATCATCAGAATGCGATCTGCAGGCATTGGTCACCACTCTGAAAGATGGGTGTGAAAATAATGGTCTAAACCTGAATGCAGATAAGACGAAGGTTCTGATATTTGAAAGAAATGAAGAAAGAACAGAATGTAAGATCAACATGAATGGTAAGATAATAGAACAAGTGAATGAAGCGGTATATTTGGGAAGTATGTTTAGCAGAGACGGAAGATACGAAATGGATGTGGAAAGGCGTATTGCTGCCGGTAACAGAGTCAACGGTGCTTTGGCTGCATTGTTGAGACGGCGAAACGTCAGCATAGCTGCACGTTTGGCTGTACACAATGCAGTTTTGCTACCGACGCTGTTATACGGCAGCCAAACGTGGGTAACACAGAAGAAGAATGTAAGAAAGATGAATGCTGTGGAGATGCGATCTCTTCGTCGAATATGCGGAGTCGGTTTAGCTGACCGAATCCGCAATGAAGAGATCCACAGAATGGCAGGTACTAGCGAAGATGTTTCGGTAAGAATGAAGAAGAACGTGCTCAGGTGGTTTGGGCACGTCGAACGAATGAGTGATGAAAGAATGGTAAAAAAGATTTATAAAGGTAAAGTGAGCGGTAAGAGAGACAGGGGGAGGCCTCGAGTGACCATCGAAAACACAGTAGCTACGATACTGGAGGAAGGTCACGTAAAAAGCATGAGGACCCCCCGGAGGGCATGTATGAAGAGGTTAATGTCTGTGGTCGAGGCGAAAGAGGTATGCATTGACCGTAGCGTTTGGCGCTCCGTCGTCTCTGGCTACCCCGCAAGGGATATGGTGTGACGATAAGTAAGTAAGTAATTATTAATAAAAAATACAACTCTTTGTTGTATACAAATTATAGAATTATTATTTATTATTTCAATATAACCTTTAGGTATCGAAAACCAATAAAGGGTATCGAGTGGAGAGGAAGCCGTAGCAGTAAAACGGTTTATCAATCTACCCACTCACCAATACTTCGATACTTTATGAGAAATAAATTGCTAGTTACATACAAAATATTTTTCGGCTTTGCTTCTTAAATATTACAATAATATGTTATAATATCCTAGTCTGAGTTAACTGGAGGTAGATTACTGTTTCTTATTAAACATTATTTTACTTATAAGACAATGACAAGTTTATTTAAAATAATAAATATATATTTCTGTTACTTATTAACAACGACATATTTGTAACTAGGGGCGCCAACAAACCCTCAATCTGGACTTGCTGCGCTCGCGAAATCTCGGGTGCCGTTTGCATATTGAGCGAAGCGAGCCCAGTGTATTGACTCATCGTTTCGCATTGACTTCAATGAGATATCAGTTTTTTGACATAATATTAAAAAAAAAAATTTTTTGAGGACATTTTTCAATTTTTTTTAAACCATCTTCTAAGCTGTGTCTTTTTGATTTCAAAGTTTCATAATTTTCCGTCAAGTAGTTTTCGAACCTTTCGTGACAAAGTATGTAAAAAGTCTCCAGTAAAACGCTCCGCTCACTTCCTTCGCTTCGCTCAACAAAATGTGTTTTACTGTATTCATCACCAAAGTTTAACAGCAATATGTCTCGACTGTTGAAACTGATTCAATAAAACGTTTAAATTGATATTATATATTATTATATTTTTTAATATTTAAATATCGCTTAGCCACGACATGACCTGAATATCAAACACATATACTACTTGAGACTCAAAGTGCATGCGCTCATATCATAAGGATAAATAAAATGTTATACAAAGAAGCAGAACTTTACGCGCGGAGACAGTCAACATTAATTACCTTTTTAGGGTAAAACAAAAAAAAGTTTGGACTAAAATTAAAATAAATAACATTTTATGCAATAAATGTAATGTTATGAATCATAACTTATTACAACATTTCCTCTTGTGTTTTAACCAACTATTTACAATCGAGTAAAGCAAAGGGGAAACGGAAACAGGAAACGTCCACTGACCAATGTCAATTAAATTTAGTTCAAAGTTTTTGTGCGGTTTCAAATTAACTTTTCATACTCAGTGTGTCAGTGCAAATTTGTCAACTAAATGAACATTATGAACAGTTAGTCAATTCTAGATGAAGAAAGTTACATAGTAACCTCGCAGAATGGAAATGTGAAATTGTATATAAATGTGATTTAAAACTACCGTTTTGTCGATATTTGTTTTTAATATATTAGTAACTTACTCCCAATATAGCTCATGAAGAATATAACCTTATGAAAACTTGTATATGACGAGTTTTATTTCCAATTTTTTCTCATTCCTAGTGAGTGAGTGAGAGTGAGTTTAGAATTGAATTTGAATTGTTTTCAAACAAGGCGTGAAGCGTCTGACGTATTTACACTGCAAATGGCGGATAGTGTCAAATCATGTCTAAATCTGATAAGCGTTATACTCCAGACCCTTGTGATGCAAATATAACAATTTGCACTCCGACCTAATGTTTCATTAAATTGTATTATTGCCTTGTTCTAATCTAACGCCACTACTAACTATTAATATATACGTTAAATAAGACCCATGCTATTTATTTTTTTGTTTTCTTTAGTCGTAAGTTCTTAAAATGTTTGAAGTTGTATCGTTTATTAATTTATATATTTAAATGTGGCTTGTGACGGAGCTTTCACAATTATAATTATAAATAGATTATTACGTAATATTGTCTGTGAAATTAGAGTTAATTTGTTTATATACTAGTAACTACCTAATAAATGTCTTCTGTGAAATGTTGTCCTAATAATAATTAAATTATTTAATTATTTTCTACTTCTTAGATTTTTTTTAATGCTTGAATATTGCATTGTCATCGACTTCTGAGCGATCCTGAAAATTTCAGCGCTCTAGCTAGCTAGAAAGTGGGTGAAATTTCGATTCCAAGATTTGATCGCCACAGACAGACAGACGTGACGAAGACGAGCTAAGTAAAACTTGTAAAAATCAAAACCAAAACTAGGCAAATATTTCTATTAATGTATAAACGTTTCAAAGAATCGTTTTGTGAGAGGTTTAGAAATTAATTTAATTTCTAAAAAAAACTTCGTTTGAAGTAAAAATATTTTTAAAATATCCATTCTAATAATAATTCTTAATTAATTTTCTTTTGTGTTATTTTGTTCATTAACATGAAATATATTTGGAGTACTTAAGATTCATGTATTAAGTCGATGTCGAGTATTTAAGAGCTCATTATGAAAATACATTCCTAAACTATGTAAAATATAGTACTAAAAATATAACTGTTATAGCCTTTCGAAATAACGAAAAGCTTCTCATTTATTTTTAAATAAACACAGCTTTTAATTTGCCTCGAAACGGAGTTCGCAAAATAAAAACGAATACACTAAAGTATACCGCTACAGAACAGAGGTTGGAATGAGGAGAGTATAATTTCACGTCCTTTGTCGGTTCTTCACTGCGGCGTTACTTCAAAGCTTAAATATTTTGTAATAATTAGTACAAGTACCTAATGAAAATATCTTATTTCTCTAGTCCGCCTGAACATTATACACCGGAATGAACTTGTATTAGTCTTAGTCTACTAATATTACTCGGTATATTTAAGGATATATATTAGGAATCGTGAATTCCTTACTCAAACTATTATTATAAGATATTTAATGCCCGTGACAAAAGAACCATTACTACTTTATTTGCACGTTTTGTTCACTTCGTGCGTTGATAGCGGGGAATCATACAATATCTTAGAAGTAAATTATAATCGTGGAATGATAAATAAAAATTGTATATTTGATGTATTGTAATATAATATGAAGAATAACTGCTTTATTTCCCACAGGAGTTTTAATAGTCGAAGTAATATTCTACAGCGTTTTCTTTATATTTCTGGCGCCAGCCAGATGGATTAATCGACATTTTAATACAATAGTTTTTTAAACACGTTCCTCATTCAAAACCAAAATAAATAAAAAAAAATGAATTAAAACACTGTTTTTAAAAATGACTATAATAAGATAAATTAGTAAAATTAACCGTGTCTTTTTATTGACGATTGAGAATGTAATATTAAACAGTGTTAGAGTATAATATAAAACAGTCGACCATTAGTCAAGTCCACTTAATCAGTAATACAAGAATGTTTAAAATTTAAATCCAATGAAATTTGCTATTTGTCTTCTAAGATTTTGTTAACAAAATAATAATTATATATAAAATTATGATATTATTTAAAATTTAAAAAAAAAAAATTGTTTTAAGTTAAAGTAAATAAATAACTTCTATTTGCTTAACAGCGGAAAGTCTAATCTGAAATGACAGTTACACATCGAGTCATAAAGCTCGTAATAAAAGCGACAATAAAACCACGTTTTACGATATCATTCTTGGATAAACCTGCAAATTAGCTCGACGCTAACGTTAAAATAAATTACAAATTATATAGAGTTTTCGTTTAAAGAAACAATTGGTTTTTAAAACAATTCTTAGCTTTCTTGTCGACTAAATGGAAATAAAACACTAGAATAATGTAAAACATATGTTAGAAGTCTTTGTACCCCATGGTATTTCACCTCCAGGCTGTTCGCGTGGCAGAGATCCAAGATATTGTTGTTGCGGTTAAAGACATTATTAATTTATAGGATTCTATCTGTATGTAGCATATAGAATCCTATATACAGTATAATAAGTGTAAAATTAAGTACAAATCCATTATTTACATGCTGTTATCCAAAACTATGTTTAAACAGTATTTGACATAAAAAATTATAAGCGAAATAATATAAGAAACTTAAACATAACTTTAATATAATTTGTATTAAAGTACATACATACTGTTTTTAAAAGGATAATAATTACTCTTTTGAATCAAGTTTTAATACTACGCTTAAAGGTTATTTTAGCACATTTATATAAATAAATAAATAAACAAATGTAAGCTCTTAAAGTAATATTAGAGTTAGAGTAATCAGAATATTAATTCATTAATATTCCACTTGAGACAAAATTTATTCCCTTACTTCATAATAACAATTGTTTTACATATTCATTTACGACTTTGAAACTCGTATTTTAACAGAAATAATGTCAATTCTTTAAAACATGTGGTGATTCTATTAAATAAATAAAATGCAATTTTCTATAAAAATTTATTATTTTGAAAGACAAAATATGTATCAATAAGAATATAGACTAACTTTTCCTCCAAATTGTTTACACAATTACTAAAAATTGAAAAGTGACAAATTTAGATATGTGCAATTAAATGGTGTTTATTATTAAATCATTTAGAAGACTTGTTAATAATAAAAAAATACCTCACACATATAATTAAGAAAGAATAAGAATAGACGCAGAATAAAAAAAAAACTCCGCCGCGACAGCTGTTCGCTGCCGTGACCAGGATTCGAACCTGGGTTACTACGGCCACAACGTAGGGTCCTAACCACTAGACGATCACGGCTATCGGAGTAACTGAATTACTAAATGAAATTTTGGTAGAGTTGCCTCTCACGTCACGATTTGATAACTCAAGCGCAGAGAAAGCGTGTCGTGTTACAGATCAATGAGTCTCACAGAATGTAATGAAAAAAATCGATTTGAAACCAGTCTCCTTCAAATTGAACACACAATCACAGACACACACCTATACAAGCACGCAATATAAACATCTCTATTATAATTATGAACTAACACACGAAGCCCTACATTTAATATATTCTATTGGCATTAAGGTTGTCTGCCATCAAACCTTTGAACATTTGAACAAAACAATTTGGTCCCCAAAACAATGACACAAATTAATAAAAGTTTTGCGAAACAAAACGTAAATGTATTAAAATATTTTTTTGGATAAAAATGCTTTCATACCGCAGTATGTGTCAAAATTATTAATAATTTACAAATATTGAGGACAGTTATCGAAAAAATAAACGTTATTCTCGAATATTTTGTAAACTGCGCGCAAACCTAATAAGGCTGGCGACATAATACACATACAAACAAATAATAATAAGCACTTTCAGTAAAATCGCACGTAAATGTTAGATTGTATTTTTATATTCATTTAAATTATAAAATTACAAAGAGGGATAATATATATATATGTAGTAGTATCAGTAGTGTGTAATAATATTAATATCACGTTTAAATACTTATTCAAAAAAATTCACAATAATTTGTATTGATCATGTTTGTGTTTCTAATTAATAAGTTTAATCAATCACAATAACTTAATTCCGCGTTATTCCTTCGATAGTTACATTTTAATTAATCATGGTTTAATTAAAACTTCATGATGGTATTAATTAGTGTGCTCTGTGAACTATAACTAGTCTCTCCGGTTTGTTTTGTTAGTGATTATGGTATTGAGTTCATATCTGAATAACGATGTTAATTAATATCAAGTGCAATATAATTTATCAACCACTTAATAATTAATAGTTAATCCATACTGATGTTATAAATATTAAAGTCTGTCACACTTTTATGAATAAATCTTCGGAGGTAGCATGAGCGGAGACGGTGATGACGGTGATGATGACTGAACTTGAATCAATTACACATGAATTGTAATTTTTTCACCTGTATTTATCATGTATAAAGTATAGAAGAATATATTTATTATAGTCATTTTAAAGTAACAAGGTATTTTTGTGTTTATGAACAGGAGTCGCTCATGCTCATGCTTGATCTTATAAATACCAAAACATTAATATATGTTAGGATTAAATAAGAATTGTAAAGAAAAAATAATAGCACAGTTTGTTGATCGATAAAGAAACGGTTGAGGAAAATGAGAGAAAAATCTGAGTGTGATCGTTTAGAATATCAAATTTAAACGTGTTGTCTTTTGGTGTTGGCTTTTGGTGCGGCTTTTTAATTGTAATTGCCTCAATACTATATTTAAATCGATTTAATTGGATATTTTATTTAAAATTTAAATAAATAATATATTAAGGGGCAACATATGAAAGCATAGATATAAAACAAAGCAATGATTAATATAGAACGAGATTAAAGTTGTCAATATTATACAGGGGCCTTTGATTAAAATAAATATACAAACAGATCTTCAATAACTTTTGGGACATAAATTTCGAAATATCAAAGAAGTTTAATCACAATTTATATTACCTGCTATATTTATTTATTGTATGTATATTGTAAATATCAAGTAAAGTTATTAATTAAATATAACAAACATAACATCGTTTTTAATATTTACACTATTTGTGATCAAAGCGTTTCTGTCCAAAGTTTTAGTTTTCAAAACAAAAAAATAAAATTAATTTAATATTATAACATCTATATTTCTATATCTACACTTATTTTAAACTTAAAGGAAGAAAAATTCAATCTAATATATAAATTCATTGCATGCATTCACTAGAGATATATATAATACCTCTAGTGAATGCAACTTTTTATAAAAAGAAAACTTATATACTGTATTAGAATATTAACCATAATTATGAAACACAAACTTAAAAGATAATAATTTATTTACAAGTTATATTTAAATTTAAAAAGATAAGACTTTGCATACATTATTCTAAATTTGTCTTATTAATAATTAAGCTTGAAACTTTAGATACTTGGTTAAGTTGTGATTCGATTAACCGACTACAATTATTTTGCTACTATTATAATTAATTTGTTATTATTATTATTATTAATAATAAAATAAAAAAAAACATTGCTTAAAATGACACATGGTATATGGTATACTTATCCGGCTAGAACAGCTGTGCTGAATGCAAACGAAACTTTAATAAAGCTCGCTCACTAATATGACTTCCACATTTTCAACCAAAACAAAAATCAACATGAAAACCAGATATTAGTTTTGTACATTTTATGTGATAATCGAACGGTCAGACAGATAAATAAGACACAATATATACAGTTCCACCTCTATTATAACATAACTTGCTTTGTTTTAGATAACATTTAACATAACTTTTTATCTGCAACTTTTTGACTACGGTCATTATTTTATTTAAGTACATTGAAAAAAAACAAAATAATATTTTTAACAATCATCTGTGTCATGGTTTGTTTTGATATAAACACACTTTGTAGGTGTGCTTTGATGCAACTGAGCCAAAGTCATAAAAGGTCGAATTCATAAAACAGAATAATCTAGCGCTTTACATAGACAGTCGTTCCCTTTTCAGTATCTTTAAATTTAATGAAAATGGTTTCAAAAATAACTGCAATAAATGGTTTTTGTATCTCTAAAGTTGAAACGTTACATAATTAATATAATAAATAATGTAACTTCGCTCAATCCATTAGAGCACACTTTACGATTTCATTTAATTCAAATGAATAAATGGTAGTACTTACTCTTAAATGCACATGGAGGATACTCTACGAGTTCTTTGTTCTTAATTAAGTCTTAAAACTTATTGTTTCTGTAATGTTCTACGCATTCTAACGTATTCTATTCGTGAAATATTAACGTTATTATTCGGAAAATAAAAAAAACTTAAACATTGATTTAAGTCAGGCATATCTATGTATATCTCATTGCCTTTTAGAATTTTCTTAGTTTTTTATAGAATGCTATAGCAATTTTAGTAACTATAGATGGTTACAGATAGAAGTTAATGCATACATACACACATACTCATAAATACAAGCAAGCACGCACACACAAACAAGTGATTATCGATATTAACATTATCCTAAGATATTTTTAATTAAAGGAAGTAATACACAAACAGTCAATTATTATGCATTTTATTATTTATTTAATGGCAAGTGTCGTCGGTACTGTAACACCATTACGCTCTACTTTCTCTGCGCTTGAGTAATAAAATCGCGAAGTGAGAGGCAACTGTACCAAAATTTCATTAAGTAATTCAGTTACTCCGATAGCCGTGATCGTCTAGTGGTTAGGACCCTACGTTGTGGCCGTAGTAACCCAGGTTCGAATCCTGGTCACGGCAGCGAACAGCTGTCGCGGCGGAGTCATTTTGTTTTGTTTTTTGTTTTAAAGAAAATATATATGGGGCAATATCTATCTTTATGTTCTATAAATGAATGAAAACATATTTTTGAAGATATGCCATCATTAATTATGTGTTATTTTTTTCGTTACGTTATTGATTATACTTTTACTTATTCCTTGATTATATTAAAACAATCAAAACCTCTTATTACTATGAAGGTTTTCCAGAAAATAAAATAACCGTTTTGATTCTCTTTTAAAGTCTTCTATAATATGATTTAACATTTAAAAACATATTAATGTAAGTAATTTTAAACAAATCGAAGTACTTTAAAATATCTAATTTTTTAATTTATTATATTTATTAGAACAGACAAATTACATATGTTCTTATATTCCATACAAGTTTCGAATATTACAAACAAGATAATAAAAAATATTTACTCGTTGTGTGTTTATATATTGCAAATAATATATTTTTCATAAAATGTATCAAATTACAAATCTGAAATAAAAGCTATACGATCTGATGCCTGCCGCCGAATTTCATCATCGCACAGCACACCATCGCCGCCTTTACCATCCGTACCACCTGGATGCGTGGCGATCTTCCACTGTGTGCTTTTCAAGGACTGTTTTCCCACGTACCACTCGAACGTGGAACGATTTTCCTTCGGCGGTATTTCCAGATCGATACGACATGGGTACATTAAAAAAACGCATATACTCCTATCTCCAAGGCCGGCAAGACTCTTGTGAATCCTCGGATGTTGCAAGAGTTCATGGGCGGCGGTGATATCAACGGTGACCCGCAAGCTCGTTTGCCCTCCTCTAACATAAAAAAAATGCTGAACAATAACATACGATAACAAGAATCAATTGGTTTTTTCTTAAGAAAAGAAAAAAAAAGATGAATTACGACGGAACTCAAACTCCGCAGTTGTATTTAATAAACCCACCAATTTATATTTTACTAATTTTAATTTTAAGACCAAGAATATAAAATTTCATTGATTATTATGTAACCAATGTAAAAATAATATTATCCCTAAATTCTTATTTATATCTTTATATAGAATCAGCGGCTTCATTCCGTATTGTATACACATTGTATAGTCAATACAACAATAAGAGAGACACTGTTTCCATTAGACAAAAACAAAACAATTATTTGTTTTTTTTTTAATGATAATTATTCTTACAAAACTGATTTTTATAATAACTCTCAAAAATATAATCACTTCAACAAATAATACACTAATCACATCTAGTTATAATCTCAACAATAACGAGATCTTTTAACAATATAATACAGAATCGTGTTATTGTTACTCTTGGCCCCTGAAGTGTAATTTCTCTCCGAAACTCAGAAACTTGCTTGTAATAAATTTGTTATAAGAATAAAATTTTCAACTTAATATTTACGAACGAAATTTCAAATTTAAAAATTCCAAAGCATGAGAAGGAATAATTTGCTTAAATAATAATTATTAAATTATTGTATCTATATTAGACCGAAATAATTGATATTATAATCATTGGATTATGTTTATGTAACACGCTAACATATAAATGTATCGAGAGCATTGTACAACCCGTACCACCCATTTACAGGTTCACTGAACAAGTACTATTAGAAGTGGGGTTGATTTATAACAAGAGCGCACATTATTCACATTAAAAATTATGAATTGACATGTTATTACGAGGGTCAAACTGAAAATTCTTAGAAAATCAAAAACTAAGCATTCTAGCAAGTTATTAGTTTTATTGTAACTTTTCAAAATAGCGTCCATTTACATCAATACATCGCTGCATTCGATGGAACCATTGAGAAAAGCACCTTGCCCACTCGGCGTTAGGGGTCTCTTCGACGGCGTTTTGAAACGCAGCCACTGCTTCTTCGGCGTCTATAAAACGTTTTCCTCGAAGTTTTTCTTTTATTTTCGGAAATAAATAAAAATCGCAGGGTGCGAGGTCGGGGCTATACGGCGGGTGACCCAGTAATTCCACGTCTGAGGTCACCAAATAGTCGATGGTTTGCCTGGCGGTGTGCGACGAGGCATTGTCGTGATGAAGGAGGATCCTGCTGCGAGGTCGTTTCTCTCGAACTTTTTCCAAGACAACTGGCAAACAATTGTTAGTATACCACTCTGCATTAACCGTTTTCTGAACCTCTAAGACTACTGTCGCGTAATGACCTGTCTTTCCGAAGAACGAGGCCACCATCTTTTTTCCAACACTTCGACCTCTCTTCACTTTAGTTGGCAACTCTTCGGAAGGAAACACCCACTGAGCAGACTGTCTTTTGGTTTCCGGATCATAACAGTAAATCCAGCTTTCGTCACCCGTTAGTATGTCGAACACAGCATTTGAGTCACCTCCGTTAAATTTTTGGATCATTTCTCGGCACCAATCAACACGGCGGAGTTTTTGAGCCTCGGTCAAATTATGCGGTATCCAGCGGGCACAAAGCTTCCTGACCGCTAAATGTTCATGGAGGATTTTGTGCACTTGACTCATACCTATGCCTAGACTTGTCCGAATCTGCTGATAGGTCACTCTTTTGTCAGTCTCTATCATACGCCGCACAACACTGATGTTATCTTCAGTCGTCGCTGTAGAAGGCTGTCCCTCACGCAAATCATCGGTGAGATTAGTTCGACCACGTTTGAATTCATTAAACCAGTTGTAAACTGTGGCACGAGATGGGGCTTCATCGTGAAAAGCCAATCGAAGTCTATCATAACTTTCTTGTTGACTTAAATGACATCGAAAGTCATAAAAAATCATTGCACGAAAATTTTCTCGGCTTAAATTCATTCTGACGTGCACAGACAATTTTCAATTTGCCGCCAAATCGTAAAACAAATGACAAATGAATGAAATGTACACTCAATAATATTGGTAAAGAGTTCTATTTTCAAAATTTAAACTATTTTTTAATATAATTCTTTTAAGTGGCCAGTTCTAAAAACTTTCAGTTTGGCCCTCGTATGAATTGACATGTTATTTGTCAGTATAATAAACATTTATCATCGTCTAAAATTCCTCTTCTAATTATATATATTAATTGATTCAAATATATCATTATACATATACATAATGTTAAAGACTTTTACTACTTTCATTATTCTTAATTATTAGGAGATTATTAATGTATATACGAAATTAAATTTTAACATAACCACTGATCCTTCCGTGTTTTAATTACTACGCTAGCTTTGTTTGAAGTCGGCAAAATGTGCATTAGGATAAGATCAGCCCGACTTGTATGATATTTAGAGAGCTTATTATATATCTTATTAATATAAGGCTTTTGGAATTAGAACATTTTATTTGTACTAATATACGATTGATATCAAAACTATAATAAATAGTTTACAAACTAAATATCTGATATTGTGGACGGAATATCAATAGAATGCATAAATCACAAAGTGTCGATATCATATCTGCTGAAGCGGTGTGGTTTATTATTATTACAATTCTAATGAACTCGTAGTATTAGTTTTCAACTAAACTGCCATATCAAGCGTATTACTATGCAATTTTACTCTGCGTAAATATGCAAAAGTTATTGCAAACTGCTAATGTAGTCGAATATTCGAGTAACTAAATATTAAGTTCATTTTTTATAAAATACAAATAATAGTTTAAAACTTTTTATATATAATAAAAACAAGATTTATTTAAGCGGAAGTTACTATTAAAGCGACCCCAGCGTTCAACAATATCCTCAGTTAAAATCAACAAGCGCTGATATCTCAGTAGGGTTGATAATTTCAAACATGATGTTCAACTTTACTACTTGATTAAAACTAACAAATGGTAACGGGTTCTTGTTTTACACCGCAGCAGGTACAAAACATTACAGTTATGCGTTAAAATTAGAAGTCATTTAACTGATTTGGGAATAATTTTAATAGTCGTAAAGATAATACATAACTTTATGAATTATGAATCTTTTGTCATTTGAAGTGAGTTAATAGTTTAA